>JACVBY030000015.1:0-28072 GCA_017589505.3 Metroxylon sagu | reverse complement strand
GAATTTTGACGGCAAATGGCATTTGCAGATGCTCACGTGTATGCTTGTCATTTCTGGTTCTTCATAATCCCATGGACATTTTGGAAAGATGTGTTTCCCTTAATTCAAGTCAATGCTACCCACATTGGTGGTGCCTTTGTCACGGCCAATGTTCCTGGAACTAGTTAGGTATAACTTTGATGGTTATTTAAAAAGTATGTAAATAGTTGATAGATTTACAGAAAAAGAGCCTGTATACAAGAAAACCTATATAGGTGGATTCCTGAAGAACAACTCATATAAACAAACTAATGGAATAAGATTTGCTGCTGAAGTGACACTGATCTCCAAGGACGCTGGCAGCACTTCAGGTACCCGATGGAAAAGGAGGCAACGTAAACAAGGTGGGGCCAGGGAACTAAATGACAGCTATGAAGAAAAATAATCGCTTTCTACTCAAATGGGGAAAATGATAACTGTGTTCCAGGAGATTGAGGGTCATATTCTTTGGGAAATATTTTTAGAAATACAAACCTCCAGATCTTGAATCTGCTCAGGACAATGACTCCTCAAACTTGAATCTGCGTGCCGCATATCTCTCCCTATCTTCCTGGATAGATAACCATGCAAATATATATATATTTAAAATCTCTGTATTAATGTGTATATGGGTCTTTCATTCATGAAAACAGACCTTGTTTAGGTCATGGATGTTAAACAAAGCCTTGTGACTGGACCTGAAAGATCTTGAACAGATGCCAATAGTGTCAAGCTTTGAAGCCCTTGTGGTGCTACCTCCATCTGTCCATATATAAAGAAAATAGAGAGTCCAAACTTTTTCGTAGAAAGAAGCTGAGATAAAAGAACAGACCAAAGATATGACCTTGTTGCCATGTTTAGACCCACGATCCCCAAAATTATTTGAACCTGGCTTTACATTTTCTTGTGCTGGATTTTAGACCAGTAGAAATCATTTTGGTGGAATCAAGGAAAGCTTCTGGAAGGGGCAAAAAAGCATGAATATTACAGGGAAGAAACAATGACAGCAACTTAGATATATATAATGTCAAATAAAATGGTCTAAGTTTACAAAGAAAACCTTCAGGTAGACCAGAAAGTTTCAACCGCTCAGAGTATAAGAGCTAAAGCTGGTCCCTTTAAATCCTTCAGATTCTTGGCCACCTAAGCAACCACAAGATACGTATTAACAGTAAGCAACAAACCAGTGCTATAAATAAAGAATTAACATGCAGAAGAAATTTAAAGAGTTGACCACATACTGCTTCTTGGCCACAAACATTGAAAAATTTCACCGAGACAAGATTCAGCAGCTTTTCGAATTTCCGCTGATTTATCCTGGAGAAAGACAGACAAATGAATAAAATTATACATAGTTTCATAAAATTTTTCTAGAATAGCGACAATGATGAATGATCCATGTAAGCATTACCAAGAGAGCAGAGGCAGCTGGCTTTAGTAGGTGCAAAGCATCAGATGACTCATTAATTTTTGCAAGATGCCTAGATAACCAATCAAAAAGATCTTTTCGCCCCTCTGCACCAAGCTTTGGTTCAGCCAAAGCTACAGTAATGTATGGAACCTGGAAAACCAGCAACAAATCCCTCACATCACTCTATGTCAAAAGCAGAAATCAATTTTCTGAACTCCTTGGATCAGTGAATACCATTTTATCAAGTTGAACAGCACCAACCCATGAATCCAAAGTATTTAAAGTGCATTCTCTCATGTGCTTTTTGTTGTCACCAAGACATTTTAGTACATCTGCCAGAATTCCCTTTATAAAATAAAGTGTCAAGTAATCATGTCATCAAAACTTCAAAATAATTTTTGGAAAATAAAAATCATGAGAAGCTTTTTTTATGTGGAACCTTGCTCGAGCTTCTCCACAAGAGGACCCATGGTTCGGATGCCAAGACCACCAACAATGTAGATAAGGTTGCCATCACTAAATTTTTATTACTATCATACAGACGGCCTCTTAAAGCTGCCAAATAACTCTCCCCTAATAGTGATTTGCAAAATAGGATAAGCATCGGGATCAAAGTTATATGCATTGAATTTTTCCAAACTTACAACAATACAAAGAGTATATTATGTGACAGCATACCAGTGCCAGCAGGTTGTATGCGTTTATGAGCTTCCTCCAGAATTTTATTGACTGATTCAATAGACTCCAAACGAATCTGAAGTTTGCGTATGTAACTCAGCCTTACACATGGTACCAAAAAATGAAACCTATGGTTGATGGCAAATAGTATTCAAGCTTAAATATATAGTTATTAATATCATACCTTCCAATCAGGAGAACCAAGATTTTTCAATAGATTAGGTGTTATCTTTGTGCTAACATCTTCCCGTGGTAGGCCATCCAAAACAAGCTGCAGATGTAGATAATGCGGAATCTAAGGCTTTCACTGTTTTCTTTGGAGCTGCAGCAGTGCCCTGCCAATCAACATGATAAGCACTACAAATGTTGTGGGTGCTAACCAGTGCAGTTAGTAAACTCATTAAGCCACAGTAACCAATGACCTGGCTTTGAATGCCACCCACACACCCAGGTGGTTGGGAGGTGGTAAACCCCTCCCCTTTCTCAAAAAGAAAAGTTGAACTAAAGGATCTGAAGGAAAAGTCCCAACTCCCAGCACTAAATATTATACACTCAAATGGATTTTTTCATACTCAGCATCCAAAGCACTAAGAAGTTGCAGGCTTTACATCAGTCATAGAAACCTTTAATATCTGCCCAGAGAATCAAAATTTAGAAACTCAATCGAAATCATGAGAAGCCATTGCTTTGAGATAAATTAAGGATCATCACCTGGACCAACAAACTTATGTAACATTCCAATCAGTTTGATAGTTGAGTTTCTTGTTGCAGCAGCACTAGATTGCAACCCAATATCCTTGCAAAAATCAATCAGATCCTGCAAAAGAAGCACTTTTGTCAGTTTAACAAGAAGCAAAGAAACATAGCCATCGAAAGCTTAATGCAGAAATGCCACAGAAGAAAATGAACAAAGAATATATGAACACCTTCAATTTTAAATGGGAAACCCCAAAATCTTCAACAGCAGACACCATCCACAGTATACCCTCACTAAGAACCTTGGGATTCTTGTGCTCTTTCATGATTTTGTAGAGCTACAACGTGATATTCCAAAGTTGTCAGTGCTGTTACCTAATAAATTGAAAACTAGCATGCACAAATGCATTCTGTCCAAGCATTCCAAATGTATAAAACCGCCTACTTAATATAAAATCACATATAGAAATCAAACCATAATCCCATCTCTGCTTACCCTATCAAATATAAATCCTGGACCAACTGCCTCAGAGAAAGTAGTAAGGCACTTCGTTGCATGGGAACGAGTTTTGATATCAGCCACCCTTTCACTTACACCTGTCAAAAAATGAAGCATGTCTCAGAAACATTCTATAAGAGTCGGCCTTCTTAAATTCTATCTCAGTGAAAGCAAAAGACATTATAAACAGAACCCAAACTACTACAATAAGGCACATAGAATGGAAAAGCCAAGAAAAGTTGTAAAAAGTTGCTACAATATGTTTAGTGAGAACTGAGAACTCCATTTAGAATTATTATAGTGTGTCTATTTAATAAGTATAAGGACATTTAGAATGACTTTGTTAAGATAACTATCTCATAATATGCTAAGTTAAAGCCACCTAAGTATCTCACCAAGTATATAGGATTGGCAACTTTGACAAGTATCCAGTAAACCTGACCTGGCAGTACCCAAAATGTCTGCTCCAAGTGTTGGGTTTGGGTCCAGAAAAGGTTGACCGGCTGGTCCATTAGGTTCAGGTTGAGATGATCCAAACCATTTAGTCATAATGCATAAGTTTAACAACACATTTATACATGTACAGTACACATTCATTATAAAACAAAAACCAAGAAGCATAATCCATACACTCTTCCAATCTCTCCACTGATCTGACTCCTCACCCTATCCTCCCCATCTTCCCTCTCCTTTCTTTTTCCTCCACTCCACCCTTCCCCACCTTCCTCTACTCAATAACTCATCTTTGCCAACGGAACACATCCTGCCAGACTAGCAACCCACAGAAGTCCACTGTTCACCACCCCACTAAGACTGCTTCCCTGCAGCAGTTTATCACCTGTCCCCCCATCAAAGATCACAAGTCATTAGCTCTCTTCTTTTCTTGGCTTGCTGACACATTTTTCATCCTCTCTTCCACATTTCTTCTTCCAATGTCCTGCATTCCTCTCCTTCCCAGGATCAGGTCCAGATCAGTTTCATTAACCTGCCAAAGGTTCAAGAGGTAGTCATCTGTTGGCAGGTTGGTCGGGTTCACATCAGGCAGAATGTGACTTGAGAGTAGAGGTTGATTTGACTCACTGCTTTCCAAGGGTATTGCATAAATATATTTACACAGCCATAGCCATCAAACCTTATACCAACTATTAAGGCTGGCTGTTTGGATCCTGAGTCACCAAAAACTTCTATTAGGGCCACCTCTAATATGACTTCAAGTTTCTTCACATATTTTCTTACAATTATCATCCATATTATCTTAGATCGTCCCCTCCAACACCCTAAATTAATGTATCTCTCCTTATGACAGCCCACTATCATTGCACATGCACAAACTATTTCAACCAATTCCATCACCTTATCCTTTATTTGCGCAAAATATACACATTTTTCAATTTATCCTCCTTAGCTTACCACATTACTATATTCACATATGTACAATAATATCAAGATATATATGTCAACACAATTATTGTGAAGTCCTAATATATTTTGTTGGCCCCTTCCCTAATGGCTTAAACTTTTGGAATCTAATGGTTAGTTAACAATCAAAATATAAGTATTTATGTACATATATGAACATAATTATATTTGTGTCATAAATACATACATCTATAAATGATTTTTCGAACATTCTACTAGAAAGTACATACCTTGAAGACAGAGTACAACGCATCGTTTTGGAAAGCGTTTCACAGTTGAAGCTACATACGTGATAACCTCAAGTACTTGTTGTTGAACCTTTGTTTCATTGAATAAAAGTTCAAGTGGCATATCATGTGAATGCACACACACAACACACTCAACATTTAGGGCTGTCTAGTTGTAGAAAACAATTTTTGTTTTCCATCTACGATTTTCTTCTCTATTTCTAATTATCCTTTTCCTTGGGAAATTAGAAAACATTTATTTATTGAAAATAAGAAATCATTTTCAATTTAAAAAATTAAAAAGGGTGGATCATGGAGGGTGGTCAATGATGGGCGGTAGAAGGTGATGACAGTGGTAGTGGATGGTGCGGGTATGGCGGCAGTGGTGGTAGGTGGTAGAGATATGGTGGCGATGGTGGCGGCGGCGGCGGCGGTAGTGGCAATGGTGTTGGCGGTGATATGGTAAGTCATGGAAGTATGGTATTAGATGGTAGAGGGGGTAGCAATGGTGATAGATGGCATAAATATGATGACGATGGTGGTAGGAGGTGTAGGTACAGTGGCAATGAAGGTCATGGGTGGTATAGGTATGGTGGCAGTGGTCGTAATGGTGGAGGGTAGTGAGGGTGGTGAAAATATGGTAGCGGTAATGGCACTAGTAGTAGGTGGTGGTGTAGTTGTGGTGGTGGTGGTATTGTGGTGGTGGTCCTAGCGATGCCGATGGTTATGATGAAAGGTAGGTAGTGGAGGTGGAGGTGGAGGTGAGTGACACAGGTATAGTAGTACTGGTGATAGTAGATGATGAAGGTATGATGGTAGGAATGCATAGTAGAGATGTGGTGGTGATAGTGATGTGGCAGTGGTAGTGGTAATGGTGGAGGTATGGTGGTGGCGGCGATCGTAGCACTCATGGTACATGGTGATGGTAGAGGGCGGTAGATGGTGGCTTGATATAGTGGTGGTGGTTATGACAATGACGATGGTAGGTGATAAAGGATGGTTAGTGATAGAGGTGATGATGAATAGTGAAGGTATGATAACGAAAAACATAGAGAAAATACTTTGCTTCATTTTTAAAAGAAAAATAATGGAAAACAATCTAAAGATATTTTTCAAAACTAGTATAATTTGTAAAATTGGAAAACAGTTTTTTAATTTCCTATTTAGAAAAATATTAAATTTGAACACAAAATCCTATTTTTATTCTTCATGGAAAAATTTTTGTAGAGAACACTCCCAATTTCCACAACTAAATAAGCCCTTGGATATTCCAAATTCATGTCCAAATAAAGGGTGCCAATTGGTTCACTTGGTAAAAGTTTCCTGCATCGATATGACAAACCTCAGCTCAATCCCACCCTTACTATGCTTTTCAGGCAAACTTCGACAATCCTAGTTCTATAAAAAAAGAATAATAAAAATTAAAAGGGTGATATACCTGTACATTTTTCTCGCCCCATCCAGGAACAGCACACAACAAACGAATCAAAATTTCAGCATAACGATCAAGTTCTCCAAGATTTTCAATTTCCTGCTTTAGCAAGCCGGTAGCTATCAAAAAAAAAAAAAAAAAAAGCAGATTTTTTAGTACTCATTAAATCATAAGCTAAGGAGTTTAAAAAGAAAGAAAACATTGTTTTTTTCTTAAAGTAGTCTATTACCATGTATTATACTAATAGACAAGTTAAAATAGAAAATTAAATGAGGAATGCTAGTCCATCCTTATGAAATAAAATTCTCCATGCCCTCCAATTATGCATGAATATTTTCAATACAAAACACATACAATATGTATGCGCGTGCATACACCAGACTGAAATAAATCATTTCGTAGCAATTTCATAACTTCTTGAAAGTAGGCCTCATTCTAGAAAATGTGTTCCCAAAGAAAAACAATGCAAGGTGTTAACAGCATTGTCCTAGCACCTAGCACCTATTAAATCACATAGTAAAGTTATCTGAATGGCAAAGACAGAAGGATCTGGTCCCGCATATTATTCCAGAAACCACACATCGCTTTGTCAACAATTCAACTATATAATATCACCCGCGCTGGCTTCATGTCTATGCAACTGTTGCCAAATATGGAGGATCCATTAGAACTCAAGCCAAAAGCCAAAACTTCATTTACTTAATTAATAATTTAATATAACATTAGCGAAATATGCTATATGTGTTAGTAAATCTTAACTGAAACTCTAATGAGACCATAATAATAACACACATGAAGACAAGCACAAATACATGAATGCAGATAAACATGCACATATATTCATATATATTATATTATTCATGAGATAAAAACATACAGTATGCAGATCAATCAACAATGTCCCACATCATATCATGGTAGTGAAAATGAGATTGTTAGAAAACAAGGTCAGGAACCCTTGATTGCAACACCTAAATGAACTGTTTTATCCCTACAAGTTATTTCTTCCACTAGTGCTTACACCAAATGCACATATCAAATGTGTACCACTACAGTTGCTTCATGCCAAGCCAAGTAGGGCAAGAAACTGTAGCTCATCGCAGTTCCACTTTTTACAATACACTCATTTGAGTTATATCCTACTTGGCTTCCATCAAAACCTTTCAATCCATCAATGGTTCACCGTATTTTTATTTTCTTTTCAGATCATTATGCTAGAAATCAAGGTTTTAAATTTTATGGGACAGAGGCGTCCCAATTTTTCTACGGAATAAGACACCCCGCATCCTGTCATGTCCCAATCCTTGACTCGATTATGCATCCCAATATTTGCTTGGGGTACTTTTTTTTAAAAAAAATTGTGAAGCTTGAGGGTTTCATTCAATTTTTAAACATATTTGAATTTCAAAAGGTATATTTTTATGATAAAATAAATATATTTAAAATTGATACTATAATATATTATGGCTGAGATAGAACATGATGGGATGGCTAAAATTAGTTCCGGAATCTCTTTAGGATGAGATGAGATAACCAACTCGGTCCCCGTCCCACCGAAACATGAATCACTACTAGAGGTATTATATATCTTGTTTAAAAATTTTATGAGCATGCTTTTCTAATGGATTGAGGATTGACATTTGAATCATAAAATTCCAATAATGATGTCAAAATTCATCAATTGGAATTGAAGATTTGGGCCACACAAAAAGCCCTCAAATGCCACCAAGATTGCATTACCCCCTTAAAATACTAATAATATCGATATTTCATCAAATCTACACCCTCATAAATTAGGCGACCTATATAATTCACATTTACAAGGGAAGATAAGCAAATTGTGCATCATAACTAAACCATGAGAGGGAAAAAAGTTATTCTGCAACATTCTGACATCCCTTGTAAATTTCTACAGTGCTTCAAACAAGAAAGTTCACAACATTCAGCCACATTTATCACATTTATAAGGAGGAAAACAAATATTGTTTTGAACTATTTTCCAAATAATCTAAGTATGAATTCCATTGGAATAAATCATCACTTATTCAAGCCCCACATAAGTTTCTGCCCCTTTTTTAAGAAAAAGCCTTCGACAAAGAAGTCTGACCTAACGAGTCTATGGACAACTCAAAGTGCTCATATATATCCACCTCTTATAGGTGAATATTAAACATTCAAATGCTATACCTAACAAAGAAGTTTTATGGATCAGGTAAAGCAAGAAAATTGGGATGTACCAAGCTGACATAAGGAAAAATTGTTAATCAAGAAAAGCAATAATAATAAACTGCAACCAAAATGAAAGAAAGTCTAAGATAAAGGCATAACATAATGATTCACTAACAGATTCCAAACCACAGCCTAATTGGTGCTATGTTAGATACAAATAAGTTAACACCCTCAACCGACAGAGCAATTCTTCGTCTCATTTTCTCATTGTAAGATGCAATTCTTCCTAAAATCTCATTAATGATATTCCCAGAATCTCACTTCAAGAGACATGTCTAGAAGCTGCCAGAATTCCAGTAAAAGCAGACACGACCTTGATTTAAAGCACAGAACCATACAGAAAATAGTAAAGTAGATGCTATATGCCAACTCTAGGGATAGTTTACTTGGATTCTTTGATAATGATGTGCTCGGATTCTTTGAGAATATTGAGATGGATATGACGTAAGATAAGAAAAGATAAAATAAGAAATGAAACCATTTATAAAAAGGTAGAAGTAGCTTCAATCGAAGATAAATTAAAGGATGGACAACTTAGATAGTTTGGACATGTGCAACGTAGACCTAGAGATGTACCTTTGCAAAAAAGTGACTTGATACATGCAGTAGAAAAGAAAGGTAAGAGATAGACCAAAAATTACATGAGAAGAAGTGATAAGGACAAATTTAGAATTTTTACATCTTACAAAAAATATGACTTAAAACAGAGCTGAATGGAAAAAAAGGATTCATGTAGCGGACCCCAACAAGTTTGGGATTAAAATTTGTTGTTGTTGTTGCTGCTGCTCGAATTCTTCTATAAGGATGTGTCCAGCTTAGAAGACAAGGAAATTATGTTTCTAGCATGTCTCTGCCCCATTTTGTTTCTTAAATCCCATAAAATCAGAGAATAAGGAGATTAAAGTTTCTAAACAAATCATCATTGTGGAATTCCCACTAACACCATAGATCTATGAGTAACACCTCTTTCTTCTAGTCTAGCTGAAAAGCACCTTTAGAAGATTGCAATTCCATAGTCTGTATCTTCTCCATAAGTCTCAACACATCAATAAAGTTGTATGTGAAGCACCTATGAAAAGTCCAATGGCATTGCTTTCTGGATAAGCTTCTAAAGTTCCAAAATATGATGCCACCTACTAAAATGTCCAATGACAAAATAGGAAAAAAAACAAAGCAGGAAAGAGCCACTTATTACTCATTTGTACAGAATGAGTAAAGATATTTTGTTCAGGTTTTATGTCAAATCAAAAGAAGATAGCCAACTCTTTGTGCACACAATAAATATGAAGGATAAGAAGCACAAGTTTGAGAGAAAATTGTGAAAAGGCATAATGAAAGAAGTTGCCAACTAAAACTAACTTCAACATAATCCCAGTAGCTCTAAAATATGCAGATTAAAAGAAACATAAAAACCAGATGGACAAATCAAAAACTAAAGAGTTAATACCTGATCTAATCCAGACACTATAATTAAGTCAGCAACAAAAAGTAAAAGAGATGGAACCATGGAGCATAACTACAAACCTTCAAGCCGTTCTTTCCAAACACCACTCTTTAATTGAGAAATTGTATCAGCCTTTATAAGAGAACTCAATTTTTCTTCAATTTCTTCCAGACTCATATCACCTGGCTGCAACAAGATTTTCACATTCAAAGAACTATCTAAAGAGAATAGCGTCCCACATAAGACATAAGAAACTATTTTGCTCTTTCAACAAATTATTTGTTTTCATTAGCATCTAATTTCTATATTCTACCAAGTGCAAAAGATCTTTCATTAATTTAACAAGTCAATGATTCAGTTTCTAGTAAGCAAATTACCTCAACATCTTCAGTCGCAACTGATCCTAAAGCCTTTGACTGTCCAGACCCATCAGCCTTTTTGACAGTGCCTGATTTGACTGAGCCACCTTGCTTAGTAGTTGACTGGATAAACAATTTATACCACACATTAAATCAATCAGTTAAAACTAAGACTAAGCATATGTGACATTCTCCATATTTAAATTTGACAGAGTAAAAAAGTGCAACTCACTGCTGCTTGAGCAGGCTTTTTTCCTGTAAGCATGCTCGCTGCAGATCTTCTCACAGATGAGCTGTCAGCAGCCTTCAGATAATTGAGAAATGGGCGATTTTAGTTCCCACAGGAGTAAATATGAAATAAACAAATCAAACAAACAGATTTTCCAGCACACATAGTAATAATGATCATTTATGATAACTAAATGAATTGAAAACTTAAAGTCCACATATGGCAACAGGAAGCCTAGAAAAGGACAAGGAGTTGCTAACAAATTCGTTCAACAAGTCAAAAAAATATATTAATTATATAAAAGAAACAGGTCTTCAATTTGAATTATAGAATGACAATTAAGAAAGCAAAAGCAAGAAGGCCATATATTTTCCCATATATTTCAGTGAAACATGAACATGAATCAGTGCAGTAGCTTTATCAAATTTAGCACAAACCTCTGTGAAAGTACAAAAAGAACAGTAAAAAGTAATGAGCCCAGCAAGATGGGCAGTATCTTTTCAGTGGAGCAAAGCTAAGAGAAAGCACAAATCTAATGAACAACTACGGCAGACAAAATTTAAAAGCAGTTCCAAATGTTCAGGTGAAAGAAATGTCATTCAGGTATAATATTATCATTTTCTCCAATTGCAATAGTTTTATTATTGTTGTGTTTTACTGCTTTTCCTATGAGAAATATTTCGTCATTAAATTAAGCTATTTTCGGTTTCAGACCATTTCCACCAGAACAACCTAAGTGCTTTTCTCTTGGCCCAAATGACATGGTTTTCTGCTAATCTAACCAATTTCCACAACAAAAACTTTTAACCTAAGAAACAAACTTTTCTATAGAATCTTAAAGAGTGGAATGGATAAGAAAAGTTTCTTTAAGATATATTAGACAGAAACAAGTACAGCAATATCATCATAGGGTGTCAGGAAAAGAAGTATTAAGTGAACAAAACCAAGAATGAACTCACTGCATGACCAGAAATACTTCCACTCGAAGTTGAGACCAGAGCTGGCATCAAACAAACCAACATCAGGACAAAGGAAAACATCTTCCAAAGTATTAATGAACTACAAAAATATGCTACTGAAGTTTCAGACCTGATCCTGAGCTAGTGACCATACCACCACCTGTGGTCCCAATCATTTCTGATAGCTTCTTTTTCCTCACATCATCAAGTTTTTCTAATGACTTTTCTAAAGGTCTCATACCAACCATCTACAAAAGCGAGAAATAAAACAACACTGAATATTCATGATTGTTCAAAAAAGTAGCTATCTTCTTGATGCATATGAAATGAAAGGCATTTCTCATTTGTAACTACCTTAGCTATAGCTGCCAAAGCAGCAAAAGAGGCATCTCTCACTTCTGGTGTACCATCATTCAAGCACTACAAATATCCAATAGAGACATCAAAAATATTCAACATGCATGCACTAACAGATTGTACTACATACCTCCAATAAAACTATGAGACATTAAGCATAGAGCAGAAGTGTTGACATTTGCTTACCTCCATGCAGATGGGTACATAATCCTTGTGCAGCTTAAGAACAACAGCTTTATTACTTGTCTCAATACAAAATGTGATCCAGTTCAGAGTTAACGAGCGCACAAGTGGAACCTTATTTTTCACAGCCACTCGTACATCTGCAACAATGAGCAATCAATTAAGACTTAAACAGCTACTAAAATATATACAAAAGATTGATCCAATTAAGATTCAGAGTTCCATATGAATCCAAAAAATATAATAAGAACTTCAAGATTAAATAGCAAAAATTCAAGATAAAAAATGTCCAAAGAGATTTTCTGATGCATGCTGGAACCAAACCCTGCTCAAAAACAAAGAAATAGGATCCAAAACCCTAGTGGTGGTGAATTATATACCATTAGAACCCAACTGACAATACAGTAGTCACTGTTAGAAAGCATCTGGCTGTAAACTCTTACTGTTCGAAAGTTCTAGTCCTTACTCTGATATAGACTTTGAATCTAAGACAACCGACGGGGTAACTAATCACCATCAATTGATTTGACGTTGACGTAATTAAGGTAGGAAGGATTCTGATGCTAAGAAGTCACCATTGGAACATAAATTTTTCTAAAAGGCTGAGAGTGGCAAGATTACTTTGTTTAGGTACCTTAGGAGTCGTTTCCCTTGTTCTTTTCGAACTCTAAGGGTACCTAGGCATCTCTAGCCTCATAAGGGACTTCATAGCCTAAAAATATTCTCTCTTGTACTTAGTTATGATCATTGAAAAATTGATAAAGCTTCTCTTTACTGGGCGGTGCACTCTTTCCACTTGATGAATTTTGCGCATCCTATTGAAATCTGGGAATTGGCAAAATGGCTAATTGGTGAAGTCCTTAGTCATGGAGCATCTCAAAAGTGTCAATTAGTGAGTCCTTGATGAAAACAAAGCCCTCATGTAATGAGGCAAAAAAGGTATCAACTATTCTTTCTTCTAAATTCTTTCTCTGCATCTAGATCCTTAGCTTTTAGTTTTCAAATTGATAATTTCTTTCAAAATTCCAGATTTAGATTTACTTTTATTACATGGCTTGCTTTAGTCTTCCATTGGGTAACTCTAAAGCTTGCACTAGGCCCAAGCCCGCATCATTTTCATTAAGAAATATTAGAAATACAAGTAGTGGAAGTTTATAGCATATAAGAGGGAAGAAATGCGTTTCTTTCTGTATCTATAATATGTATGAAATTTGACTTATGAAGCACATCAAAATATGGGTCTAGAATGCCACAACAATAAGAACGATCATGAGAACCAGCACTCCATAAACTTGTAAGGAAATGGAATTGGATTAACATTTGGCAAGTCACTGGATAAGCAACAAAAAAAAGGCCTGGACAAGAAATAATCCTATAAGAGAAGGTGAGGCCATGCAGTGACTTATAAGCATGACAACAAGTAAAATCCCAGAATGGTTGAAAGAATGAGATCTAATACCTATGTGTGGCATTAATTTCAAATGTTATCAGTCCCTAAAAGTGGCCTTCCCTACTAACAGCTTAATTAGCCATTCTGTTTCTCTAATTCTCCCCATATAGGCAATCCACTTTTGCCCTAAGAAAACATATACCAGTACATCTCCATCTTAATAAAATGAGTGAGAAATGCATGTATCGACCAAGAAGTCTTGTTACATCATCTATTATAACAGATGATTATATTGTATGGTCTGATCTCAAACAATAAATATGAAAAAAAAAAAAAGCAAAGAAAGATGATGCCATAGACATTGTCGTGCAACAACTTTCAAATAATTTAGTTTCCCCATATGTCCTTCAACTCTCCTTCAGTGCCCACTTTTGTCACTTCCCAGAGACACCATTTCACTCACCAGAGATTTTTGTGATAAAAGTTATAATCCAAGTGCAGCAGTTGTGACAGAGATTTTTAAAAAAAAAAAAAAAACACATAAAAGCCCTCTGCCTGTACTGATATATATTCATCATAATGTACCAATGATGTATGGTTACTAATCAAGGCCAATCTAGAGGTTATGTCCTTTAGTAACATTCTGCATCCAAATCCTTACATTCTCCCCCTCTCCTATAAACCTACAACATTTTTTTTCAAAGAATAATGAACCTACAACTGTTGATAGCATCCTTTCAAGAACCAGGTAGCCTGCATTGCATATTGTCAAACCATCCAAATCCTATACTAGCTTGATTACCAATATGAAGTCACTTAAATCTTAGTTTTTCTTTCTTTTTTTGAAGTAATTAATTCTGTATAGCATGATTTCTACTGATGCTTATTGTCAAAAGCATACTAAGAGAATTTATGGTATTGAATGTGTAGTCCTGTATATAGGAGTCACGTGTACTGATTTCAAGCTAGTGTATAGCAAAAAAAAAAAAAAAAAGTTTAAACCACAGAGCATTTTCCAAACCATTTAAAATTTTGAACATTTATTTTATAATCAATGCATTGTTCTAAACCAATTGGTGTCAAATATCACCAAGATAGACCATGCGAGGTAATCAACAGCAGATGCAACATATATGTCATGTTTCTTTAAGCCAAAATACATAATTTGTGGCAAAATACACTTATGCACTATATAGTAACAGACGACGCATGACATCTGCTCTCTAGGATAAAACTCACCCTCTATAACATCACCAAGAGTCAAGCACCCAGATTTATGCATTGCTTGTAGGGTCTGAGAAAGAGCCTCGGTCAAAGCTGGTCTTTTCTCCTTCAACTTTTCCTGTTAATAGAAAAAGGTAACAAGCACAGGTCATATCACATGATACAATATACAACACTAAGCACAGCCTAAAATATGTAACTACTCGGGAGAACACATCATGTAGGAAAAAAATTATAGCTCTCATGTTATTCAACAAAAATAAATATACTACTCGCATTCCCACCAGCAGGGGTGGCACGAGCCCTCATGATATTCTATACTTCATGACCGACAGCTAGCAGAATTTACAGCATATAGTTGAAAACTCAACAAATGTTAGAATTCAATGATCGAAGAGCAAAAAGAGTAATATGAGACTAATATTACTTACAAGTAGTACAGGCAGTAGAAAGCGTGAGCTAGCAGCAAAATGGTTTCTTAGACCTCTCGCCAGATTCCCAATTGCTTGAACAGCTTCTACCGAAACAGCTAGATTCACATCTGTAACAAGCTGCAACCCAGATTTACAATGAGAATATTTTAATCATATGCAGTCCTTGCATTACACATAAAAAGGCATAATCAGTTCTGGAGGCTTCATTCCAATTATTTACAAAATGCAGGAGGTGAAAACTTTTATAATTGTCAGACATGATAGAGCAATAAGAACAGGAGGTCTAAACAACCAGCACAAGAATCATCTATAAAATTGTGCAATCGTATCAAAAGATGTGTCAATATTGGATCATTTAAAACAAGCTCTAGAAAATATGTAAGATATTTATCAAAAGAGAAGTAAACAAGATAAAGAAAGGGCATTTTTTTTCTAATTGGAAGTCCATGTATCAGATGATCAAATCGTCCAATAAAGTGAAAGTTAACTCTACCTTCTTGAGCGTACGGCAGATCTCACTAAAATCCCCAGGAGTGATTCTTTTTGTTGAAGCAAGCTTGGTAAGCTCCATAACAGCATCCCTCCTTTCAGACCATTTAGCAGCTTTCTGAAAAATATATAATCAAGTTCACAAATTATTAATTAAGCAATGTATTATAAGCAGCCCTAGTGAGTTCTCAAGGCCATGTATTCAACGTAAGAATAGTAATCAAAGAACAATGAAGGCACAAACATTGTGAACAGGAACTAACCACTCCATCCCAAAATCCAGATTTTTCCAAAGGTGATAAGATATCAACAGGATCAACAAGTTCATATTCATCTATTTCCTGGGGAGCTGAAAGTAAATTTACATCAGCCAACTTCACATAATATATCAGAAAAACCACATGATTTAAACTGGTTGTTCAAACTAGGATAAGCATATATATAGAATTTTTTTAGTACCATCAGCTGCAGATTCTTCAGAAGCACCAGCGCCTGCAGTTTCAGTTACAACTTCTTGCTCCGGTTCCTTGTCTTGCTCAGATCTGATACAAAGTTGTCAGAGTATTGCTAGCATATCAATATGATGGTTAATTTTTCATATAATTTCTTCCCAATGTTCAGTCTATAGTTTGACGTAAAAAGGGGACTCAAAATGCTATTAAAGTAGAAAAAACCTACAAAGAGAATAAAGGAACACCTTAAATTTTTAAAGTAGTCTTGCCAAACACGCATGCTTGACATGTTCCACATATGCAAAAGCTGACAAGAATATGTAGAACAGGATTTTGAAGCTTCATAGGTCTCGTCGCAACTAATAATTTTCATCTAATAAATTCATTATAATATTGTGTGTATAGACAAACACATCATGTGAACTTGCTGACAAACCTAGTTTTGGAGGGATATCAGAAGGGCGGGCCTATGTCTGACTTTAGCCTATGGATTAATAACTAGGGGTCCAGGGGCTGGCCCAGCCTGAAGTTACAGGGCCCAACCCTAACCTAGAGCTGGTTAATATTTCAGGCCTTGCTGGGAATAAGTCAGTTTTTGCACAAATTTAAGACCTGGCACAGACCAAAATGATTCATGTTTCCTAACTTTCAAAACCAATGAGCTTTAAAGCCTAGAGCCTGAGTACAGGCCCCTTTTATTTGGGCCTTCACGCCACTTGGGCCAGCCCATCAACATCATAGATATAAGACTTAAGATTCATCTTTAAAAAATCATACACGTTAAATGCCCATATAACACAGTCAAAAAATTCTTTAGAAGATAGTAGTACTTATTTAAGTCTCCTAGTATCGTGCTTACAAAAAATTCAAGATCTCCCATAATATCTTGAATGAGGAAAGAGATGTAACCTGTTACAACATTCAACAGCCAGAATGTAATCAACTCATAGAAGATATTTAATCAGTATTTAGTCTAAAAGCATTTAATCTAAGCCCACCTTATAGCTATTTTTTCACGTCTTCTGTATAGTCTTCTGTATCGTATGAAGACATACAGAAATTTTTAGTGGTTGCAGATCAGCCAGATACACTACACAAGGATGAATTCGTAAAAAAGTTCAAAAACAAAAAATTAGATGCTTCTCACCCTTCATCAATCTATAATTTACATTCAACAATGCAAAACAATAATTTTTAAAAACTATTGAGTTAATTATCTAGAGTTGATGATATACTACGTCAAACCGAACATAACCTTCATATACTCTTCGTAACCATCTGGATTAATGTTTCCCTATCCATGTAAAATACATCTTATAATTATTTTCTTACAGGAATAAATTAGGTTAATAAATACCATATTAAGAACTTTTACCTACAATAACACTTTAAAAACCTCTTTAACTGAAAAGAGTAAATTTCAGCCGCACATGTTCTACTGATATATGCTATTTAACTACACTAAGAACATCGTAACCTTAGGCTCAGCTTGGTTGGCGGACACATGACCATTGTACTTATTCTCATTCAGCCCACTTGCCATCGTTGTTCTAGTAATTAACTTGATTTTTGTCCGGTAGCAATTTTTTGATCAAAGCAGCAATAACTCAAAATAACCTTGTCAGCTGGACTCAAGCAACCTTGTCCTAGAGCACGAAAAATAAGTCAGGTGATGAAGGCAGAATAAACCAGCGATAAGCCTTATTGACACTACCCCTTCTTATTGAACTGCTATCCATCAAATCTCCTAATATAAGCAAGGTGTGAAAACTACAATCTCTCTGCTATTCTAAGGTGAACTTAATGTGTGCAATTGAATAAGAGGTTATCCCTTTGCATGGATCAAACTGGACCCTATAATCTCTTACAATATGCTACCCAAACATTAACATGTGATTCAGTTCTCGAAAAATAGACAATCACAGAAGAAAAGATATAGAAACAAAACATATCAAACAGCAAAACTGAGATAAATTTACCTTATTTTGCGAGTCGGTTTAGCAATCCCATTGACATTGGCTAGTTCAGCTTCCAGCTCTTTTTTCTTTAGAGAAAGAGAGAGAGAGAGAGAGAGAGAGAGAGAGAGAGCAATTCAGCTGCACAGTACAAAGAATAATTCATGACACTAGAATGACAAAATCCTCACCATGGTATCTCGCATTTTCTCAAACAAAATTGATTTTACTGGTTCCTTCCCAATCCAGCGACATAGCTCAAGTGTCAACCCTTTGGAAGATGCACGAACATTCTGATCTTGGTGATCAAAAAGTTCAGGAAGCATTTTCAAAATTCTCTTGGGAGGAACAACCTTGACCCCAAATTCACTTGACATGGGAAAAGTTGACAGAGGAATGGCAGAATTAGATAGCTATAAATGACGAAATCAGCAAAATAAAAACTCAAATAGGAGAGAAAATAAATGCAGACCTAAGAGCTTGAAACATAACATCAATAGCTGGTACAACCGCTTTTGCAACTTTATTTTTTATAGCTTTCTCCATGGATTCCTGAAATCACAGTGTAGTACCAATAAGACTGTCTTGCAATAACAATAATTGCATCAGCAAAATATGGTCAGTAGCAACTAAACCACTCACCCACTAGATATCAATCCACTGACTACTGAAGATCCATGACACTACTTGAAAAATGATCACTGACCATGTGAGTTTACATAAAATTTCAGTCAATTGACTGAAGAATTCTTCATAGTTCCATTCAGTGATGAACTCCCTTTCTCGCTTCTCTGTCTATCTCTCTCTTTCACACAAACACACTCTCGCTCACATACACACACATTCAGTGATTGTTGTAACTGGTATAAATCAGATAAATAAGGTAGTATGAATATTACTTTCAATAAAATACTTTTTTACACGTCTAAATGGAAAAGTGTCATCATGGTTCGCATTGCTGATCAGTATTTATAGAACATTATTGCGAACTACTCAATCCAAGCCATCCCACAATTCAACTCCTATGAACCATCCCAACCCAACTCATCTTAGAATACTCAACATGATCCAAAATAATGCATCCTGTCCTGACCCAGCCTATCTGATCCACCTGGACTTGAACCATCGTAGTGGCTGCCCGGGACTCAAACCCATGCCATTACTTTGTGATAATACCCTCTCTTAATAGCGCAAACTAAGGAAAGTGAAGGACCATCCAACAGATGCAGTATCACTCATCAAAGAAGCAGCCAACTATAAAGATCTGATAAGCTTTTCTTTGGCTTTAATATTGCCAATATTTTCCTTTATTTTCATTCTCAGAAGTTTTGAAGTATTTAAAATGGTTTTCAGACACCAATAAAGTCAAGGAAAAGGGTTTGACACTTTCGTTTTTGACAGTCACTTTTGTCTCAAACAGGAATAAATAAGTGGCCAGCTAGTCCTTTTAGCTGAAGCAACTGGACTGCAAATTAAGCAATAAAGGTCCAAACAGTCTATTAAGGGTTCCATTCAGTCAGCTGTTTATTTCCTATGTTGGAGTTATCAAAAAAATACACAAGAATGGCCAACTGTATGATTATATTCCCTGATTTGGCTGAGATTTATTTCTTACTTGGAGCATCCTATTAGTACTCCTTGGGGCCTGTAGACTAGTAGGCTAATGCTTTTAACTAGGGCTTAGGTTGGTTGCTTAAGCTTCCTAATTGAAATGTTGGGGCCAGACTTTAACCAATTAAGCTTGTTTAATGCTTTATCGACCAGCTGATTAGGTCTCCTTTGTTTATTTAAAAAAA
This sequence comes from Metroxylon sagu, assembly GCA_017589505.3. Classification (NCBI taxonomy): domain Eukaryota; kingdom Viridiplantae; phylum Streptophyta; class Magnoliopsida; order Arecales; family Arecaceae; genus Metroxylon; species Metroxylon sagu. Next base: position 8,192 of record JACVBY030000015.1, on the reverse strand, counting down.
AAAAATCTTGATAGTAGCATAATTATTGATCCAAACAAAAAGGGGCTGCAGGCCTTTTTCCCTTCTCCACTTTCTTAAATCCTTCTACTCTTCTTCTCATCTTCTCTTATTTCCCCTACTTTTCATTTGTTCTTTCAAGTTTTGTTCTTGCTGTGATAAAATTGTATCCTTTCGACAGTAATGTTACTGCTATAGCCAGATCAGAAACATGTTCGGAATTGATCTACAGCAGTAATCATTTTAATTGACTTGAACAGATTCAAGGCTAATTTTCAATATTCACAAAGCAAAGCATCAAAACTTGAATATGATTCAGACCTAAATCAAGATCTGAATTCAAGAGAGATGTTGTTTATTCACAATTAATCACCACTAGGATTGCACTAATAGACCTATAATACAAGGTTACTATTCCTATGTTTGGTTGCACAAGGGAGCTGGATGACTAATGTATTAAACATCATTGAAAAGTAGCTATCACAGGTAAAAGAAGAAAGGACTGTATATAAGGGCTGGCAATCTAAATAACTTTTTTGTAGGTTTGAATATCTCCAAGTGGGATCCCAGCAAATATTAACATTATGCAATCATTGTACAACACTGCAGTCATGAAAGCATAAAATATTAAAAACAAAAGTCTCCATGAGAAATTAGAACAAGCTGACTTAACAACATATTCTCATTGACTTTGGCCTCCACGTAGCAACCAATCCTCAATAAATCATTCAGACACCTGTTTACGTGCATGGCTAAACAGAAGTGTCAGAATTCCCCAGCAACACACAAATGCATTATACATGCTAGGCACTATGACAAGTACAAACATCCGCTGGACCATGATTGCTGATATTTCAACTTCTCAATGATTTTTATAATGGACAACACAATCAAACGTCCCAAAATAAGAGACTTGTTCCTCCCAAACTCAGATACTAATTACTGGTATCATACTCCTCATAACATGGCTCCAGTAATGCAAAACTTCTCCGCATTATAAATTCACACTATCCTTTGTTATTAAAATTAAAACCATATAAGAGGGAACAAAAAAGGTGTGATAATTCCCTATGGACCACAAACTGAATGCAGTGAAAAGGAGTATGAAAACAACTGATCCTTTTTAGCAGAATCTAACAATGAACTCAGTGCTACAGGAGCTTTTTTTTAAGTTACCGCACATGTTTGTCGTTGTATCATGAATCATGGAAGAGGCATTGGGTATATTGAATAAGAAGCAGTGTTTTTTATGGGGAGAGAAAAAGGGGGAAGTGGAAGAACTATAGTTTAAGCAAACAGACCAGTGTTCGGGGTTCATGGATGCTGTCATCTTCTTACCAAGAAAGCGTCTGCGGCCTCCAGCTCGACCCACAAAAGAAACGCCGCCTGAGATTTCTCCACAGTCTTAGGTCTACCAGTGAGACATTTTGCAACAATTGCATCGCACACCTCCTTCGCGTATCTGCATTCACAAAATCCATCCAACAAACAACCATAATCACCAAAGAAAGCGTACAATTGCTACGCCAGCCAATGCCGCTCGACAGGTAGCAAACATACCTCCCGACATCAGCATCCGCGGCCCGCAAGAACGCAATTAGGGCATCCAGTGCCTTCTCCTGTACAGGAGCATTCGAATCCGCCACCGTCTTCTTAAACAACGGCGCTAATCCCCATAACAAAAACCAGAAACCAACAAAATTAGCAACGCCGCCTCAGATCCAGCCAACAACCAAAACACAAAAAGATTAAATTTCAGACAGACATTCCTGTCCTGAATTCTGGATTCATCCGTCCCACCGAACCGATCCCAGATCGTGACGATCAAAGAGTCGTTGGTCGAGGGAAAGGGATGAGGGATCGGATCGGGCCGTACCGAAGTCGCGGAGGCGGGAATCCTTGGGATCGGAGATGGACTCGCAGAGGGCGGCGAGGTCGATGTTGGCGTCGTTCCGGACCTTCCAGTTCTTGTGAAAGAGGCGCTCCTCCCACGGGAGCTTCTTCGCCTCCTTCAGCAACTTTTCATCCTCCGTCGCCATGACCGCCAACCACCCTCTCCTTCTTCCCCCTCTCTCTCTATTGCTCTCTCTCTATATATAAATCTACGCCCGAAATGCCCTTCAGGCGATGGATCGGAGAGCGAAAAAGCAGAGGCCTCGTCGTGGCCTTCTTGGGATCTCTCTGGCTCGGCCGGCGAGTGGGAAGGGAGAAAGAACTATGGAGAATAAGATTTTCTTTTTTCTTTTTTTTTCTTTTTTTTTTTTTGAGGGGCGGGGGGGGGGACGGAAGGAGAGAGAGAGAGAGAGAGAGAGAGAGAGAGGACGAGGGGTTGGAGGGAGGTTAAAGCGGAGATTTGTTTGGGCCGGCACGTGGGAGACGGTAGGTTAGGGGTCGGCGGTGTGGGGTGGCACGTGGGAGGGGGAGCGTGCGAAGGCTGATGGCGTCGAGGGGGGAGTGTCGGCTCGGGCACGGGGGAGGCCAAAAGCGGGGTTTGATTCGTTTGAAAGAATTCAAATATCGGTGACGTCTGTTTTGTTTTTGTTTTACGTCCAAAGTTCGGGGGGTGGAGTCGGAATAAAAGCGGAGCGGGAGCTAAAGCAGCGGCTTTACGGATGACCCGATCGACCGTGACGGGCACCCGGCACGAGCGTTGCACGTGTTTTAGCAGTGATTTTTTCTCCTCGCTGAATACTGCCGCAACAAGATGATAGTTTATTAGTACTGCGAGATGAATAGTTTCATACTTTTATGATCCTTACTTTATTGTTTTATTGCTCGTCTTTGATCCTGTTCATCAAAATCTCATTAAAGCGAAAGTTGTTCCAGTTTAATAGTTTTTTTTAAAAAAAGTGCATCTTGGCTTACGTGTGTAGTTTATAGGATAAAATCGGAGTATCATGTGCGATTCCACATGCCAGGAGCTTTAATTTCTAATGAAATTAAGATCTTAAGAGCTTAAAAAAAACAATGTTGTATGATGTCTTGGAATGTTGAAATAAGTTTTTTATGAAATCAAGTTTTATGTCTTCCTTTTTAATTCAATGTTGTCTTTTCACAAACTTTTGTATAAGCCGATGGTTGTTTCTTTGCTTTGTTTTTTCTTCAATCATACAAGCATTATTGTTTGAATCTTTTTTCTATCTTTTTTTTTTTCTAATCTTAGCAATGCTCATCTTAAATAATAATCCCCTATCCTATTCTTTATTTTTAGAGTCCTTCATCCTTAGTGGTAATGACACAAGAAATGTATTATAAACTATTTCAGTTTTAAAAATTAAATAGTTGTGCTTATCTTATCCAAGAGAAAAAAAATCAATTAAAATGCATGCTATGAGATGCAAAATATTAGTATATACTATGTCATCAATTTCTTTGACATGTATGCTTTTGTTATCCAATTTATTAAATTATACCTAAATAGCTATGAAAATTTTCGGTTTGATAATATGCATTGAATGCCTTGTCAAAATATCTTACTTATATTGCTTTTTCTCTCAAACTCCTTTCTTATTATTTATCAATTATATTTTAAAGTTTCGTTCTGTATAAATGCATTCTTATTGCTTTAGTTGATTATTAATTCCAACAAATTAGAAAGTTATTTCAAAAATATTCATAAAAAAATTATAAATTGTTTATCAATTATCAAGAAAAAATTCATATGATAAATATGATTTATTAGATCCCCCTCCTTTCCTTGAATAATATTTCAAGAAAATATTGTATAATTTTGTTGGATTGTGATTTTGACTGAGAAGCATGATTTCAAGCCCACGAGGAAAGAAAAATTTAACAAAGATTTAGTTAATGGATATTAAGATTGATATATTCTATAATAAACTTTTTACGAGTCATTAGGTTGCCTAATAGATGTTTCATACTTGAGCATACACCACCCCTCTCATGTTATGGATAAAATCATGTTTTTATTCTCTTTTTATATATCATTTTGCACCATGTTTGACACATCGCTCTTTCACTTTTTTTTATATATACATACATATATGCATCTACACATTCACATATATGTTATATTACTATAGATTTGAAATTTTAAAATTAATTTAAGAATAGGAGAATCAAGGTAGTAGACAGGGCCTAACTATTACTATTTCTCTTTTACATTCAAAGTGCTAAGTGAAAATTAGACCTTTTTTTTGTAAACAATATAATGGATTTAGAGCTAATTTCTAAAATAAAATTAATTTTTGATGCATTAGCATGATATTTGTTGTCCAGACTTTTCATCGAAGCTTCTAGATAGTGTCTCATTAAGAAGGCAAAGACTTATTTTTGCTTCAAGTGTATCTTCAGTATTTACTTTGCAAATGATACCCTTTTCTTAAGTGCTATAAAGAATCCATACTTGATGTCTTAAAAGGCCGTCTTATTGGGCTTTGAAGGTGCAATAGGTCTAAAGGTGAATTTCCATAAAAGTTTCATAATAAGTATTAATTCCTCGAGATCGATCGAGGAAAAATTTGCTTCTTATATGAACTTCAAAAGAGGTAACCTTCTTTTCACTTTTCTTAATCTTTCCCTTAGTGACCATGAGCTTCCTAAGTAATATTGGGTGCTTCTTTCAAAAAATTCAAGCCCGACTAACTTCTTAGAAGGGAATTTTTTTGATTAAGTAATGGAACATTAATTTTAATAAATGCGATGATCTCTATCCTTCCTTTTTACTTTATATTAGTTTATAAACTCGCAAAATAAATTGGTGCTAGAATTCATCTATTAAGAAGAGTTTTTCTTTAGAAAGGGAAGGATGGTATACAAGGCTTTAATTGCCTTATAAATTAAGAGGTACAGGTGACAAAAATGGACTCAACCTGCATCCAACCTATAATAAATGAGTATGGGTTTGGCTTTTGTAGACTTGTATATTAAATGGATTGGGCTCGAGCTTAACCCATTTAACTTATTGAAGTAACTAGCTAGATAGGGTTGGTTTGAGTTGATCCATTTATCCAACCTATTTATATTACTGGTTAATAGGTTAAATAGGTTGACATCTGATCTTTTTATTATTGGTTAGCAGGTTAAGCAGATCAAGTCGAGTAATTTGTTTATTAAATAGATTATATTCAGATTTAAAATTTTGATATATTTAATAAAGAAGAGGTCTTGATATCAAGGATTTATACATATTATTAAAGTCTTATTAATGAAATGAGTATGAAAATTGATCTCTTGAAGCCAAGTGGGCGGTTGGGACTAAGAAAAACCTCTTAAATCAAGCTTATTACTCCAGGAAGGGATCTGGGATTAGATCTATAAAGAAATTCTTGCTATACTCCCTAATTTAGAGAGGCATAAATTAGGATCTTAGTGGATTTTGGAACTATGCTTCTTTCACTCTGAAGAATGAAGAAGCTATCAAATTTTAGGAAAATCCTTGGATTAGAAACGCTCCTTTATACTCTTTTTCTAAACTCATTTAGAAGCAACGCCAAAGCTAATATTTTGTTTCATTCTTTTAGAATCGAAAGTGGGAGAGATGATTCATCAAGCTATTTGAGCCCCTAAATCGGCTACAACATTCTCAATTTCCTTTAGGGATACCTAATCGTTCAATTTGGAGACCTTTTAGACACAGGATATACTCTATTAACTTTTGTAAATTTTTAAATCAAAGAGGTGCAATATAACCATACTAGAAAGCCATTTGGCAAGCGACAATAATTGAAAAGATTAAAATCTTTACTTTGTTGGTTCTCTCACATAGGCTTCAAATAAAAGAAAAACTTACTAGAAAGGGATGCTCTCATTGAAATGGTTACTCATCTACTCTTATCTTGTCCGTTCGCCTCAAGCTTATAGTCATTGATTTTTGACTAATTTTAGATTCCTTTAAATCTACTTCTTTTTTACATAAAGGAAAAGGTTCATTTTTAGAATTTGAAGATTAGTTTAGGATTAGCTACTTCTTTCTTATTAGTGGTACTTATAAACAGAAACAAACTCTAAAATTTTTTCTTCAAACTCTTTTTTTTTCTCCAACAATTATAGCTGAAAATTTTTCTTTTATCTCCAAGTTTTAAGAAGCTGAAAAACATTCTTGTTATCTTTGGGTTTTGAAAATATATTTCAAGCAGAAAGAAAGTTATAGCCATGCTACTCTAAAATCATTACTCACATCACCTCTTAAATTACTTCCACTGCACATCCAACCCTCCATTTTGTAAATAACCTCTCCCAATAAAATTGGAGAAATTTCTCCACTGTTCGCAGTAAAAATAAGAAATAAAAAAATAATGGCCATGATTTTCTTTGGAACGGTGAAAAAAAAAGTTCACAGGGAAAGCTTATAGCTCGGCACGCCAAGCAGGGCACAGAGCCAGGGGCATATATGACAGCAGCAGTGGCTCGTGGACGCCTACTGTGGACAGCTTCCGGGGTACTCGGTTGTCATACCATTCCCTCAAAATCCGTCGAAATCCCACGTCCCGTTCGCTTCCACTTGCGCCGCAACGCAGCCCAAAAATAACCTCCCTCTCGCTCCAATGGCATCCGCTCTCATCGTTACAACAGAAATTGTCTCCACTTCCGTTCTTCGTCCCGTTTTACTCTCCCTCCATGCCCACATCCCAACTCCAAGCTCTCTTCCTTGGAGGCCTCTAAAAAAATCCACCATTAATAGAGAAGCTCCTAAATTTTGGTGCTCCGGTTGACCAACAGAACCATGCTCTGAGGAGGTATTCTGTTGTTTATTTTTTATCCAAACGAGGGGAAGATGTTTTCGTTTTAAACGCTCGGTTGTTGACAGCATAACCAATCCTTGAACTTACGGCTTTTTTCCTTTTTTTCCTTTTGGTGCTTGATTTACTATTTTTCAACATGTTAAGTTCGTTTCTTGTTGTGTTCGCTGGAGCCATGTGCGTGGATGGATAGAGAGGATGCTGTTTCTCTTCTTTTTGGTGTTTTTTATCCTCAGTTCTTTGATGCCAACAACAAAAAATGGTGATTTATTACCAGAATTCGGAGAGTTAAGAGCTCGAAAATTTCCGGACGTGGGATGTTCCATGGGATTGGAAGGTCATGGTGTATCACTGTTATATGAATGTTACTACAGACCTGAGTAAAACCGCGTAGTCGATGTTCATGGCATATCTTCGAATATGTTATGTACACTTCAGTGAAAAAGTGAAAAAAAAAGCAAGGGAAAGCAGATAGGCTCAGACATTTTCATAGTACCTGTTTTAGGATGGGTATGCGTCACCAGACTTTTTGGAAAACACAAACATGTTGTAGATTAGGCATTCTCGCATCACAACTTAAGGGTTTAAGGTAGAATGGTTTTACTTTTGTTGTAGTGAATGGGTTTGATGACCTTTTAGAAATACCTATGGTCACCATAATAAGAACAATTAAGTATTAATCTCAAACCAGTCAGCGTCACTTATATGTATCTTTATTGATTCTACTCAGTTTAGGGCTATTTTTTAGTATAATATAGAAATATCAAGTTTTTTCTTATTATTTTCTCTTATATAATTTTTGATTTATATCTACTTTTCTTTTCTTTAATATGTATCAAATCATTGCTTCGTACTAATATATCTTTCGGCCATTCCTCTCCCTCTCACATACACACATGCCAAATCTGTCACCCAAGATTTTTGGTTTTCACTCAAACCTAATTTTTAAAGTACTCTAAGTGGTTATTGATGGATTAGTTGTACTTACCATTTTTTTCATGGGATCAATATCAATAAAGTTGTTCATTTGATAATAAACTTAATTTTGAATTATAGAGCTATGAAACAATCAAACTGAATAAACAAAATATTGAATTAGCATGCATGAATGCACACAATTGTGCATGCAAAAGCACAGATGGACATGCACATGCATACTTCACTTCCAATTACTGTACCCATATGAAAATTTGCTTTTCTAGAATGTAATTATATATCCCATATATGAATGTGCACCATGTAAATAATATAAGGCCGGCTGCTTTATGGTTATCACTGCCTAGTTAACACAATGGGAATGCTGAAATTCTATGCCTTCCTGCATTATTGTCAAATTCTCAAAAGGAGAGAGTTGATAAGCTTAAGTTAACTACTGCATCGTTATTCTGGAGATTCCTGGGAATTTTGCACTCTCTTTCAAAGTTTGGTGCCTATGTGGGATTTGGTAATAAGTAGTGTCAGGGTCCTTTTCTTTGACATAACAATCTTTAATTC
>JACVBY030000372.1:0-442500 GCA_017589505.3 Metroxylon sagu | reverse complement strand
GATGAAATTTTCCAAGATTACCCAGGCCTGTCGGCCAAGGCTATAGACTCGTTGAATACATCAGTGTAGCGTGCGTGCGGCCCAAAACATCTAAGGGCATCACAGACCTGTTATTGCCTCAAACTTCCATGGCCTAAGTGGCCATAGTCCCTCTAAGAAGCTGGCCACGGAGGGATGCCTCCGCATAGCTAGTTAGCATGCTGAGGTCTCATTCGTTAACGGAATTAACCAGACAAATCACTCCACCAACTAAGAACGGCCATGCACCACCACCCATAGAATCAAGAAAGAGCTTTCAGTCTGTCAATCCTTGCTATGTCTGGACCTAGTAAGTTTCCCCATGTTGAGTCAAATTAAGCCGGAGGCTCCACTCCTAGTGGTGCCCTTCCATCAATTCCTTTAAGTTTCAGCCTTGCGACCATACTCCCCCCAGAACCCAAAAACTTTGATTTCTCAAAAGGTGCCGACGGAGTCCTGAAAGCAACATTCGCCGATCCCTGGTCGGCATCGTTTATGGTTGAGACTAGGATGGTATCTGATCCTCTTCGAGTCCCCAACTTTCATTCTTGATTAATGAAAGCATCTTTGGCAAATGCTTTCGTAGTGGTTCATCTTTCATAAATCCAAGAATTTCACCTCTGATTATGAAATATGAATGCCCCCGACTATCCCTCTTAATCATTACTCTGATCCCGAATGCCAACACAATAGGACCGAAATCCTGCGATGTTAACCCATGCTAACGTATCCAGAGCATGGGCTTGCTTTGAGCACTCTAATTTCTTCAAAGTAACGGCACCGAAGGCATGACCCATCTAGTTAAGAATAGGAGCACATCGCCGGTAGAAGGGATGGATTGGTCGGCCCAACCGAAGTTCCAACTATGAGCTTTTTAACTGCAACAACTTAAATATATGCTATTGGAGCTGGAATTACCATGGCTGCTGTCACTAGACTTGCCCTCCAATGGATCCTCATTAAGGGATTTAGATTGTACTCATTCCAATTACCAGACTCGAAGAGCTTGGTATTGTTATTTATTGTCACTACCTTCCTGTGTCAGGATTGGGTAATTTGCATGCCTACTGCCTTCCTTGGATGTGGTAGCCGTTTCTCAGGCTCCCTCTCTAAAATCGAACCCTAATTCTCCGTCACCCATCACCACCATGGTAGGCCCCTATCCTACCATCGAAAGTTGATAGGGCACAAATTTGAATGATGCATCACCGGCACGAGGGCCGTGCGATCCGTCGAGTTATCATGAATCATCGAAGTGATGGGAAGGAGCCTGCATCGACCTTTTATCTAATAAATGCATCCCTTCCAGAAGTTAGGGATTGTCGCACATATTAGTTCTAGAATTACTACAGTTATCCGAGTAGAGCATACCATCAAACAAACTATAACTGAATTAATGAGCCATTCACAGTTTCACAGTTCGAATTAGTTCATACTCACACATGCATGGCTTAATCTTTGAGACAAGCATATGACTACTGGCAGGATCAACCAAGTAGCACATCCTTCTGGGATGTCTAATCACCCACAAACATCCCCCCATTCGGGGGAGGGGTGGGGGGAGGCGCGGGCGGGCCGCGCGTCATTCTCGTGGGGCACCAAACAGACCGCCCTGCAGGGAGTGGGACGATGGGATGGGGTCCCGAGGGTCCCCGGACCGAAGCATGCACTGCATCCGCCAGAGCTCGCAAAGCCTAAGAGCGGCTGAATGGGTCGGATGGGGAGCCTGTGAGCCATTGCCCGCAGCGCGATGGTGCCCCACGGGGCACACCGAGGAGGCGCGCGCTGCATCCCCGGCCGCACCAACGGAGGCTCCACGGGCAGGGTCGATCGCCCGGGCTTCGGTCGCTGACACGGCCCATAGCAGTCCGTGCCCCGAGCTGAGCGACGGACTGGCTCGACGTCATTCTGCATCCGGCCGAGGTGCAGCATCGGCCCCCATCCGCTTCCCTCCCGGCAATTTCAAGCACTCTTTGACTCTCTTTTCAAAGTCCTTTTCATCTTTCCCTCATAGTACTTGTTCACTATCGGTCTCTCGCCCATATTTAGCCTTAGATGGAATTTACCGCCCGATTGGGGCTGCATTCCCAAACAGCCCGACTCGCCGACAGTGCCTCATGGTGCGGCAGGGTTTGGGCCGAACGGGGCAGTCACCCTCCCGGGTGCCCCTTTCCAGAAGACTCGAGCCCGGTCCGCCACTGAGGATGCTTCCCCAGACTACAATTTGGGTGGCTGTGCTGCCCGATTCTCAAGATGGGCTGGTCTCGGTTCGCTCGCCATTACTAGGGGAATCCTCGTAAGTTTCTCCTCCTCCACTTATTGATATGCTTAAGCTCGGCAGGTGGCCCCACCTGACCTGGGGTTGCGCGTTTCGATGGTGCCACCCCGATCGGGGGCCAGGGTGCTGCGCGCAGTTCTGGGCGAGATGGGGGCCCTACAGCCCGGGGACCGAAGGCAGGGCGATGGGATCGCGGGCGCGTCCACCACCCGCCGCGTCCGGCCCTGCCCATGGCCCAAACTTTGGCACGCCGCGCGCACTCGGTGCGGGGGGCCATCGTCCGCATCCGGCAACCCCCCAAAGCCCGTTGGGAACCCGGGGGAGTGGAGCACCGCTTGGTGTGATGCCCAGGTAGGCGTACCCTCGACCGAATGGCCTCGGACACAACTTGCATTCATAGACTCGATGGTTCGCAGGATTCTGCAATTCACACCACGTATCGCATTTCACTACGTTCTTCGTCAATTCGAGAGCCGAGATATCCATTACCGAGAGTCCTACCATGTGAGGGACTAGCTAGGCTGCCCTCAGCGGCGGGGCGCCCCCGCCACCTCGGACCCTCTATCCGAGGGGCCAAGTGGGCTGTGCCACCCTATGCCTCCGCGCTCAAGGTTCCTTGGTGCCCTCCGTGCTGGGTCCGGTCCTCCCGCCCCTCCACATCCTTCGATCTTGACGGCGCGGGGGCCCAAGCGATGGCACCGGAGTGGGGTCGGTAGGGCTGCATGCTCCAGTGTGGTGCGTTCACGTGTTCACGGGTCTGCCTCATCCAGGTCTCGGCAATGATCCTTCCGCAGGTTCACCTACGGAAACTTTGTTACGACTTCTCCTTCCTTTAAATGATAGGGTTCAGTGGACTTCTTGCGACATCGCGGGTGGCGGACCGCTCGCATCGCCATGATCCGAGCACTTCACCAGACCATTCAATCGGTACGAGCGATGGGCGGTGTGTACAAAGGGTAGGGACGTAGTCAGCACGAGCTGATGACTCGCGCTTACTAGGAATTCCTCGTTGAAGACCAACAATTGCAATGATTTATCCCCATCATGATGAAATTTTCCAAGATTACCTGGGCCTGTCGACCAAGGCTATAGACTCGTTGAATATATCAGTGTAGCGCACATGCGGCCCAGAACATCTAAGGGCATCACAGACCTATTATTGCCTCAAACTTCCATGGCCTAAGTGGCCATAGTCCCTCTAAGAAGCTGGCCGTGGAGGGATGCCTCCACGTAGCTAGTTAGCAGGCTGAGGTCTCGTTCGTTAACGAAATTAACCAGACAAATCGCTCCACCAACTAAGAACAACCATGCACCATCACCCATAGAATCAAGAAAGAGCTCTCAGTCTGTCAATCCTTGCTATGTCTGGACCTAGTAAGTTTCCCCGTGTTGAGTCAAATTAAGCTGCAGGCTCCAATCCTGGTGGTGCCCTTCCGTCAATTCCTTTAAGTTTCAGCCTTGCAACCATACTCCCCCCGAAACCCAAAAACTTTGATTTCTCAAAAGGTGCCAATGAAGTCCTGAAAGCAACATCCGTCGATCCCTGGTCGGCATCATTTATGGTTGAGACTAGGATGGTATCTGATCATCTTCGAGCCCCCAACCTTCGTTCTTGATTAATGAAAACATCCTTGGAAAATGCTTTCGCAGTGGTTTGTCTTTCATAAATCCAAGAATTTCACCTCTGACTATGAAATACGAATGCCCCTAACTATCCCTCTTAATCATTACTCCGATCCCGAAGGCCAACACAATAGGACCGAAATCCTGCGATGTTATCCCATGCTAATGTATCCAAAGCATGGGCTTGCTTTGAGCACTCTAATTTCTTCAAAGTAACGCTGCCAGAGGCATGACCCATCCAGTTAGGAATAGGAGCACGTCCTTGGCAAAAGGGATGGGACGACCGGTGCACACCATGGGGTGGACCGGCCGGCCCAGCCCAAGTTCCAACTACGAGCTTTTTAACTGCAACAACTTAAATATACGCTATTGGAGCTGGAATTACCGTGGCTGCTGGCACCAGACTTGCCCTCTAATGGATCCTCGTAAGGGATTTAGATTGTACTCATTCCAATTACCAGACTCGAAGAGCCTGGTATTGTTATTTATTGTCACTACCTCCCTGTGTCAGGATTGGGTAATTTGCGCGCTTGCTACCTTCCTTGGATGTGGTAGCCGTTTCTCAGACTCCCTCTTTGGAATCGAACCCTAATTCTCCATCACCCATCACCACCATGGTAGGCCCCTATCCTACCATCAAAAGTTGATAGGGCAGAAATTTGAATGATGCGTCGCTGGCACGAGGGCCGTGCGATCCATTGAGTTATCATGAATCATCGAAGTGATGGGAAGGAGCCCGCGTCGACCTTTTATCTAATAAATGCATCCCTTCCAGAAGTCGAGGATTGTCGCATGTATTAGCTCTAGAATTACTACGATTATCCGAGTAGAGCGTACCATCAAACAAACTATAACTGATTTAATGAGCCATTCGCAATTTCACAGTCCGAATTAGTTCATACTCACACATGCATGGCTTAATCTTTGAGACAAGCATATGACTACTGGCAGGATCAACCAGGTAGCACGTCCTTTCGGGATGCCGGATCGCCCACGAACATCCCCCCATCCGGGGGAGGGGTGGGGGGAGGCACGGGTGGGCCGCGCATCGTTCTCGTGGGGCACCGAACAGACTGCCCCGTGGGGAGTGGGACGATGGGATGGGGTCTCGAGGGGCCCCAGATCAAAGCATGCACCACATCCACCAGAGCTCGCAAAGCCTAAGAGTGGCCAAATGGGTCGGGCGGGCCCACAAAGGCTGACCGAGGACCGCACGGTTGCCGACACCCGATGCCACAGAGGTGGGGAAGACGGGAGGGGCACATGATGATGTCCACGGTTCCCCCCGAGGGTAGGCCACACGGGCAACCGAGGGGGCGCAACGGAGGCATGGGCAGCACTCATCCCGAAGTGAGTGAAGGGATGCAACCAATGGCAGTTGGCCGTGCCGAAGCAGGGAGACTGCCGATGGATCCTAATCCAAGACCGCTCACGCGCCGGCACGGTAGCGACCGCGTCGCACCCCGCACCCATCCGTGATGCAAGGGGCCCATCGGCCTGAGAGCGCACGATGGAGGGGTCGTCCAAGGGCGCAGACAGTGGAGCGCACCGCCGAGCGTAGGGCCACCGAAGCAGTTAGGGTGGGGGGGAGGGACCATCGAGGACACTCAAGGTGTTAGCGGGGGACCGCCAAGGGATAATTATTTCTAATGGTTACCTTATTGAGCTATTTATAATCTATATATAATCTCAAGGTACCATCTTTTTTCTTTACAAACAACACAGGTGCACCCCAAGGTGAAACACTGGGTCTAATAAACCCTTTATCAAGCAATTCCTGAAGCTAGACTTTTAATTCTTTTAATTTTGCTAGAGCCATTTTATAGGGTGCCCTGGCTATAGGTTTAGTATCTCAAGTCAAGTCTATACTAAACTCTATCTCTCTGTCTGGTGGCAACCCTGGCAACTCCTCAGAAAATACATCTGAAAATTCACATACCTTTGGAATATCAGATAGCTCTGAACCACTATCCTCTAAATTCACTACACAAGCTAGATAGGCTTCATACCCCTTTCTCCGCATTCTGCTAGCTGCCAAGGCTGAAATCATACTTGAGGGCAACACTCTCCTTTCTCCTACAAAACAGACCTCTCTACCATCTGAGGTATGAAATACTACTTCTTTCTTTGAACAGTCTACTTTGGCCCTATGCATTGATAACCAATCCATCCCCAAGATAGCATCAAATTCTTTTAGATTTAATGGAATCAAATCTGCTAACAATTCTTGGGCCTCTATTAAAATGGCACAATCTTTATACACCTGGTCTACAATGAAAGATTTCCCTACTAGCATAGATACTACCAACTGACTACCCAACAAACTCACAGCTTTATTTAGATGCTTGATTAAATCTACTACTATGAATGAATGCGTGGATCCAGAATCAATTAAAACATAAACATCAGAGTTACAAATGGGTAATATACCTATCACCACATCTGGGTTAACCTGAGCCTCCTGCCTAGTCATTGCAAAAACTCTAGCTTCAGCCCTTGGAACACTAGGAATTATCCCTTGCTATTAGCACTAGATCTCATCTGACTGGCTGAAGCTAGGATACTGCTATCTCCTCTCCTAGCAGGTTGCCCTCTAGGTGCAGCTGATCCTTGCGGATGATCACTACTCTGCTGCACTCTCTTGGGATAATCTCTCTTCAAGTGATCCATCTGACCATAGATATAACATCCTCTATCACCCCTCTTACATTCCCCAGAGTGCATCCTCCCACAAACACTGCACTAGGGTAGAGCTCTCCCACCATCAAAGGAGTGGCTTAGATCCCTTATCTCTCCTGCCACTCTACTACCCACAATCTGAGACATCCCTCCATATGCGGGCTTCCTTTGGACAGGACTAGATACTGATATAGATGCTGACCCTCTACCAACATCTACAGGAGCTCTGTAACTGAAACTAAACTGTCCGGCCATTTGGGGCCTCTTCAACTGCTGAGTTCCTCCTGCACCTGAAGGGAAACTAGGTGCACCCATTTTTATCCTCTCCTGCCTCCTACTAAGGAACTCCTTCTCTATGTCCTCTACCCTGAGAGCCCCTTGCACCAACTCAGAATAACTACTATAACACTGCATGCTGATCTTAGCCTTGATTGGGAGATTTAATAACAAAACAAAGAGAGAGATGTTAATAATACCTTCCTTTGGCATTGCCGACTTGGTCATAATAGTGACTCAAGATTACACAAGTTATACAAAGAAGAGTTCTTTGATCCTTATGATTTTGAATCACTAGGAACTTGTGAATCTTGTCTTATGGGTAAAATGACCAAATCTCCATTCTCAAGACATAGAGAAAGGGCAAATGAGTTGTTAGGACTTGTGCATACAGATGTGTGTGGTCCTATGACAACTCCAGCTAGAGGTGGATACTCTTACTTCATCACATTCATTGATAATCTATCAAGGTACGGACATGTGTATCTTTTGAAACATAAGTCCGAAGCTTTTGATAAATTTAAAGAGTATCAAAGTATGATCGAAAAACAAACTAAGAAGTGTATTAAAATCCTTCGATTTGATCGAGGAGGAGAATATCTTTCTAGTGAGTTTTTAGACTATCTTAAAGAAAAGGGTATTCTCTCTGAATGGACACCTCTGCATACACCATAATTAAATAGTGTAGCAGAAAGAAGGAACGTACTCTATTAGATATGGTATGGTCCATGATGTGCTTTACAGATCTTTCTATTTCCTTTTGGGGATTTGCCCTAGAGACTGCTGCATATATTTTGAACAGGATACCTTCTAAGTCTGTACCTAACACTCTATCTATATAAGATATGGATAGGAAAGAAGGTAAATCTTAAGTATCTTAAGATATGGGGCTATCAAGCTTATGTCAAAAGAAATTTTGGACATAAGATAAGTGCTAGATTGGATAAGTGTATATTTGTAAGTTACCCTAAAAATAGTATAGGATATATCTTTTCTAATCCTACTGAACATAAGATTTTTGTTGGTAGGCATGCTATTTTCATGGAGAAAGAGTTTTTCCTTAAAAAGGACAAGGATAGAAGAATTGAACTTAAAGAAGTTCATGACCTACAAATTGAGACCAATGATATTCCTCAATCAGATATACCCATAGTGAGGTACAACTACAACACACATCTCTTTTTCGAAGGTTAGATAGAGTGCCAAGAGCACCTGAGAGATATGGGTTTATCATAGAGAATGATGAAGTCCACATCATTGAGAATGATGATCCACTGACCTATTCGGAAGCTGTCATGAGTAAGGACTCTGACAAATGGCTGGAGGCTATGAAATTCGAAATAGATTCTATATATACCAACCAAGTGTGGACTTTGGTTGATCCACCTGAGGGTGTAACCCTATAGGTTGCAAATGGGTATATAAGAAGAAGATTGGAGCTGATGGCCAAGTAGATACATACAAGGCCAGGCTAGTGGAAAAAGGTTTCAAACAAAAACAAGAAATTTACTATGATAAAACTTTTTTGCTAGTAGCTATGCTCAACTCTATTCGGATTATGCTTGCAATAGCTACATATTATGGTTATGAAATTTGACAGATGGATGTCAAAACCACATTCCTTAATGGTTATCTTGAGGAAGAGGTTTATATAACTCATGCAGAAGGATTTGTCTTAAGTGGGAGAATAAATCAAGTATGCAGACTTAAGAAATCCATTTATGAATTAAAGCAAGCATCGAGGAGTTGGAACATCCATTTTGATATGACAGTCAAAGAGTTTGGCTTTATCAAAATGTGGATGAACCTTATGTGTATAAGAAGACAAGTGGGAGTGCTATTGTCTTCTTAGTATTGTATGTAGATGACATACTTCTCATTGGAAATGATGTTCAATGTTGCAATCGGTCAAGACTTGGCTATTAAAAAGGTTTTCCATAAAAGACTTGGGTGAAGCATCCTATATACTAGGTATAAAGATCTATAGGGATGGATCTAAAAGGATGCTAGGCTTATCGCAGTCAAGGTACATAGATAAAGTGCTAAAAAGATTCAGCATGGATAGGAGTAAAAGAAGTTACTTACCAATAGGTCATGGCATAGATCTCTCTAAGAAGATGTCTCCTAAGACACCTAAAGAGAGGAATAGAATGAGTTCTATTCCATATGCATTGGCAGTAGGGTCAATAATGTATGCTATGCTATGTACCAGGCCAAACGTTGCTTATGCCTTGGGCATAACAAGTAGGTTTCAGGCTGATCCAGGGGAGGATCATTGGAAAATAATGAAAAGCATTCTTAAGTACTTGAAAAGGATTAAAAATATTTTTCTAGTATATGAAGGATCAGAATTGAAACTAGAAAGTTATTCAGATTCTAGTTTTCAATCAGATCCAGATGATAGCAAGTCCATTTCAGGATGTCTTTACTCTGAATGGTGGAGCAGTGAGCTGGAAGAGTTCTAAGCACCAGATTGTAGCTGACTTAGTTACTGAGGCAAAGTACATTGCTGTAAGTGAAGCAGCTAAGAAAGCTATCTGAATGAAGAAGTTCATTATAGAGTTGGGTTAATCTAATATGATTAGATCATGACCTAATGTGGGTTGGCCAAGAGTTGGAACCCAATTGGCTTTATTTAGACTATTAGATGGCTTTTTGAGTAATGGATCTGGACCATTGGTTAGCGGCTCAATCTGAACCATTGGATGGCTCCCTGGATGAAGGACCTGGACCATTGGCTGGTGCCTAAATTTGGACCATTGGTTGGCACCTGAATCTAGACCATTGGTGATGGCACCTTGCTTCTGGACCATTGGATGGTGCCTTAATCTGGACCATTGGATTATCATGAAATAAGTGTGAGGTGAGGTTATTTGCATGAGAAGGCTGATGGCACATGAATAAGGCTTATCGAATAAGTTTTATTCGAGTAGATACATCTTTTCGCTCTCTCTCAGATGCACCCCTTCCCTTAGTGCCTCATCATGATGAAGCACTACCCTTGGAACACACCTCATCACGATAAGGTGTGTGGATGGGATGCATCCCTTGGTGATGCATCCCTCCACCTCTTATAAATATGAGTGTGCCCCCGAGTTCAGATGAATTGAATCCATCTGAAGAGAAATCAATTCTCTCTCTTTCTTATCTTATTTCTCTTATATGTCTTGTCCTAAACTAAGACAAGGAGGTTTTCTTCAGGACAAGAGGATGTCTTGTCCTAAACCAAGATAAGGAGGTCTTCTTTAGGACAAAAAGCTTTAAAGGATTTTTTTGTAAGAGAAAGAAAATTAGAAGAGAAAGAAAGCAAACCAATCAAATATTTTGGAAATATTAAACATCAAGGATCAAAGTTTTGAAGGAGCTAGAGTCTTGAATCCAGTTCCTGTGTGGATCAATGTTGGAGGGTGAGCATTTGGGCACCTTATGGATATTTCAATATATTGGATTTAGCGTTACAAGTACTCTTCTTATCCTACATTTACTATTTATTCATTTGATTGTTACCATTAAGGAGATCTGGGCTATTAAGGGTTCATGTAAATAGATCTCATTAAGAAATTTGTGAAATCCACATGCTTCCACTGCACTCTTAGGCATGCTCAAGAAACCTAACAAAAAGAAGATGAAGAAATAGAATCTAGAAGGAAGATGATTTGATTACTTCTGAAAAAAAGGAGAGGAGCCAAAAAACCACAAATTGGCAAACAACCATAAATTGGCAAACCGTACAAGCAAGATTGTGCTCTTAGTGAGCGTGTTATAACTACATGAGTGATAAAGGTATGTAAAAATCAAAGCCTACATAAACACTTTAGGAAGTGATGTATGCATCAAATATATTAAATATTGTGTAATTATAATGCAAATGTCACACCTGAGAATTAAGGAGGCATCGATATGGTGGTATAACCATGCATGACATTCAAAGAAGTTTAGGCACTCATCCCGCCAATCGATAGCATTTCAAAAGAAGGCAACTTAATGCCCTTATGGTCCGTGGTCTTGACCTTAATAAGATCAGTACAAATACCTAGAAAAAAAGCCACTTAACAATATGAAAGACCCAAGCATCAAATGATAAAGTGGCTCACGAGCCCATTCTAAGTGTCACCACTAGCAAACTAGCATTTGAGAACAAGAAAGCTACTCCCTTACCCAAGTAGACTACTCTGGCCTTAAGAGTGGGGGGCATGTGATGAGGATAAATCTCCCACCACTAACTTGATGGGAATGTGGTGGCACTACCTATGTCAATGCTACCCATGGCTACTTCAAAACCACATGTCCCAAGACCAAGGGATGGTATGCACCTAGGTGAAAGTGGACACAACTATCCCCAGGCCCATAAGGCTGCCCACACTTTGCAATAAATATAACCCATGGTGCTAAGCATGGGCAATATGAGCCCACCTTTGCATCAAGCTACGTCATGGACTCTCAACGAGCCATCTCATCCTATAACCAAGTATGAATGCCTTAATAAGCAAAAAAAATGCACTCTAATTCTCTTTGTATGCTCTTTGAACCTCTACCCTATCTTTCCACTTTGTTCTTGAAATGGCTTAAGCATCGAAGGGTCATACAAGCAAGATCATGCCCTCAGTGAGCATGCCATAACCGCATGAGTGATAAATGTATGTAAAAATCAAAGCCTACATAAGCACTTCGGGAAGCAATTCATGATTCAAGTATATTAAATGTTGTGTAATTATCATGCAAATGTCATGCCCGAGAATTGAGGAGGCATTGATATGGTGGTATAACCATGCATAACTTTCAAAGAAGTTTAGGCACTCATCCCCCTCATTGCCAACATTTCAAAAGAAGGCAACTTAATGCCCTTGTGCTCTGTAGCTTGTGCCCACAAATACTTAGAAAAAAAGCTACCTAACAATATAATAGACCCGAGCATCAAAAGACAAAGAGTCTCATAAGCTTGTTCTAAGTGTCACCACCAGCAAACCAGCATTTGAGAACAAAAAAGCTACTCCCTAACGCAAGTAGACTACTCTAGCCTTAAGAGTGCGGGGCATGTGATGAGGATAAATCCCCCACCACTAGCTAGATGGGAACATGGTGGAACTATCCATGTTAATGTTACCCATGGCTACTTCAAGACCATATGTCTCAAGACCAAGGGATGGTATGCATCTAGGTGAAAGTGGGCACAGCCATCGCCTAGCCCATAAGGCTGCCCACACTTTGCAATAAATCTACCCATGGTGCTAGGCATGGATGCTACAAGCCCACCTTTGCATCAAGCCATGTCATGGACTCTCAACAAACCATCTTGTCCCATAACCAAGTGTAGATGCCCTATATAAGCAAAAATATCCCTCTAATTCACTCTCTATGCTCTTTGAACCTTTATCCTATCTTTCCATTCTATTCTTGAACTGACTTGAACATTGAAGGGCCTTTATTGGATAGCCATTGATACCACTCATATTCCTTTTTGTGCATGTAAGAATCCAAACCTGCTTGGTGGGAAGCACTTTCCTTGTTGGATCAGTCATCACCTTGGTTTCTAGCTCATTATCTATCTCATCATCCTTGTTGTTATTCAAGGTCTCTCTGTTGGAATTGGACACTATTAAGGTTGAGTAGCTACTCAGCCTATGAGGTATTGGATTTGCTTAACCTACCTAAGGGGTGTGATCTCCATGATAGCTTATATCTTCTTTAGAATGGGCCTTAATTCTCTATTGGTTGACCATAAAGCTAAGGAATTTTCTCAATGTCACACTAAAAGCACATTTACTTGGATTAATCTTCATTCGATGATGTCTCGATAGTTGGAAAGCTTCTTCCATGTGTCAACCTCCATACCATCCTTTCCCTTGGTGGAATCACCTCAATTGGGATGATATGGAGTGTAGGAGAACATTTGTTTTAATTTTGCACCTTCTTTCTTAATGACAAGTTTGTCTTAATTTTGCACCTTCTTAATGGTGAGTTTGTTTTATGTGATGTGGGGTTTAGATTTTCAATAGGTGCAAGCATGCATTATTAATTATTCCTATCTTAGTAGCTGAGAAACTTTTGATTAAGAGATCACAATACTTGTCTTACTAGTGTAGATGCATACATATATTAACTTCTTTTTTAATTGTCACTTGATTTTATTTTATCACAAAGGTTCAAGTTAACATTATCCTTTTTCATCCTATTATTACAATTATCATTATTCATATTTGATTACACATATTTGTCCTTCCTTTAGTTTCTAGTTGAAGCCTTATCTAAGTAGGTTTTGTTCATATTATCCCCAAAAGGTGATTCATCCTTGGCATGAATTAGGTTTTCCATCTTTGAAAGAGTGAGGCATCAATTTCTAAGAGAACAAGGCTTTGAGTCTTCAATGGAATAGAGTTAAGAAATTTAATGAAACAAGGCTTCAGTTTTCAATGGAGCAAGAAGCAAGGCTTCGATCTTCAATAGAGTGAGGTTCCAAGTCTTTAATGGAGCAGGGTTATAAGGTTTGGATGGAGCAAGGCTATAAGTTTTCGATGCAATAGTGCTCTAATTTTTAATGGAGTAAGGCTCCAAATTTTTGATAGACTAAGGCTCTAGGTATTTAATAGATTATGGCTTCAGTTTCCTTCAATCTTTAATGGAGCAAGGCTCTGATGCTTAATGGAGCAGGGCTTCAAGGTTTTGATGGAGAAAGACTTTTAAGTTTTCTATGAAGTAAGACTTCATAGAAACTAGATTCTAAGGTTTCGATGGAGCATGATTCCATGTTTTTGATGGAGCAGGGCTCTAAAAATTTAATGGAGCAAGAACCCAAGCTTTTTCAATGGAGCAAGGCTCATCTTTGACTTTAACAAGGAGCAAGACTTCTTTTTGGCTTGAACTAGACAAAAAGTAGAGCTCTTCTTTGGTTGAACTAGGAGCAAAACTCCTCTTTGGCTTAGACTAGCAGTAGGGCTCCTCTTTGGCTTCAACTAGGAGTGGGGTTTTTCTTTAGCTTGAACTAGGAGCAAAGCTCCTCTTTAGCTAAATCAAGGCTCCTCTTTGGTTTTAACTAGGAGCAAAGCTCCTCTTTAGCTTGAATTTGGACCAAGGCCCTTCTTTGGCTGGATAAAGAGCTAGGCACCTTTTTAACTTCAATTAAATGTAAAGCTTCTTTTTGGCTTGAACTAGAAGCAAGGTTCCTCTTTGTCTTGAACCAAAAGTAGGGCTCTACTTTGGCTTGAACTAGGAGCAAGGCTCCTCTTTGGTTTAGACTAGGAGCATGGCTTTTAAGGCTTATCTTTGGCATGAACTAGGAGCAAGGCTCCTCTTTGGCTTTGACTAAGAGTATAGATACCTTTTGGCTTAAATTAGGAGTAAGGCTCCTCTTTGGCTTGAGTTAGGAACAAGGCACCTCTTTGGCTTGAACCAGGAGCATGCCTCATCCTTAACTTAAATTGGGAGAAAGGTTCCACTTTGGCTTGAACCAGGAGCAAGGCTCCTTTTTAGCTTAGATTAGGAGAAGGCTCTTCTTTAGTTTAGTCTAGGAGCATGGCTTCTTAGGATCCTCTTTGGCTTGAACCAGGAGTAAGGCTCCTCTTTGGTTTGGACTAGGAGCATGGCTTTTAAGGCTTATCTTTGTCATGAACCAAGAGCAAGGCTCCTCTTTGGCTTTAACTAAGAGTATAGATCCCTTTTGGCTTAAACTAGGAGCAAGGCTCCTCTTTGGCTTAAGTTAGGAACAAGGCACCTCTTTGGCTTGAACCAGGAGCATGCCTCCTCCTTAGCTTAAATTGGGAGAAAGGTTCCACTTTGGTGGCTTGAACCAGGAGCAAGGCTCCTTTTTGGCTTAGATTAGGAGAAGGCTCTTCTTTAGTTTGGTCTAGGAGCATGGCTCCTTAGGATCCTCTTTGGCTTGGACCAGGAGCAAGGCTCCTCTTTGGCTAAGACCAAGAGCATGGCTTTTCTTTGGCTTGAGCCAAGAGTAAGGCTACTCTTTAGCTTGAACTAGGAACAAGTTTTCTCTTTGGCTTGACCAAGGATCAAGGCTCTTCTTAAGCTTAAATTAGGAGTAAGAATCTTCTTTGGCTTGTACTAGGAGCATGGCTCCTCTTTAGCTAATACTAGGAATATGACTCCTCTTTTGCCTGAATTAGGAGCAAGGCTCTTCTTTAACTTAGACTAGGAGCATGTCTCCTATTTAGGCTAACTTAAGCTCGATCCAAGAGCAAAGCTCCCCTCCAAGCAGACTCTGGCTGCTCTTCAGCTTAGTCCCCTGTTTCATGGCTCAAGTCACTTAACTAGCTATAGGTTGCTCGGGCTGGGTTCATGGAGCAATGCTTCATTTAGAGCACAAGGCTTAGGATCCATTCTAGAGAAGTAGTGCTTCCATCATGAACTACTTCCAACGTGAAGGAACAACACTCCTAGAAGAGATGCAGTAAGACTCCATGGTATCAACCTTCAAAGAACAATTTTGGAAGGAGCAATGCTCTTAGAGAAATGGGGCAATGCTCCATAATGCCACCCTTCTAGCTTGGTGAAGAATGCTATTGGTCTATGGAGAAGACCTCAATTTCTATGCCACAGAGGAGGATTACCACTTAAACTTTAGAACAAGGGAATGGGGCCTTTTTGGAAATTTGGATGCCAAGCCTATAGGTTAGAGACTGCTATGGGTAATGTTGACTTCTTCAAGTTAGCTTCATCTTTTAAGCTTTAAGGATGCTTTAAGCATATTATTTTTCTTTTTTGGGATTGCGGATGAGTAGAGGGTAGCTCCTCCATGTTAGATGGCCGTCGTTTGAAGAAATTATCCAATGTGGATGGATCTAGAGATAGTAGAGTGTTGAATCTGTAGGTTGTAAGCTACTACAGATCAATGCAACACTTTTTGCCTTGGCTTCACTTATCTAGCCTTAGAGATACCTTGAGTGTGGTTTCAGATATTTGTGAAAAATAGAGGGGCATTCCTCTATGACAAATGGCCCATATTTGGAGGAATTTCACTACTAGGAAGATTTGAAGATTATTGTCCTACTGCAGGCCAGTAGAGACAACTTCTTTAAGCCTTCACCCCAATTTTTGGACTCTTGAGAATATTGTGGTCATGATATTTTTGTGTTGCCAAGTCCAAAAAGACCATGTGTTAGTAAGGAAATTACTAGAATGGGGGAAGCCAGAGGGATTTCATGGTTTTCTTGGACTTAGGGGATGTAGGAGAGGGCTCACCATAGAGTTTTAGGGCCTAGAAAAGGTAGAAAACAAGTTTTCTTCACTAGTTTTTGAGCAGATTGTAGTAGGACAAATAGTAGGGCAATAAGGACATGGAAGATTTCTTGGATTCATAGAGCTTTGAATGAAAGTGGCCTGAGAGATTTCAAGGCTTTTTCAAACTTAGGGGATGCAGGAGAGGGCTTATAATAGAGTTTTAGGGTTTGGAGAAGGTGGGAATAAAGTATTCTCCATTGGTTTACATGGACATTATGGTGAAGCACCAAGGCGTAGGAGCGCACGAATTCGGGACAAAGCAGAAGGAAGCACATTGGACCCACTTGATGCTACTAGTTGATCCATATGATGTCTTTCGTATTAACTTATCTTATCTTTTGTCATGTTGGTATGGGTCTTTTGTTATGTTTGTATGGTTTTGTTGGGTCATGGGTATTTGGGTCATTGTGGGAGTCCATATAAAAAGGATGTGTGGATGAGCAAGAGGGTTTTATCTTGGATATTTTGGGAGCTCTTGGAGAGTGCTTATGGCGACTAGAGTTTATCTTCATCAGCGAGCTTGAGATCGGTAGCAGCATAGTAATACGGTGTCTACTTGGGCTGGCAAGGGGGTAGGTTTATTCCCGAGCTAGAGAGATCAAACCACGGGCTGTAGTGGGGAGATCTCTTCTATCTATCATTTTTCTTTACTGCTGTATTTTTCTTTGTTTTGGAGGCTTGTAATAGGTGGGATTTGTTGGTTATTGGAGTGGTGTTCTTCATTGTAGTCAAATCTGGTTTGTTCATGTTAGATCTCATTTTGTGCTTGATCTTGAAGTGGAAACCCTCTCAAATCTGTGTGAAGTGTGCAAGGAACCAAGGGTGGGATGCCCAAGGTGTCGGGCGGTTTGAGTGAAGGGGGCTTTGGAACAACGGTTGGAGGCTCTTGGGGTACCTTTTCTTCAGGAAAAAGCTTGGGAAGGTGGGCAAGAACATTTGTAATAGTGGCAAGGATCGAAGGACTGAATCTTCACTCACAAAGGGGATAAATTCTGGGCACACTCCAGGTGTTTGATCAAATTTCTAAACCAGATTTTGTGAGGTTGGAGGTTGTTGAACCCATTGTTGTGGAGCCCAAGTGAGGGACCTCAACACATTATTTATTACTTATAAAGATTAAGTCTATCATGTTTTTGCAAAATTTTCAACAAATATTCAAAATGAAAAAGGATTTAAAATTGCATGCATTAGAAGTAATCATGGATAAGAATTTGAAAACTAGTCCTTTGGGTAATATTGTGATGAAAATGGGACTGGACATCAATTCTTAGCCCTTAGGATCTCTTAACAAAATGGAGTTGTTGAGAGAAAAAATAAAACTTTAGAAGAAATGACAAGGATAAAGCTTCGCCTAGGTATAAAGTTTTTTATACATAGCTAATTCCAAGCATAGATAAAAAAGAAAGGTTGTGGTAGGTTAATGGCTAGCATAAAACTATAATCACACCCTATGAATATGAATCCGATAGGGAAAATCATAAAAGCTAGGGCATTCCTATAACTAATGCACTGCATAAGATCCTATGTGTAATAAAAATGGCTAGGATAAGTAGGACACTCCTTAAAAGCAATATGTTACATCGATACCCGACTATGGTCGAAAGTAAGCAAGGGTCTCATACCTTCATGAACAAGTATGAGTAAAAAAGTTAGTCCAAGAAAATAAAAATACAAATAAAATAAATAAAAATAAAATATAGTTAGAAACTTAGAAATAGGTCATTAATAAGAAAATTAATGGAATTAAGAAATACAATAACTATAAAGAGAATTAATATAGCTTGATTATAAGAGACTAAGTGGATAGGAGAAAAAGCAAAAGTGGTTGATGGTTTTAAACTTTGGTATACAGATAAAGATAAAAAGTAAAAATGGAGTGAAAATTTGATTAAATTGTTGCTCAATTTGGAGTCAATTAATATTATTAGTGCTTATACTCCTTGAGTATGTTTAGATAGTGCAATAAAGCAAAGTTTTTGGAAGGATATGGATCGATGAATTCAATAGATTCATATTGAAAAGAAAATATTTATAAGAGAAAATTTAATAGAGATATAGAAAAATATATTATAGGTTTTAAAAGAGTACATGAAGGTTATAGATTGGGAGATAGAAATGAAGAAGAAAATATTATTTTAGAGTTTGCAATGGCTTATGATTTATTATTAACCAACATATAATTTAAAAAGAGAGACTCTCATTTAATAACTTTAAAAGCATATGTGTATATGTAGGCATTATTCAGATTCAAAATTTTCAAACTTTACTAACCAACATATTAGCATATCATTATTCATTAATTTGTATACATGTTATTACTGACTAATAGTATCATGTCATCATTATTCATGTTATCAGTTTACATGTCATCTTATATATGTAATCAGTAATTCATATTATCAGTTTACATATCATCTTATTCATGTCATCAGTAATTCAGTCATCAGTAATTTATTCTCTATGGTCATAGACTATAGTCACATTTATCCCTATGATAGGACTAGAAACAATATTTAACCCTATGGATGAGGGTTCATCCTCTACATATATCCCCTATGGAAGTGGGTCCTGGTATCAGTCATCAATCATTAGTCATTAGTCATTACATAGTGAACCAAGAGTTCATGTCATATTAAGCGTATGTCATTCATTCTATACTTGACAATCAAAGCTTATGCATATATTCAAGTAATTTCTATTATTTTCCTTTATTTATTATATTATTATTATTTTATGAATATATTTATTTTTTGATATTTGTAATGTTATTATTGTTACCAACATAGTAATTAATTTTTCTCTTAGAAATATAACTAAAATTCAAATTTATATTTCATTGTTATGCCAATGATAAATAATAATAATTTATTTTAGCATCAACTATGCTTTCAAGAAATTCATAATTTTAACAAATGATGCTAACAATAATAGTAATAGGATTCAAAGTAATCAATCAAATATTCATATTACTGAGCATTTTTAGTACTCATAATTATGAAATAATTTCAATTAAATGTCACTGGCCAGAATTACCAATAAATATTAATTTAACTAATTTATAATTAGTCTACTTACCTCGATTTGCTAATCCAAAATATAGTTTAGTGATGTTGTTCACCTATATAATAGATATCTTTAATCAATTTTATATTTTCAATAACTCATAACATAGCCTAATGCTACTATGGCCCACTAGGTATTAAAGCCTACATAGCCTAATGCTACTATGGCCCACTAGGTATTAAAGCCTATGGGTTATCTAGGCTTAGTAATTAATTCTAGTTGACTAAACCTCCCCAACTCATACAACAATATATATATATATATTATTATCGGTTCAAAGAACCAGCTGGATTATAGGTTCAGATAAAAGTCTTCTTCTTCCTCAGCCTTTGGCCACCTCCCAACTGATTCAGAGCATCGTCATCTACTCCACTTGTTGCCTTTATTTCATCACCGATGGTTCTCCCCTTGTCATCGACTATGGTAGCGGCAATAAGTAACAGCAATGAGCTTGAGATGGCAATGCCAAGGCCATCACCCAAGTCACGATTATATACAGAGTTTTTTTTTTCAAGAAATAGAGTATTCCCATGACTTCATTCCTCTCACTTCCAGTGACAACCGGTGATAACTCCGAAGTACTAGAACCCTAAAAGACAATGGAAAGAGGTAGGAATAACACACAATGAGGGTATTATCTTGCCGATTTCATCATTGGAGGGAAAGGTATTCACTAGCGAATGAAGAATATCCTTAACTCTATTTTCTTTTACCCTAAAACAAAGCCCTCTAATGATCATTCAAAGCTTCATATCCCATTGAAAAATCAGCATGAATCTCATCATACTTGGTTCGTGGATCCAAGGAAAGATAGAGGAATCAAAGATTCTTGAGTTTACCTGAGAAGGATGGATTTAATCCTAGAAAAAGAACTTTTTCTTCTCCTTGCTTCTTCCTTCCAACTGGACCATGAACCTGAATTTTTTTTTTTATTCTGTTGGATACCTTGATTCTTCTTGATTAAAAAACTAAGAGGATTTGATGGATTTATATGGAAGAGGAGAGGGTAGAGATAAGGTTTATCTCTCCCTCTCTTTGAATCCGAGAGGAAGATGAAAGTGTCTCTTCCCTGGATTCGAACATTTTGTTTTTTTTTTTTTTTTATTCCTCCAATTGACTCAACCTAGAGTGGTCAAGTGGACCAAGTTTGGGTCAAGGTCTCACATTCTCCCCCCCTTAAATAATTTCATCCCCAAAATTATCTCATAAAATTTACTTCATAACTAAGCTTCTACAAATAATCCAATAAACTAATCAATAATGCATACCAAAATTTTCAAATAGATAGGATACTTCTTCCTCATCTC
This sequence comes from Metroxylon sagu, assembly GCA_017589505.3. NCBI lineage: Eukaryota > Viridiplantae > Streptophyta > Magnoliopsida > Arecales > Arecaceae > Metroxylon > Metroxylon sagu. The sequence continues at coordinate 422,028 of JACVBY030000372.1, read as the reverse complement.
CTCCTCAAGCACCCAAGTTGCTTCTCATTTTATGTGCTTGCTCCACTGCACCTTGATATAGGGCATGACATACCATCTCAATACTTAATCCCTGTGGTCCACAATACGAACTGGGTGTTCTTCGTAAGTCAAATCTTTACTAAGCTTAATAGCTTCCAACTCCATTACATGGTTGGGGTCCAAAATATATTTCCTCATTAAATGAAACAAAAATTATGAAACTTTATATTGAAAATATATACTCTCTAATTTTGTATAACTAAAACATAATTTCTTATAAATTCAAATGAAACATGATTGAAATTTTTTTCTTTTAATGGAAAAAGTGCAAATCATATCAATCATCACACATGTCCCATTATGACAAATGCATAGCTAGCACTTCTAGTAGATGGCATAGTGGAGGAAAAAAATAAAAATTACATGAACACACTTCATGGTCCTTAATTTGATTGTCTATGTTATGCCAACTGAGAAAAAGCAATGCAATAGTTAATTTATATTTGAGTCTAGTTGGTAATTTATGTTCAAACTGAAGGAAACAAGGAAGAGGTACTTGGATGTAGAAGCTTATGGATTGGTAGGCTTTTGTTTCTTCAGTCTCGGTATTGTCAAGTCAAGAGAGGCCACTATAGTCTACTTATGGTTCCACACTATTGACTCCTTGTAGATAACAAATGCAGAGTTTGAGGGAGATGGTTTTTCTTAGCATTCGAAAGAATGTGTCTCCAATGCTAGGACTTTTCTTACAAGCATTTGCCTCTCCAAAATAGACTAAATGTCATAAGCAAAAATGGGGCAGGAATTGGTTCCAAAAATTGACTTCTAGGATCTAGTTTCATAATTTTTTATTCGGTCAGGAGTTGGTTTAGAGTATATGCAATTTTTGAATCTTTATCATTTTGAATTCTTTTTGAAAACTTAGCAAAGGTATGAAAGGCTTTATCCTTATGAATGATAAATAATGTCTACATAAATTTAAAAAAATCATCTACAATAACTAAAGCATAATGCCTACCCCCTAAGCTAGCAATTCTTATTAGTCTAAATAAATCCATATGAAGTAGTTGGAGAGGCCTAGAAGTAGATTCTATATTCTTAGAATGAAAAAAGGATCTAATTTGTTTACCTTTTGACAAGCATCACAAATATTATCTTTTTCAAATTTAATTTTGGTTGAGCTTAAAACTAGGTCCTTCTTTGGTAATTTTGAAATTAATTCTATACTTGCATGTCCTAATCTTTTATGCCATAACCAACTATTATCATATAAAGCTGATAGACATGAAAAATGAAGAAGTAGAAATTTTATCTAAATTTAGAATATACACATTTTCATGCCTAGTGTAACATCCCGAATCACGAAGCAGGTATCCTAATCTTGAAGCATAAAATGTATCATGAATGGAGGGGCACTTTTGAAATTTTATCAATGTCATTTGAGCAATTGGTGAGGGGTATAAAGGGAAAGGAGACCAAAGTTATTTGAAAAATTATTAAGGGTATAAAAGAAAAGGGCTTCGGAAGTCATTTGAAAATTTGATTAAGGGTAAAGTGGGAAAAAGGATTCCGCCGTCATTCACAAATTTCTCCAAGGGTAAAGAGAGAATTTATCAAGGGCTTTTTCATGAGTGGAGAAGGGTAAAAATGCATGGTAGAGAGTGTGCCATGTGGACTTTAAAAGGGCATTTTGGGGATTTGTTTGAGGGCAAATTGGGGATTTGCCAAGGCATTTAAAAACTCCCTTAATCCTTTCCTTCATCCACCATAAGAAAAATCAAGAGTGAGGGAGAGGAAGGCGGTGGAAGAGAGGAGAGAATTCAGCTGTGGGGAAGAAGAAGAAGAAGAAGAAGAAGAAAGAAAGAAGAAAAAGAAAAAGAAAGGAAGAAGAAGAAGAAGAAGAAAGGAGGAAGAGAAAGGGAGAAAGCTTGGTGTCTTCTCTTCTTGTCATCCTTAAGGTAATCCCTAAACCTTCTAAGTTTTAGATAAATGATTAAATCATGTGTTAGAGAGAAAAGGAAAAGAAATAATAGAGGATTTCATGTTATGAAAATGATGAGGATTTATGTTTGATGGAGGGAAAGGTGGAAAACCTAGTATATGATGTGTAGAATGAAACCTTTTCTTATACCATTTTCATGTCTAGTTTAAGAGATAGCATGATAGCATGTAAGGGTGTTGAAACCATGAACCTATGTGATGAATCCATGTAGTTATGAAGCCAAATGATAAGAGGAAAATGTAGGAAATTATTGGTGTGCATTTAAGGAGCATGCATGCATGTTTCATGAAAACCTAGGTGTCTGTCGCCTAAATAAATTCATATGTGGTAATATAGGTCAAGAAAATCAAGCAAGGGAGCCTTTTCAAGAGGGGTAGCAACTGTGAAAAAAAAGAAAAAGAGAAATAGCAAAGGTGAGTGGGTTTCTCATCTAGCTTTGTGAAATATTTTATAATAGTATAGTGATATTTTGCTATAGATTAGAGTGTATCATACTAAATATAGTATCTTCAGAAATCAAATATGGGAAATGAGAACCCAGTTATAATGTTATTATATTTGTAAAGCATGTTTTAAAGCAAAGTATGAGTTTCAGACAAAGCAAGAGTTTCAGCAAAGCATGAATTTAAGAAAATGAAATGGAAACATGAGTCATAGAATGTTTCAAAGCAAAGTATAAAGTTTCATGAAAAGTATTGTTTGGGTAAAAATATATGTTTCAATAAAGCATGGAATTTATCCTTCAGAGTTATATTTCAAAGTAATGCATGGGCATGTATGAGTAGCAATGTTTCAAAGAAAGTATAGCTGATTGTATATTAGATTATAAACTTATACTGGAGTATTTTTACAGCATACAACATAAATAGCATTAGGGCATCTATGGGGCTGATCACACTGTAGACTGTGCCATAGCATGAATATTGCACACACTATTATAGCTGGCACCTCCTTGCAACTCGATCGTACTATGATCCCTAGGCTAGGGGGGAGTACAAGCTAGATCAGCCCAGTGGGGCAGATTGCAAGCAGACTAGTGGGGCAAAGAATCACAGCTCAATAAAGAGATAGGATACTATACGAGACAAGGTGGCTCAGAGATATTAGCCCAAGGAAGGGGCAACCAGGAGGCCCAGAGGAAAAGGAGCAGGTTTACACCTAAGGTGAACTGCACATGTGAGGGGTGCCATGTGGTGCAGGGATCTCCGGCGCTCAGTACACTCACCCACTAAGAGTACACCTACAGGAGGGCAACTATAGGGATGTACCTTGGTGGTAGCACACCCAGCTCATCATCATGGAATTTTGTAAATATGGTATTTCTTTATTTAAGTTATATTATTGGAAGCATAAGCTAACTTATAAGTTAACTTATCTCATTTATAAAAAATTATGTATCGATCGCGATATGTTGCGTTGATATGCTTATGAGCTTATAACGTGGTTCTCAACTTCTTCCCATTGTTAGATGGTTATCCAATCACTGGGACTTAGGTTTCACCCCTCTATTGTTCACATTTTTATTTTAGATTAGAAAAATAGAAATCTTCGGGGCTAGCAGCTGAGTTTAAAGTACTCAAGACTGAGCAGGTGGGCTTAGCATCTTAGTTTCAGTACCAAAATTTTTGTATGTGTTATTAGAGTTTGGAGAGGGAGTTGGTGGATAAAAAGAGGATTGTAAGTTACTCTTGTATGTTAAGAGTGGTGATGGATATGGTGATGTATGTATAATTATATCTGTGAAGTTGTAATTGTATGATGTAAATATTAGACTTAACCTGGAAATGAACAGTGATGTGTATGTATAAGATGTTTTTAAACTGAGCAAGATTAAGTAAAAATTAGATGTTATTTCTTGATGACATATGTGATTTAACTGAGCAGGTTAAATGTTACAGACAGGATTAAGTATGTTGAGCATGTAACTTATGAAAATTTAAAGGGTTCACTTGTGCCTTATGGTCTATACCATAAGACTAGTAGAACTCTACCCAAATTTCTATAAGGAGGCATGTGTCGGAGAGAGGTCTCGACACCTAGGACCAATAAAAAAGGTTAATACTTTCCACTAAGCAATGAGTTGGTTCAAATATAACTCTATTAACCTTATCATATAATTAATTAATACTAAGAAAATTATGCTTTTAATTTTTAATAAGTAAAAACATTTTGTATAGAGTAGGAATAATTGTTACCAATATTATCGATACCAATAATCTTTTGTTATTGTCTCCAAAGGTCACTTGTCCTCCATCCCTTGATGTCCCACTTGCAAAGTTTGATTTGTCACCATATGCCTTAAGCAAATGCTATCCAAGTACTAATTGTTATCCTCCATGTTAACCTTGAGACAAACCTATAAAAAAGATCATGGTTGAGATTTTGGTACCCAAATCTTTTTGGGTCCTATGGGGTTAGGAGCTAAGCTCTTTGGGACTTGAGTTCCCTTAGGTACCCAAACCTTCTTGATACCTACATATGAATTCCTTCTTATTAGGCACAAATGGAGGATGTATCCTTAACATCCACAAAAATAGCTAGTTGTAAAAGGATCATAAGTAGATGTAGCTTTTACAAAGAAATTTTTGAAATATTTATTGTTCTTAGAGGATTTATATTCCAAGCCTACTCTTTGTAATCCATATCTTTGAGTGTTCAAAAGTTTATCAAGATTTTTCTTTCCTTTCGTAAATTTACAAATACTTTCATTCAAGTCCTCAATTTTCTTTTTCAATTCTTCTATTTCCTTCAAAAGGTTTTCATTTATGCATACATGTGATTCTAATTTACCTTTTTCAATTTCTAAGTCATGATTTTCATTTTTCAATAATTAAAGCTAATTTTCAAGAACATTTACTTATTTCTTTAAAGAGGCATTTTTATGACCTAGTTCTTTTTTATCATTATGCATTTCTTCAAAGGCCTTTAATAGTTCATCATATGTAGGGGAGTCCAAGTCACTTACCTCATCTTCCTTTGCTATGAGGCAAAGGTTGACAACTTTCATATTGGATCATGATTGGATGAACTTACTTTACAATCACTACAAGTAGTGTCTAGAGCCTTCTTCTTGGACTTCTTGCTTCCCTTCTTGAGTTGGTGGCAATATGCTTTGAAGTGCCCTAGTGTCTAGCATTCATAGCAAAGAAGAAGTGTATTTTCCTTCTTGCCTGACTCGCCCTTTGAACTTTCTCTTCTACCTCTTCTTTTGTTATCTCTTTTCTTTGTCTTCAAAGACTTCTTGAACTCGCGTGTGAGCATGGCAAGTTCTTCATCTTCTTCACTTTCATCTTCACTACCTACATCAATATCATTCATTAGTGAAGATTTTAGTGCAATACCTTTCTTCTTACCTTACTCTTCTCCTCCTTTCATGGTGAGCTTATGGTTATAAGGGACCTAAGTAGCTCATCAAGGCTTAGCTTTGTCAAGTCTTTAGTGTCAATGATGACCGCCACCTTTGGCAAAGAACTAAGAGTTTTAGAACATTTTCAACATTAGTGTAAATCTTGCCAAGAGATTTAAAAGAGTTGATAATATTGGTGAATCTAGTAAACATATCGAAAATTGATTATTTCATTTTCATTTTAAGTAATTCATAGCTATGAATAAGAAGACTAATCTTTGATTCCTTAACTTGATTTACCCAAGTTTATCTCATATTTGGTTTGCAGTCTCACAAATAGAGACCCTATTGAATTCATCCACATTTAAAGCACAATATAAGACATTCATGGCTCTAGCATTGATTTGAAGAGTTCTAATATCCTCTTCATCTAGCTCAATGTCCTTCTTAGGAATCCTTGAGCCATTCACAATTATTGTTAGGGCCTCATATGCATTAACTATGACTTTTTATATATCATAGTTAATGGATTATATGAATATCTTCATCCTTGTCTTCTAATAAGAATAATTGTTCCCACTAAATAAGGAAGGTCTATTGGTAGAATACCCTTCTCTAAATGAAGATCCACTTAGGGTTGCCATCTCTTTACTTTTAGACTATTAAGTCAATGAACTTGGAGACCTTGGCTCTGATACTAATTGAAGGATCAAGGGGCAACCCAAGAGAGAGAATGAATTGAGTTCTAAAAATTTAAAACTAACTTAAATAAAAATTAATGTAAGATAATAATAAGTAAATAAATAGTAAGAAAGTAAAGAAGGTAAGAGAATTTTTGTAGTGGTTTGGTACTCCTTACCTATGTCCACTCCTCAAGTCTTCTTCTTGAGTTATTTCACTATCTAATCTCCTTTCTAAGTGAAGATCAACCCTTCTACAACTTCTTCTTTTCTTCGACCTAAGGAGAAACACTTACAAGAAGACTCAAAGCTTTGCAAACTCTTCTCTTGAAGAAAACACTCAACACAATACCCAAAAGATGTAGATTTGCCAATGGAGCTCTAAATTTAGGTTGGATTACTAAGTGCATTAAAGGCTTAAAGAAAGCTTAAGAAGGATTTTTCAATGATTTTAAACCCAAAAATATGTCATTAAAATAACTATCAAATCCTCATTATATATAGCCAAGAAAAATCTTTAGGGCTTGTAGGCAGCTCCAATGGTCATATGAAAATATAACAATTAAGTTGTTAGAAGCCCAATAGTCAACTACACAGGCTAAAGCTAGTCGATCTCCCTAGCTTGTGCTAGTTGATCAATAAGCCCATACAAAAATCGGTTTGTTTTTGGGTTTTACTGCTATACCACATCCAATTGACTATTTCAGAGTTCGATCGACTGCACGTTCAGTTTTGGATTTTTATGATAATTTACTTAATTATGATCCAAAACCTAATATAAACTATTTTTAATATTCATTGAGCCTTATGCACTTAATCTCCTAGTAAGTTTTATATATGGTCCTTAGAGAAAATAAAATGTACAATAAACTTCTTTCCTTCGAACCTCGACATGTCAGATGATTCTTTGAATTTGCGTAATACTGCTTTTGACTCATGTGCTAAGGTGAGACTTAAGCTTTTGTAGGATCGAGTGTATTCTGGATGAAGTATCAATCAATTTAGTTTTGCTTCAAATGTGGTGTAGGCACCAGATTGAGACAGAGGTTTCAGGGTTCCTTATGGATCTCTAATTTATGAGAGTCCTTTTTCTTTATTCTTAGAATCCTTGTCGAGTCCAGTTATGCTAGTTAGCCTGGTTCATTGTTGGAATCCAAGAGTTGGTCAAGTGTCAAGTGTTATTTTCTTTCATTGAGTCCTGTAATAAGTCAAGAGAAGGTTCACCTTGAAGGCCCAAAAGAAGACCCAAGAGAAGACCCATTAACCATGCAATGATACATGTCTTGGACCACTCCAGGACACATGGCATCACCAGAGCAGAGCAAGGAGCCGACCCACATCAATTTAGGAAGGAATCTAGACGCCAATACCCTCCTTCCTCATTTCTTCATGCCACCCACCCTATATGGAAGCTTTTAGGGGCCCATTGACTTCCACACTTATCATGTGGTCCCCTGGCAAGCATCTATGGAAGAAATTGGCTGCCTCCTCTCTAATTGGAAGATCTTCATGCACCCCAGATGGAAGAAGGTTGCCACCCAGTAAAAGATGGCAGGAGGAATCAAGGGACGCCCATTCTTTCCCTCTCTCAAGTGGTCCCTCTCCTCTACAAGCTTGAAAATTGCAGCCACTCTCTCTTTTTGGCCATCCCAGATGAAGCATGCAGAGATCCCTGCCTCCCCAAGAAGAATCACATGCCATACATTACAATCCATGTCAATAATGTACTTAAAATGAATGATTTAACTTGTATTGACATGAAAGGGTTATAAAAAAGACCTTTCACTTGTAATAAAAAAAAACCATTAATAAGAAAATTCTGAAGTTTTTTTTTCATTATTGTGAAAGCTATGGTACTCTGGGAAGGAGTGGGTGTGAAGCCCTTAGTATTTCCTTTCATCTTCTCTAACCTCCCTCAAACCCAAACCTAGCCGTCCCCCCCTTCAGAAACCCTAAAACAACCCTGCCGCCAACCACAGGCCCCCATCTCCTCTTGCTGTTTTCTTAGGGATTCACGAGCTGAAGAGGAAGTTATCTTTGCCCCAAACCATATTTCGAAGATCCTCTCTGGTAGACAGCTTCTTCATCCAGGACTTTCAACCTGTTAGAGCGATCTTCCTGTTTCAATCTTTGAGTGATCACTGTTGGTATATGAAATCCTTTCTCTAATTCTCTTTCTCTGATTTAGTGAATGTTGAGAGCATGTCCTAACCGATGGTTTCCTAACCTTCACTTTCCTGGCTTCGTTAATATCCTAACAGTTCTAGTTCCAGTGTATGCTTTCGCCTGTCTTGCATAGTATAGCTTAACTAGTTTTTAATCTTTCTGGATAATTAGCCATCTCATAAATATATATATATATATATATATATAATTATTTCATTGCATTCATGTCTCATCCACATCCTGCAACAAAATGTGCACACCTGTCTAAGTCATCATAACTCAAGTATGCTATTAGTAACTTAATTAATATCTTGTTATCATTAAAACATGTATTATTGAACCCTAAGGATTAGCAAACAGGAGTGCATGCTTTACTATGTTAAGCTGCATGCAAGATAACATAATTGGGGAGTTTGAGAACTTTTAGGCTATCAAGAAAATGTGGGAATAGCTTAAGCTAAAATATAAAGGTATGACAATAGCTAGGTTGCGAGACCTAAACTTAAGGTTCAATTAGTACATGCTAGACCCAAAACATTTCATGGTGGAGTACATTAGGGTGATGTCTTTAATGATTAGAGAATTGAAGGCTACTAATGAACAGCAAGTTCAAGCTATTATTAGGTCACTTCCTGAATCCTATTGGGGCCAAATGAAATTAGTGCTAACATATAATGAGGGTGTTAAGACCTTTGAGGATAATGCATGCTATCTCGAGTTTGAAGCGGAGTGAAAAGATACAAATCTTATTACAGCACTAGTTACTCAAGCTGGACAATGTAAAGGAAATAAGCCTATGTGCAAGGGACAACAAAAGAGAGCTAGTCATGGAAAGACTAGAAATTTAGCATCCAAGGATAATGGAGTAGCCAAGCACCGTAAGGGCAAGTGTGGCAAGAAAAACATAAACAAAGTCAAGTGCTATAAACTACCAAAACCTAGGTCACTTTGCTTGTAAATGTACTAAGCTAAAGAAGGTAAACTCATATCCTAGCTCTCTCCTTATTTGTGTTTGTTCACATGTATTTGTTGCCATCTTTTCTCTCATTAGATTGAGAACATAGGAGCAACAAAACATGTAGCTTGAGATCGAGTAGGATATATAGATTATTGTCAAGTACCAATAGGTAGCCACTATGTCACTATGGGCAATAGCATACAAGAAAAGGTGCTTGTCATTATCACTTATTGACTAAGGATGTGCACAAGCTGTGATATATTATTGCATGATGTGTTATATGCACCTAGTATTCGATGTAATTTACTTTCAGTTTTAGCACTTTTGGAGTTAGGTTTTTTTGTCCATTTTAAAGGAACTTAGTTAGCTATCTATTTGGGTAGGAACCTCTATGGTTATGGCCATTTGAACAATAATTTATTTGTAATGAATTTGTATTTAAATCCAAAACCTCTTTAATTACATCTTCTTCAAATAGTGTATCTGATTCTATTAAATGGCATGCATAATTGGGCCACATATGACAAGAGAGAATGGCTAGATTAACTAAAGAAGGCTTGTTGGAGTCTCTCGCTAAAGTTAGTCAACCTATATGTGAACCATGCTTAGCATAAAAAACCTATAGAAAACTTTTTGGAAAGGCTTTTAGGGCATCTCAACCATTAGAGTTAATCCATCGGACATATGCAAACCTATGAATATGAGGGTACAATATAGTGCCTCTTATTTTCTTACTTTTATAGATGATTACTTATAGTATTGTTTTGTGTATTTGTTGTCTCACAGGTCAAAAAACTTTGGTTATTTTAAATGTTTATTGGCTAAAGTTGAAAATCAAAAGGAGAGGAGCATAAAGGTTCTTCGCACTGATAGAGGTCAAGAGTATTTGTTTGATCAATTCAAGGAATTGTTTGAGAAAAAGAGGATACATAGACCATTAATGATTCTTAGTATTCCACAACAAAATAGTGTTATGGAGTATTCCACAACAAAATAGTGTTATGGAGGAGAAGTCATGCACTATTAGATATGGTTAGGTCAATGATGCCATAGGCCAACCTCCTAATAGGCTTTTGGGGGGTTGAATTTTTGACTGCTACCTACATTCTTAGCCATGTAACATCTAAGTTAGCTCCTTGATGGGAACCTACCCCGATGCATACTTACTTATAATAACTGGGTAGAGTTCTGCTTGTCTTTATGTTACGTACCATAAAGCCTAAGTGAACCTTATCCACTTGCTATAAGTTACATGTGGAAATCACTCCACCTTTTCATAGACATTTACCTGCTCAATTATTTCACACATTTCATCAAGCAATATCATAGATTTAATTTAATCCTACTTAGATAAAAACAAAATCTTCATACTCTATTTTAAAGAATTATGGGCAGTTTAACTTCATTCATACTTCGATTATAAAGATCATATTCACAATTTATTTTACAATAAAAGTCACACTTCACTTCCAGCCCAAGTATAGAATACCTCATAAGGTTATAATTTCACACACCCATACATGACCATCTTGATCACTACCCATAATATACAACTATACATCACAGTCCAATTACACCAAAGACCTTCCCAAAGGCTCACAACCCATAAAAAACAATGATACCAAGGCCAACCTACTAAGATGCTGAATGCTCACCCTTCTAGCCTGCAATTTGCTATTACTGATCTGAAATACAAAAATTTTAACGATAGAGGGGTGAGACCTAAGTCCCAGTGATTGGATAACCATCTAACAATGGGGAATTGAGAACAACATCATAAAACTGATAAATATATAAATACATATATAACACTAAAAATCGATACTCAGTTGTATCATATTGTATAGCCGATACAACATGGCACCAATAAATAGAAATAAAAACCCCTTTTTCTTTCTGTGATAGTATACGAAAGCTTATAGGTTAGCTTATGCTTCCAATAATACAACTCAATAAAGTAATGCAACTATTTACAAAATCTCAAGATGATGGGCTGCGTGTGCTACCATTAAGGTACATCCCTACAGTCGCCCTCCTATAGGTGTACTTTTAGTGGGTGAGTGTACTGAGTGTCGAGGATCCCTACACTACATGGCACCCCTCACATGTGTGGTTCACCACAGGTGTGAGCTTGCCCCTTTCTCCCTGGGCCACCTGGTTGCCTCTCCCTTGGGCTAATATCACTGAGCCACCTTGGCTATATAGTAACCTAGCTCTTTACTGAGCTATGATTCTTTGCCCCACTGGCTACTTGCAACCTGCTCCACTAGGCTGGTTTAGCATGTACTCCCCCCTGGCCTTGGGATTATAGTATGATCGAATCATAAGGAGGTGCTAGCTATAAATAATGTATGCAATGCTCATGCTATAGCATAGTTTATAGGGTGATCAACCCCATAGATGGCCCAATGCTCTTTATAATGTATGTTGTATAAATACCCAGAAATAAGTTTATAGCCCAAATACAAATCAGCTATACTTTCTCTAAAACATTGCTATTCATGCATGCCCATGCACCACTTTGAAACATATATTAGAAAGCAAGATCTATACTTTACTTGAAAAACCCATTTCACCTTGAAACATTTCTTTTCATGCAAACCATACCTTGCTTTATAAAACACTCTTTACTAATAACTCATGCTTTGCTTTAGAAACATTCTTTTTTATATTTATAAATATATGCTTTAAAACATCATGAAACTTGGTTGTCATTTCCCATAATTTAGACAACTTTGGAACACTACATAATAGCATAACATGTCTTAGATTTGTAACAAGATTTCAACATAATATCATAAAGCTAGATGAGGAACCCACTCACCTTAGCCATTAACACACTACTATGGCTGCTACTTCTCTTGAAATGGCTCCTTTGAACCATTCTCTTGACCTAAATTACCACATATGCAATCATCAAGGTTACATACACTTAAGGTTTTTATTAACTAAGCATGCATGCATCTTAGGTTAAGATTAACAACTCCCTAACTATCCTCTTATCACCCGATCCAACAACTATATAAATTTATCACTTGATTCATGAATTCACAACCCATGCATATAGCCATATCATCTCTTTTAGCTAGTTACAAAACACTCATACACTAAGTTTCCAACATTTTTTTTACCAAAAACATAGATCTTCATGATATTCATGGCATGAAACTACCTTCCCTTCAATTTCTTTTCCCTCTTTCACACATGATTTTAACATTAATCTTAAGCTTAGGAGAGTGAAAATTTACCTTAAAGAGAAGATGGGATCTTTCCCTTTTCTTCCAAGCTTACCAAACACCAAGAAAATTTTCCTTCCCTCCTCCTCCTTCCTTTCTTCTTCTTCTTTCTTTCTTCTTCCCCATGGCTGAAATTTCTCTCTTCTCTTCTTCTTCCACCACACTCTCTCTCTCTTTCTCTTAGTTTCATACGAGTGGATAAGAAAGAAAATTGAGTGGGATTTTAATGCCTTGGCAAAATCCCCAAATTGCCCACAAATAAATCCCCAAAATGCCCTCTTAAAGTCCACATGGCGGACTCTCCACCATGTTATTTTTCCCTTGGAAATTCCCTATTTTACACTTGGAAAACTATCAAATGACTTTCAACATCCTTTTCTTTTATACCCTTAACAAATTTTCAAATGACTTTCGAAGTCCCTTTTTTTTTTTTGTTAACCTCACATTAATTTTGATGATCACAAAATAATTGAGCAAGTTACTAATGGGTTTGGGGTAGAAACACAATGCAATGCAAGCATATATTAGTCACCCAGATAAATAAGATGGAGTCCAAGCTCCTAAGAAGGACTATGGTTCAAGAAAGAAAGTTTTGAAGAAGAACAAGACCAAAGAAGGATGTTTCAAGCTTCAATTGATTGAAATCCAGATGTTTGGGAGGACATTTAATAAAGAAGGATCGAAACATGAGAGCTAGCACACTCAATTTCATCATAACAACAAGTCTTCTTGGCCTTCGATTAAGTTTCTAAGTTTTAAATCTATTAGTCAGCATGGATGCCTACTAACAGCTAAGACTTGGCATAGTAAAGGCTAGTTCTGACACATTTTAGCCATTGCAAACTTCAATGCAACCATTCCAAACAGTCATAAATGGCTAGCTAACTTACTAATCTCTCAATAGACTATAAATACCAGTTCAAAAGATGGATTTAATTGGAAATTCAAGTGGAAAAAGAGTGAATATTCAAGAGAAAAATTTAGCCTTCTTTTGTTTCAAGAGCTACTGTGCATCCCAAACATTGAAGGCCATTAAAGCCTATTCAAGGCTTCATCCAATAACTCCAAAAGCTTCTCCATTTTATAATTAATCACATGCTTAAAGTTTGGGCTATTACAACTCTTCCTCCAAAAAAAAAAAATTTCATCCTCGAAATTTAGCTACCTTCAGCTTGGAACAAATGAGGGTACTTCAGTCTCATCTCATCCTCTCTCTCCTATGTAGCTTCCTCTTTTTGATGGTTCTGCCATTGCACTTTAACTAATGGAATTCTTTTACTACGGAGTTGTTTGGCCTCACTACTTAAAATTTGCACTGGCTTTATTACATAAGATAAATCCTTTTGTAACTCTATTGGCTCAATCTAAAGCACATTAGAGGAATCTGGCACATACTTCCGAAGCATTGATACATGAAATACATTATGGATCTGAGAAAGTTCTAGTGGCAAGGCCAATCTATAAGCAAGTGTCTCAACCTTCTTAGTGATCTCATAAGGTCCCATATATCGGGGACTCAACTTTTCTTTCCCTCCAAATCTCATTATACCTTTCCAAGGGGATACCTTTAAGAATACTTTATCTCCTGTCTCAAATTTTACTTCCCTATGCTTCTTATCTGCATAGCTCTTCTATCTATTTTGGGTGGCCTTTAACTTAGCTTTAATAATTCTAAACTGATCTACCGTAAGCTATACCAACTCTGGACCTAACAGCCTCCTTTCACCTTCTTCATCACAACACACTGGAGTTCTACATTTTCTTCCATACAAAGCTTCATAAGGTGCCATATTAATGCTTGAATGATAACTATTATTATATGCAAACTCAATCAATGGTAATGCTCATCCCAGCTACCTGTAAATTTAATAACACATGCTCTCAGCATATCCTCTAGTGTCTGGATGGTCCTCTCAGACTGCCCATCAGTTTGAGGATTAAATGTCATACTAAATCTTAACTTAGTACCCAAGGCTTTTTGCAATTCTGCCCAAAAATGAGATGTGAACCTTGGATCTCTATCTAATACAATAGATACTGGTACACCATGTCTACTCACAATTTCATTCACATATAGATTAGCTAACCTATCCAAGGTAAATGAAATCTTGATAGGCAAAAAGTGGGTAGACTTAGTCAACCTATCTACTATCTCCCAAACAGAATCATTACCTCTCCTTGTCCTTGGGAGACCCACAACAAAATCCATTGTAATGTGCTCGCACTTCCATTCTGGTACAAATAGTGGCTGCATTTTGCTAGCTGGGCTTTGATGTTCTGCTTTAATTTGTTGGCATACTAAGCATTTAGAGACAAATTCAGCTATCTCCCTTTTCATTACCTTCCACCAATAATTTTGCTTAATAGTTCTATACATCTTAGTGCTTCCTAGGTGCATTGCATAGGCCAAACTATGGGCTTCCCTCAAAATTTGTTCTTTTAGTGATTCTATTGCTGGCACACATACTCGGCCTTTAAACAACATCGTACCATCACTCCTAACTGAACACTTTGATTGGGATCCACTCTAGACTAACTCTTTAGCTTTTTGCAACTATGGATCCTACACTTGAGCCTTCCTTATTTCCTCAAGCATCATTGGTCTGACTCTAAAATTTGCTAATAAGGCTCCTAAACTATTTGCTACCAACTCTACATCTAACTCTCTCAATTCTAACATCAGAGGTAGCTGCACTGTTCTAATGGAAGCTAAGGTTGCTGTGGACCTTCGACTCAATGCATCAGCCACTACATTGGCTTTCCCTGGGTGATACTATATAGTGCAGTCATAATCTTTTATCAATTCTATCCACCTTCTTTGCCTGAGATTCAATTCTTTTTGGGTTAGGATATACTTAAGGCTTTTGTGATCAGTAAATATCTGATATTTTCTCCCATATAAATAGTGCCTCCATACTTTTAGTGCAAACACTACAGTTGTTAATTCTAGATCATGGGTAGGGTAATTCTTTTTATGGGACCTTAGTTGCCTAGAGATGTAGGCAATCACCTTCCCATTCTGCATCAATACACACCCTAACCCTTTAAGAGATGCATCACTATATATCACATAATCACTGTTACTGTCTAGGAGTGTAAGTACTGGAGCTGAAATCAACCTTCTTTTCAATTCATCCATACTTTCCTGACATTCATTAGATCATTCAAATTTGGTATTCTTTCTTAGCAGCTTAGTCATGGGAGAAGCTATGATAGAGAAATTTTTTATAAATCTTTTATAGTATCCCGCCAAACCCAAAAAACCCTCACCTCTGTCTGATTAGTAGGTGCTTCCCAACTCACTATGGCTTTTACTTTCTGGGAATCTACCATAATACCCTGAGTTGAAATCACATGCCCTAAAAAGTTCACTTTATCTAACCAGAATTCACTTTTACTCAATTTGGCATACAATTGCTTCTCCCTTAAGATCTACAACACTGTCCTCAAATGTTGCTCATGCTCCTATTTATTTCTAGAATAAATTAAGATGTCATCAATGAACACTATCACAAATTTATTTAGAAATTCTTGGAACACCTGATTCATCAATCCCATAAAAGTAGCTGGGGCATTTGTTAAACCAAAAGGCATCACTAAAAATTCATAGTGACCATATCTAGTCCTGAAAGCAGTCTTTGGCACATCTTCCTTCTTTATCTTCAACTGATGATATCCAGATCTAAGGTGAACCTTTGAAAACACTGCTGCTCCTCGAAGCTGATCAAACAAATCATCTATCTTTGGCAAGGGATAATTATTTCTAATGGTTACCTTATTGAGCTATCTATAATCTATACATAATCTCAAGATACCATCTTTCTTTTTTACAAACAACATAGGTACACCCTAGGGAAAAATACTGGGTCTAATGAACCCTTTAGTAAGCAATTCCTGAAGCTGGACTTTTAATTCTTTTAACTCTGTTGGAGCCATTCTATAAGGTGCCCTGGCTATAGGTCTGGTATCTAGGATCAAGTCTATACTGAACTCTATCTCTCTGTCTGGTGGTAATCCTGGCAATTCCTCCAAAAACACATATGGAAATTCACATATCCCTGAGATATTAGCTAGCTCTGGACTACTGTCCTCTAATTTCACAACACAAACTAGAAAGGCTTCATACCCCTTTCTCAGCATTCTACTAGCTGTCAAGGCTGAAATCATACATGAGGCAACACTCTCCTTTCACCTACAAAACAAACCTCTCTATTATCTGAGGTATGGAATACTACTTCTTTCTTTAAACAATCTACCTTGGCCCTATGCATTGATAGCCAATCCATCCCCAAAATAGCATCAAACTCCTTTAAGTTTAATGAAATTAAATCTGCTACCAAATCTTGACCCTCTACTAAAATGGTACAATCTCTATACACCTGGTCTGCAATGAATGGTTTCCCTACTGGCATAGTGAATGGTTTCCCTACTAGCATAGATATTGCTAACTGACTACCCAATATGCTCACTTCTTTATTTAGATGCTTGATGAAATCTATTGATATGAATGAATGTATGGATCCAGAATCAATTAAAACATAAGCATCATGATTACTAATGGGTAGCATACCTATCACAACATCTGGAATGACCTCTGCCTCCTGTTGGGTCATTGCAAAAACTCTAGCTTTAGCCCTTGGAGCACTAGGGATCGACCCCTGCCAACTAACACTAGATCTCAATTGACTGGCTGGAGCTAGAGTATTAATATCTCCTCTCCTGACTAACTATCCTCTAGGTACACCAGATTCTTGAGAATGATCACTACTCTGCACTCTCTTAGGATAATCTTTCTTCAAGTGGTCCATCTAACCATAGATGTAACATCCCCTGCTACCCCTCTTACATTCCCTAGTGTGCATCCTCCCACATATATTACACTGAGGTATAGTTCTCCCACTACCAAAGGAGCGGCTCTTGTCCACCATTTCTCCTACCACTCTACTACCCATAGCCTGAGACATCCCTCCATATGCTGGCTTCCTCTGGACTGGGCTGGATACTAACATAGAGGCTGATCTCCTTCCAACCTGTATAGGAGCTCTATAACTGGAACTATATTGTCCCACCCTCTGGGGCCTCTTGAAATGTCGAGTTCCTCTTGCACTTGAAGGAAAACTAGGTGCACTCCTTTTTGACCTCTCTTGCCTCCTACTAAGAAATTCCTTTTCTATCTCCTATGCCTTGAGAGCTCCCTGCACCAACTCAGAATAACTACTATAACATTGCATACTGGTCTTAGCTTTGATTTGAAGATTCAACCCATCTTGAATAGTCTACATTTCTCCCTTTCATTTACTACCAAAGCTTTAGCAAAGTGGGATAGCTCAATAAAGGTGGCTTCATACTCAGCCATAGATATCTTTCCCTGGGTTAAATTAAGAAATTCTCTCCTCTTTTAATCTCTATACACCTCTAAATAATATTGCTGATAGAACTCCTTCCTAAAATCCTCCTAGGTCACTTTCACCCCTTATAGCTGTCTATTACTAACAGATTTCCACCAATTTTGTGCTCTACCTTCCAACAAGAAGGTTGCTATACTCAGCTTTTGCTCCTCAGAGCACTTCATCACTTCAAAGACCCTTTCCATCTTCTGAAACTAAACATTAGCCTGTATAGGGTCAGTGGTCCCCTAGAACTCTAGAGCCCCCAATTCCTAGCCCTTTCTACATTCATTTTTGCTTCAAAATTTCTAGATTGAAGACTGAAACTAGAGGTCACTACTGCTACCACTGCTTGAGTAATCATCCCCACCAAGTTTGGCACACTCTGCCCCTGAGCCTGTGCCTGGGATGGGTCCACTAGCACTGGGGTAGCTAAATGGGAATGAGAGTCATGCATATACTCCTGAGATACCTCTACCTCTACACCATCAGATGGTGGATCACTAGGAGATGCCCTACTAGGTTAGCTTCCCTAGTTATTTTTCTGGGTCTACCTCAACCTCTGCCTCTACCTCTCCTTGAGGATTGCTCTCCCTCCTTTCTTATCCTGGTATAAACTATCCTACAAAACACAATTCATTTGATCAAATTCACCATTAAAAACTATATTTAACTATGCTAGACTCATGCTTATACCCCTAAGATCTAATAATCTAGGGCTCTGATACCAAAACCTGACGGGACCCTACCCTGATGCATAGTTACTTATAGTAACTAGGTAGAGTTTTGCTTGTCTTTATGTTACGTACCATAAAGCCTGAGTGAACCTTATCCACTTGCTATAAGTTACATGCAGAAATCACTCCACCTTTTCATAGACATTTACCTGCTCAATTATTTCATACATTTCATCAAGTAATATCATAGATTTAATTTAATCCTGCTCAGATAAAAAAAAAATCCTCACACTCTATTTTAAAGAACTATAGGCAGTTTAACTTCATTCATACTCTGATTGTAAAGATCATATTCATAATTTATTTTACAATAAAAGTCACACTTCACTTCCAGTCCAAGCATAGAATATCTCACATGGTTACAATTTCACACACCCATACATGACCATCTTGATCACTACCCATAATATACAACTACACATCACAATCCAATTACACCAAAGACCTTCCCAAAGGCTCACAACTCACAGAAAACAATGATACCAAGGCCAACCTACTAAGATGCTGAATGCTCACTCTTCTAGCCTGCAATTTGCTATTACTGATCTGAAATACAAAAATTTCAACAATAGAGGGGTGAGACCTAAGTTTCAGTGATTGGATAACCATCTAATAATGAAGAATTCAGAACAATATTATAAAACTAATAAATATACAAATACATATATAACACTGAAAATCGATACTCAACTGTATCATATTGTATAGCCGATACAACATGACACCGACAAATAGAAATAAAAACCCCTTTTTCTTTTTGTGATAGTATACGAAAGCTTATAGGTTAGATTATGATTCCAATAATACAACTCAATAAAGTAATGCAACTATTTGCAAAATCTCATGATGATGGGTTGGGTGTGCTACCACTAAGGTACATCCCTACAATCGCCCTCCTATAGGTGTACTCTCAGTGGGTGAGTGTACTAAGCACCGAGGATCCCCACACCACATGGCACCCTCACATGTGCGGTTCACCCCAGGTGTGAGCTTGCCCCTTTCTCCCTGGGCCACCTGGTTGCCCCTCCCTTGGGCTAATATCACTGAGCCACCTTGGCTATATAGTAACCTAGCTCTTTACTGAGCCATAATTCTTTGCCCCACTGGGTTGCTTGCAACCTACCCCACTAGGCTAGTCTAGCGTGTACTCCCCCTGGCCTCGGGATCATAGTATGATTGAATCGCAAGGAGGTGCTGGCTGTAAATAATATATGCAATGCTCATGCTATGGCACAGTCTACAAGGTGATCAGTCCCATAGATGGCTCAATGCTCTTTACGATATATGTTGTATAAATACCTAGAAATAAGTTTATAACCCAAATATAAATTAGCTGTACTTTCTTTGAAACATTGCTATTCATGCATGCCCATGCACCACTTTGAAACATATACTGGAAAGCAAGATCTATACTTTACTTGAAACACATGTTTCACCTTAAAACATTTCTTTTCATGCAAACCATAACTTGCTTTATAAAACACTCTTTACTAATAACTCATGCTTTGCTTTAGAAACATTCTTTTCTATATTCATAAACATATGCTTTAAAACATCATGAAGCTTGGTTCTCATTTTCCATAATTTAGACAACTTTGGAACACTACATAATAGCATAACATGTCTTAGATTTGTAACAAGATTTCAACATAATATCACAAAGGCAAATGAGGAACCCACTCACCTTAGTTGTTAACACACTGCTATGGCTGCTACTTCTCTTGAAATGGCTCCTTTGAACCACCCTCTTGACCTAAATTACCACATATGCAATCATCAAGGTTACATACACTTAAGGTTTTCATGAACTAATCATGCATGCATCTTAGGTTAAGATTAACGATTCCCTAACTATCCTCTTATCACTCGATCCAACAACTGTATAAATTTATCACTTGATTCATGAATTCACAACCCATGCATGTAGCCATATCATCTCTTTTAGCTAGTTACAAAGCACTCAGACACTAAGTTTCCAACATTTTCTTCACCAAAAACATAGATCTTCATGATATTCATGGCATGAAACTACCTTCCCTTCAATTTCTTTTCCCTCTTTTACACATGATTCTAACATTAATCTTAAGCTTAGGAGAGTGAAAATTTACCTTAAAGAGAAGATGGGGTCTTTCCCTTTTCTCCCAAGCTTACCAAACACCAAGAAAATTTTCCTTCCCTCCTCGTTCTTCCTTTCTTCTTCTTCTTCTTTCTTTTTTCTTCCCCACGGCTGAAATTTCTCTCTTCTCTTCTTCTTCCACCACCCTCTCTCTCTCTCTCTTTCTCTTAGTTTCATACGAGTGGATAAGAAAGAAAATTGAGTGGGATTTTAATGCCTTGGCAAAATCCCCAAATTGCCCTCAAGCAAATCCGCAAAATGCCCTCTTAAAGTCCACATGGCACACTCTCCAGCATGTTATTTTGCCCTTAGAAATTCCCTATTTTGCCCTTGAAAAATTATTAAATGACTTTCGGCATCCTTTTCTTTTATACCCTTAACAAATTTCCAAATGACTTTCGGAGTTCTTCTTCTTTTTTTTTTTTGTTAACCTCACATTAATTTTGATGATCACAAAATAATTAAGCAAGTTACTAATGGGTTTGGGGTAGAATCACAATGCAATGCAGGCATATATTAGTCACCCAGATAAACAAGATGGAGTCCAAGCTCCTAAGAAGGACTATGGTTCAAGAAAAAAAGTTTTAAAGAAAAACAAAACCAAAGAAAGATGTTTCAAGTCTCAGTTGATTGAAATCCAGATGTTTGGGAGGACATTTAATAAAGAAGGATCGAAACATGAGAGCTAGCACACTCAATTTCATCATAACAACAAGTCTTCTTGGCCTTGGATTAAGTTTCTAAGTTTTAAATCTATTAGTCAGCATGGATGCCTA
Source organism: Metroxylon sagu (assembly GCA_017589505.3). NCBI lineage: Eukaryota > Viridiplantae > Streptophyta > Magnoliopsida > Arecales > Arecaceae > Metroxylon > Metroxylon sagu. The sequence continues at coordinate 400,624 of JACVBY030000372.1, read as the reverse complement.
CTAACAGCTCATTAGTTAGCATGGATGCCTACTAACAGCTCATTAGTCAACATGGATGCCTACTAACAGCTGGGACTGGGCACAGTAAAGGCCAGTTCTGACACGTTTTAGCTATTGCAAACTTCAATGCAACCATTCCAAATGGTCATAAATGGCTAGCTAACTTACTAATCTCTCAATAGACTATAAATACCAGTTCAAAAGTTAGATTTAAAGGGGAAATTCAAGTGGAAAAAGAGTGAATAGTCAAGAGAAAAATTCAGCCTTCTTTTATTTCAAGAGCTGCTGTGGATCCCAAACATTGAAGGCCATTAAAGCCTATTCAAGGCTTCATCCAACAACTCCAAAAGCTTCTCCATTTTATAATTAATCACATGCTTAAAGTTTGGGCTGTTACATTCCTACTACTCCCTATGAATTATGGAATGAAAAAAAGCTTGACTTAGAAGACTTACATAGTCATGGGGATCAGCAAGATATATTCATAAACATTTTCATAAATATAAAAAATTGGGTCCTATAGTAAGTAAGTATATCTTTATAAGTATCCAGATCACTCTAAGAGCTATATGATGTATAGTGAATATCTAGATGGAGGAATGATTGAGCTAGAGTCTCACGATGTAAATTTCTTAGAGGAGGATTTCCTAAGCATTGGTAAAGTTAAGAGGGATCTTAGACTTTACGAATTACAAGAACCTCAAGAAGATGCACCTTTATCTTAAATCATAATGAGGGAAAATGTCCTCGTCCAATGATTCATGGAGATAGTGGGAGTGATCCTATACCTAGTGGAAGCATTCTAATTAGTGGGAGTATACCACTAAAAGATTCTCAGGATTCACAACTATGGATAAGCAAACAAGGAACAGTTCCCCATGATTGATTTGGGATTAAAGGAGAATCCTTCCTTTGTGCTCTATTGGATGTTGATGAGCCAACCTATCATGAGGAAGCTATTAATTCACTTGCTTCTTAGAAATGGATGGATGCAATGAAGGGTGAAATAAGTTTGATGGCTGAGAATGATATATGGGAGTTAGTTGACCATCCACTTGGGCGCAAGACCATAAGAAACAAATGAGTGTTAAAAATTAAATGCAAAGCAGATGGTTCAATTGATAAATACAAGGCCCACCATGTGGCAAAAGGATATACTCAAAAGAAGGGTATAGATGGTAAAGAGACATTCTCCTAGTGCTGAGCTCCAAAAAGAAGTGCACTCATATGGAGCATTGCTCTAAAATTAAATTCAGTTAATGGAGCATTGCCCCAAAATCTAACTTAGTTAAGGGAGCATTGCTCCTAAATCAAGTGCACATAGATAGGCATTGCTCTAAAATCAAGTGCACTCAGATGGAGAATTACTTCAAAATCAAATGCATTTATATAAAATCAAATTCAGTCAATGGAACGTTACTTCAAAATCAAATTCAATTAAGGGAGCATTGCTTCAAAATTTAGTGCACCAAATTGGAACATTGCTTCAAAATTAAGTGCATACTTATGGAACATTGCTCCAAAATCAAATTCAATCAATGAAGCATTATTCCAAAATCAAATTTAGCTATAGAAGCATTACTCCAAAATCAAGTTCATACAGATGGAGCATTGCTCCAAAATCCAATGCACTTATAGGGAGTATTACTCCAATATCAAATTTTGTCGATGAAGCATAGTTCCAAAATCAAATTCAATTAAGGGAGCATTGCTTTGAAATCAAGTGCATTCAGATGGAACATTGCTCCAAAATCAAGTGCACTAATATGGATATTGCTCTAAAATCAAATTCAGTTAATAGAATATTGTTACAAAATCAGGAGCACCCAGATGGAGCATTGCTTCAAAATCAAATTCAGTTAATGGAGCATTGCTCCAAAATCAAGTGTATCCAAATGAACCATTACTTCAAAATCAAGTGCACTCATATAGAATGTTGCTCCAAAATCAAATCCAATTAAGGGAACATTACTCCAAAATCAATTGCACCCTGATGGATAATTGCTCCAAAATCAAATGTACTTATATGGAGCATTGCTCCAAAATCAAATTTAGTCAATGGAGCACTGCTCCAAATAAAATTTAGTTAACAGAGCATTGCTCCAAAATCTAGTGCATCTAGATAGAACATTGCTCTAAAATCAAGTGCACTTATATGAAGCCTCACTCCAAAATCAAATTCAGTCAATAGAGCATTGTTCCAAAATCAAATTCAGTTAAGGAAGCATTGCTCTAAAATCAAGTATACATAGATGGAGCATTGCTCCAAAATCAAGTGTACTTATATAGAGCATTGCTCTAATATAAAATATATTTAATGAACCATAGCTCCAAAAACAAATTTAATTAACAGAGCATTGCTACAAAATCAAGTGCACCTAAATGGAGCAATGCTCGAAAATCAAGTGCACCAAGATGGAGCATTGCTCCAAATCAAATTCAGTCAATGGAACATTATTCCAAAATCAAAATTCAGATAATGGAATATTGCTCCAAAATTAAGTCCATCCAAATAGGGCATTGCTCCAAAATCAAATGCACTTATATGGAGCATTGCTCCAAAATCAAATTCAATTAAGAGAACATTACTCCGAAGTTAAGTGCACCCAAATAGAGCATTACTCCAAAATCAAATGCACTTATATGGAGCATTGCTCTAAAATCAAATTCAATTAATGAAGCATTGCTCCAAAACCTAATTTAGCTAAGAGAGTCTTACTCTAACATCAAGTGCACCCAAATGGAACATTGCTCGAAAATTAAGTGCATTCATATGGAGCGTAGCTACAAATTAAATTCAACCAATGGAGCATTGCTCCAAAATCAAATTTAATTAAGGGAGCATTGCTCTAAAATCAAGTGCACGTAGATGGAGCATTAATTGAAAATCAAGTGGACTGATATGAAACATTGCTCTAAAATCAAATTCAATCAATGGAGCATTGCTCCAAAATGAAATTCAGTTATGGAAGCATTGCTCTAAAATTAAGTACAATCATATGGAGCATTGCTCTCTAAAATCAAATTTAGTTAGTGGAGCATTGCTCCAAAATCAAGTCTAGCCCAGCGGAGCATTACCCTACAATCAAACTCGCTAAAATGGAGCATTGCTTTAAAGTTAGATAAAATGAAGCATTATTTAGAAGCCAAATGAACTTAACTAGAGCATTATTCCTAGATCAAGTTCATCATATGGTGCCTAGTTCACCCAAATCGATGGACTCAAATTCATCTAAATTAAGAAAATACTAATTCACCCAAACCAACAAAGCTTGATTAAAAAAAAAAAAAAAAAAAAGAGGATGAGCTCAATCTACATGTGGAGCATTGCTTCAAAGCTCCAAAGTGGCTCAACATATTTTAAGATTGCCTTGCTCCATCAAAGGCATGGAGTCCTACTCCATCAAAACTTTTGAAGTTTTGCCCCATCAAAGACCTAAAGCATTATTCCATCAAAATCTTGAAGCCCTACTCCTTCAAAAATCGGAGCCTTACTCCATCAAAGTCCTGGAGCCTTTCTCTATCAAAGAGCTAGAGCCTTACTCCATTGAAGCTCTGGAAACCTACTCCATCAAAAACTCTGGAGTCTTACTTAATCAAAACTCTAGAGTCTTATTCCATCAAAACTTTGAAGTCCTACTGTGACACCGGTTAAAAAAAAAAAAAAATTAAAGCCCAAACACTTCCAGAACCTTCGAGCGCCCTCTTTTCTTTTCTTCTCCACCAGTGCTCTCTCTCTCTCCCTTTTTCTCCTCCTTTGCCAAATGCCATCGAGTTCCTTCCCTCCCTCCTTGTCTCCTCTTCTCCTCCATAGCTGATGCCATCATTATCGACCGTCGATCTCTGTCCACCTATGCCGTTGCCCACTGCTCGACCTCCTCGCTTCTCTCTCGTTGTTTCTTCACTAACCTGACGGCCTCTTCCTTCTCCTCCCACTGGCTTCATCCTCATTTTTTGTCGCTACCATCGATTGCTACCTTTGTTGCCGAGCATGACCGCTACCAACCCTCCCTCCATGATCATCGGCTGCTTTCATCTTCTTCCTCCTACTTGATGCCGCCACCGTCCCAAGGGGGTTCACCGCTAACCTCTTTCTTCCTCCTCCAGTCGAAATCCACATGCCACTGCCTCTCCTTCCTATTTCTTCTCCACCAACCTAGCAGATCTGGCCCCTGCTACCACCGTTCATCTCCCCTTCCCTTCCACCACCTCTGCCCATGACCTCTCCTTCCTTCCATGATCTCGTCGAGCTCCAGTGTCGACATCGGCTCCTTATCGTTGTTGATGTCCTATGCCTTCTTGCCATCGGCCCTGACTCCTTCCTTTGCCCATTGCCACCGTTATTATCGCCATTATTGTCGCTGCTATTATCGCCGTCCACTACCTTCTCCTCCTCTATTGGCCAACCCTACCGTTTCCCTTCTTTCCCTTTCTCTTCTCCTCCATCGTGGCCTCCTTCCTCTGCCTTCCGTTGCTATCGCTTGGATCGAACAATGGGAAGGAGAAGGCACTTCTTCTTCTTCTCTACTGAACGACGAGTAAGTTTTGGGTTTATTTAAATCGGGTTGGGCTGCTGAGTGATTGAAGGCTTCAGCCTTCTTTGTTATTTAGAACCAATGTCATTAGACTAGTTGTTAACCCATTTAATTAGATGTAAAATTCTTACGATTCCATTAGCTAATTCTTGGGGTCTGATTAATCTCACTTAGTGGGTTCAAATCTAGGTTTAGAGATGCATAATCCGATCTCTATTTCACCCAAAAATCATATGATGTTCATGTTGAGTAAGAATAAAATGGTTTGAATGGGCTCAAGGGAACCCATTTATTTAAAATTCCATTGATCAAATCTAATCTTGGGAACTGAACCATGGTGATTAGTAGTGAGTCTAGTTTTGATAATGATGTTTAAATTGATTAACAGCCAAGGTAATCATAGAAAAACTTGCCAACGAAAGTAGGGCCATTTTTGTAAATATTGTAAAGTTAGTGAAAAATTGTAAAACTAGAAAATAATTAAATTTGGGATAGAAAGCAGTAAGTAGGGTGTTGCTAGACATTGAGTGAGAGGGATAAAAGAGTCATTTTTAGATTTTGAGCTAGAGGAGTAAAATGGTAATTTTTTTTGGTTATGGATTTTGATAAATTAATTAATTATTTATGTGGGATTATAGGTGATCATTGACTATACGTATTGCATTGAGGGGATTGTGGGAGTAGTGATCTGAGGTAGGAGTTTTACACTCTACTATTATGTAATATGTTTTCATAACTTGCATGCTTGTATATATCATATATAGCTAGTTTTCTTTGCATGATTTAGAATGAACGTCATGAATTATTATAGATTTATGTATATTTATATATAGTGGTATGGTATTTTTTTATAAATGGTTTTTGGTTTAATTTGGGATTATAGATTTTGGGTTTTTCAGATATGATATGGCATGGTCTTTGGAGATGGGATGGGATGGTATTCTGGAAATGGGATGGATACTGCTAGTACGTGGTATTAGTTTTGGCAGAAAGAGTTGATACCCCCTCTCGCCTAGACTAGCGGCACTGGGGAAGGGGGTAGGCCCGCGGAAGGCCGATGTAGAACAAAGTCATGGTATAGGACCTGACTGAGTTAAGTTACGTGGGGCACTAGTATATAAACCAACTTGGGTGGGAGAAGTATCACTAGGTTAGGTTATTTATACGTAATACTAGCATTGTACTGCGATAGTATGTACTAGCAGTAATGCCTCGTAACACATGCTTGCTAAGGGAGGGGCTCACTTGGGGGTTGCCTTACATACTATGGCAAGGGGGTCTGATGGGCATGTTATATACAAGTGAGGGCAACTTCCTTGGTGATGCCATGCATATGGGTGCATGGATGGTTTGGTAATGGATATGGTTATTTGGATGCGGTGGCTGGTATGGCTATGGTAATGGTTATATGGATGGGCTGGGTGGTGGTTTGGTTATGGATATTATAGTTGGTTTGGGTTGGTTTGGTATGGTGGTGGGTATCAGAGTGTACTGGTTATTTTTGATGCTTTGGTGTGGTTACTTTTCTTGGTGTTATTATCTTAATTTTATTGGTTTGGTTGTCGGTATGGTTATTCAGATGGTTTTGTATACTTTTCTGGTATGGATTTCATTGGCTTTTTGCATGGTTATATATATTATGATATCTTTTGTTCAAATATATTTTGGCTATACTAAAACTATTTATTTGGCATATTCATGGTGTTCAGAATAGAAGTTCTACTGGGCTTTTTACCTCATACTATTATATCTCTTTTTTTTTTTGCAGTCGATGAGGAGGACATTTATCTGAGAAATTAGAATTTTGGGGATGGTCTCCAAGAGTGAGGATAGTTAGAGCTTTCTTCTTATTTTGTATTGATCAATTAAAAAGGAAGGTAAAGGATTGATAACTTGATATGAAAAATGTTATATTTAAATTTAGCTTTTGCAATTGTGCTTTGCATATGTTAAGGTTTAGGAGGCCTTGCATGCTCTTGAGGTTCGATTTAAGAGTACGTGACTATGTCGCGATGCCCCTGGACCAGGTTCAAGATCAAAGGTCGTGACATAGAGTGGTATTAGAGCTTTGGATGGTAGTAGTGATATAGAATGGTATCAAAGCTTTGGTTAGTAGTAATGACATAGAGTGGTATCGGAGCTTAGGCTTTACACCCTCAGGGAGTGTGGGTAGACTAGCCTCTAGAGCTAGGAAGATGTTATCTTAGGATTTTGTTTATTTGCAGGGATAATAAAGACATTTGAAGACTTGAAGCAGTAACAGCAGCAAATAGAAGAAAGCAACAATACATTAGAGTGGCACAGCGAAAGCGTGGTGGGCCCATAGCCCACAAGCAGAGTGAAGAAATTAATCTCTTGAACCACGATGATTGGACCAGTGATTTGAATCAATGTAGACCCATCATGAATCAAAATCTAGACTAGGTTTGATTTATTGAACCAAAATTATAATCAATCTCCACTCAATCAAAACTAGTGAATCTGTTTGATCTAATTGGCAAGGACCTGATTTGATTCATTAAGTCATTAAAGCAATTATCTAAGCCTATATCTTTTGATTTGAACTCAATTGATTTGAGCCAAAACTCTTCAACTTATGAATTAGATCACTCAGTTCAAGTTAATTAATATCTTGATTTGAATCAAATCCTTCCAGTTAATCCTAATCAATATATGTCTAGGTGTGATCAATTGGGTTAAGATGATCTTAATGATCTATTGAGTTTAGATCTTAAACTTGAATTTAAGCTTAATCTATCTAGGTCTAGGCTAGTATGGGGTAACCAAATCAAATTTGCATTGATTTCAATCAAACTAGTTGAGCAACTAATTTTGATCCAAATGGCTTAGATTCAAGACCAATTTGAATCAATCCCTAGTCATACATTCTAATCTATGTTCATCCAGATAGACTCGATCAACCTAAGTCATGATTGATATCAAAATTAATTTACATCAATTGATTTGGGCTTATTAAATCAAAGCCAAGCCAAGCCTGTATCTAATCTAGATTGATTTAAGATTTAATCAACCCATTTTAGATTCTAATTCAAGTTAACCCAAAGGGTTCAACTCAATATGATTTTATTTTGATTCAAGTTTGATTTGCACTAGATCAAAACCCAAATTGATTTGATCCAAACTAGACTTGGTTGATTTGAATCAAATTAAATTAGACTCTGGACCAATCTAAAAGATCCTGATTTGAGTTTGATGAGTTCAATCAGAATCTAATCAGATGTTGATTTAAGTCTGATTCAAATCGATCAAAAATCAATTCAAATTATCTTTAGGCATGATCTAGACCAATCAAGTGATTCAAATCAATTTGAGATTCTTATGATCCAATCTGATTTAAATCCATTTCAATTAATTGATCTGACCTGGGTTTAGCCCAATTCCAAATGATTTAAAATCAAATTCAATCAGCCCTGATTTGCTAAACCAAATCTTATTTTTAGGGGGCTAGATTTCGTCAATATCTAGTAATGATTCTTTTCTTTAGGGTGCCTCAATTTCGAGGACAGTTATTTTAGGGGGTAGAATTGTGACAACCAGTTAAAAAAAAAAAAATTAAAGCCTAGAACCTTCGAGCACCCTCTTTTCTTTTCTTCTCCACTAGTGCTCTCTCTCTCTCTCCCTTTTTCTCCTTCATCACCAAACACCATCAAGTTCCTCCCCTCCCTCCTTGTCTCCTCTTCTCCTCCAGAGCTGATGCCATCATTGCCGACCGTCAGTCTTTGTCCACCTATGCTGCCACTCGCTACTCGACTTCCTCACTTCTCTCTCTTTGTTTCTTCACAAACCCGGCAGCCTCTTCCATCTCCTCCCACCGGCTTCGTCCTCATTTTCTATTGCTACCACCGACTACTACCTTTGTTGCTAAGCACGATCGCTACCAACCCTCCCTCCATGATCATTGGCTGCTTTCGTCTTCTCCCTCCTACTTGATGTCGCCACCATCCCAAGGGGGTTCACCGCCAACTACTTTCTTCCTCCTTCAGTCAGAATCCACAGCACCACTGTCTCTCCTTCCTGTTTCTTCTCCACCAACCCAGCAGATCTGGCCCTTGCTACCACAATTCATCTCCCCTTCCACCACCTCCACCCATAGCCTCTCCTTCCCTCCATGATCTCGCTGAGCTCCAGTGTTGACGTTGGCTCCTTATCATTGTCGATGTCCTATGCCTTCTCATTGTTAGCCCTGACTCCTTCCTTCGCCCACTACTGCTACTACTGCTGTTGCTATTGTCGCCATCCACTGCCTTCTCCTCCTTTGCTAGCCAACCCCGCCGTTTCCCTTCTCTCCCTTTCTCTTCTCCTTTGCCTTTCGTTGTTGTCACCTGGATCGAACAATGGGAAGGAGAAGGCACTTCTTCTTCTTCTCTACTGAATGACAAGTAAGTTTTGGGTTTATTTAAATCGGGTTGGGCTGCTGAGTGATTGAAGGCTTCAGCCTTCTTTGTTATTTAGAACCAATGTCATTAGACTAGCTATTAACCCATTTAATTAGATGTAAAATTCTTATGATTTCATTAGCTAATTCATGGGGTCTGATTAATCTTACTTAGTGGGTTCAAATCTGGGTTTAGAGATGCATAATTTGATCTCTATTTTACCCAAAAATCATATGATGTTCATGTTGAGTAAGAATAAAATGGTTTGAATGGGCTCAAGGGAACCCATTTATTTAAAATTCCATTGATCAAATCTAATCTTGGGAACTAAACCATGGTGATTAGTAGTGAGTCTAGTTTTGTTAATGATGTTTAAATTTATTAATAGCCAAGATAATCATAGAAAAATTTGCCAATGAAAGTAGGGGCATTTTTGTAAATATAACAAAGTTAGTGAAAACTTGTAAAACTAGAAAATAATTAAATTTGGGATAGAAAGTAGTAAGTAGGGGGTTACTAGACATTGAATGAGAGGGGTAAAAGAGTCATTTTTAGATTTTAGGCTAGAGGGGTAAAATGGTAATTTTTCTTAGTTATGGATTTTGATAAATTAATTAATTATTTATGTAGGATTATAGGTGATTCTTGACTATACGTATTGCATTGAGGGGATTGTAGGAGTAGCGATCTGAGGTAGGAGTTTTATATTCTACTATTATGTAATATGTTTTCATAACTTGCATGCTTGCATATATCATATATAGTTGGTTTTCTTTGCATGGTTTGGAATGAATGTCATGGATTATTATGGATTTATGTATATTTATATATGGTTGTATGGTATTTTGTTATAAACAATTTTTGGTTTAATTTGGGATTATGAATTTTGGGTTTTTCAGATATGATATGGCATGGTCTTCTAGACATGGGATGGGATGGGATGGTATTTTGGAAATGGGATGGATACTACTGCTATATGGTACTAGTTCTGGTAGGGGGAGTTGGTACCCTCTCTTGCCTAGACTGGCGGCACTGGGGAAGGGAGTAGGCCCGAGAAAGGTCGGTGTAAAACAACCTGGTATAGGACCTGATTGAGTTTAGTTACATGGGGCACTAGTATATAAACCAACCTGGGTGGGAGAAGTATGGCCAGGTTAGGTTGTTTACACGTAATACTAGTGCTAAACTGCAACAGTATGTACCATCAGTAATGCCTCGCGATGCATGTTTGCTAAGGGAGGGGCTCACTTAGGGGATGCCTTACATACTATGGCAAGGGGGCCCGGTGGGCGTGTTGCATACAAGTGAGGGCGACTTCCTTGGTGATGCCATGCATACGGGTGCATGGATGGTTTGGCAATGGATATGGTTATCTGGATGCGGTGGCTGGTATGGCTATGGTAATGGTTATATGGATGGGTTGGGTGGTGGTTTGGTTATGGATATTATAGTTGGTTTGGGTTGGTTTGCTATGGTGGTGGGTATCGGGGTGTGCTAGTTATTTTTTATGCTTTGGTGTGGTTACTTTTCTTGGTGTTATTATCTGGATTTTATTGGTTTGGTCATGCGTATGGTTATTTGGATGGTTTTGTATATTTTTCTGGTATGGATTTCATTGGCTTTTTGGATGGTTATATATATTATGATATCTTTTGTTCAAACATATTTTGTCTATACTAAAATTGTGTATTTGACATATTCATGGTGGCAAGTGTAGAAGTTCTATTCGGCTTTTTAGCTCATACCATTATATCTCATTTTTTCGCAGCCAATGAAGAGAACGTTTATCTGAGAAATCAAAATTTTGGGGATGGTCTCCAAGAGTGAGGATAGTTAGAGCTTTCTTCTCATTTTGTGTTAATCAATTAAAAAGGAAGGTAAAGGATTGATAACTTGATATGAAAAGTGATATATTTAAATTTAGCTTCTACAATTGTGCTTTGCATATGTTGAGGTCTAGGAGGCCTTGCGTGCTCTTGAGGTTCGGTTTAAGAGTATGCAGCCATGTCGCGATGCCCCTTGATCGGCTTCAAGATCGGGGGTTGTGACACCTACTCCATGAAAAATTCTAAAGTCTTGCTCCATTGAAGACCGAAGCCTTGCTCTATTTAAGTCCTCACCAAAGGGCTTTGATCTAATGGATGCCTAATTAATGGAGGATATTATTGTTAAACCTTAGGGTTTAATAGTACATATTTTGATGATAACAAGGCATTGATTAAGTTACTAATAGCATACTTGAGTTGTGATGACTAAGATAGGTGTACACATCTAAGCAAAATTAAATTGATGGAATCTTCATTCAGAATGCACTTGGTCCTATAAAAGCTCAAGTCTTACCCTAGCACATAAGTCAGAGAAGGTATAACAAAAATTCAAAGATCATCCGATGTGCCAAGGTTCGAAAGAAAGAGGTTCATTTGTAAATTTTATTTTTTCTAAGAACCATATGTAAAACTTGGTAGGATATTAAATGTATAAGTCTCAATAAACATTAAAAATAGTTTAGACTAGGTTTTAGATCATAATTAAAGTAAATTTACCATAAAAATTCAAAACCAGGCATGTGCAATCAACTAGATCTTAAAATGGTCAATCAAACTTGCATAACCAGCAAAATCCCATGATGACCACTTCTACCTTGGGCCTGGTGATTGACCAGTATAGGCTAGGGTGGTTGACCGCCTAGGCTGGGTGGTCAACTAGCTCCAGCTTGGGCGGTTGACTATTTAGCTTTTGAGAACCCAATAGTTATATTTTCATAACACCATTGGAGCTGCTTAGAAGCCCCAATGACCATATTCCTCAATGCCTATATAATGGGAAGTTGATTGCTAGTTTAAGCATGAGTTTTTGGGTTCAAAATCATTGGAACATCTTTCATTAAACTCTTTTTGAGCCATTAGTGCACTTAGTCTTACAACCCAAGTTTAGAGCTCCATTGGCAAATCTATAATGTTTGGTTGTTGTGTTGAGTGTTCTCTTCAAGAGAAGAGCTTTCAAAAGCCTTGAGTTCACTTGTGAAGGGTTTGCTCTTCATTGGGGAAGAAGATTGGATAATAAAATACCCAAGTGGGAGACTTGGGAAGTATGCGTAGGCAAGCAGTGTCACCCACTATAAAAATCTTCTTGCCTTCTTTGCTTTCTTGCTATTAATTTACTTGTCATTATCTTGCATTGCTTTAGATTTAAATTCATTATTGTTTAAGTTAGGATTAAATTTTTAGAAACCCAATTCATCCCCCACACCCCCCCCCCCCCCCCCTCTTGGGTTGCCCCTTAGGCCTTCAATTGGTATTAGAACAAAGGTCTCCCAAATTCATTCACTTAATAGTCAAGGAGTAAAGAGATAGCAACCCTTGATAGATCTTCCTTTAATGAGGGGCATTCTACCAATAGGCCTTCCTTATTCAATAGGAGCAATTATTCCTATTGGAAAGTTAGAATGAAGATATTTCTTCAATCTATTGACTATGATATTCGAAAAATCATAGTGATGGATATGAAACCCCAACCAAAATAGTAAACAGCTAAAAGATTCCAAAAGAGAATGTTGAACTTGATGATGAAGACATTAAAATTCTTCAAGTAAATGCTAGGACCAAGAATGTTTTGTATTATGCCCTATATGCTAGCGAGTTTAATGTGGTCTCTCAACTTGTGAGACCGCCAAACAAATTTGCGGAAAACTTGAGGTGACTCATGAGGGCACCAATCAAGTAAAAGAGTCCAATATTATTATACTTGTTCCTAGCTATGAATTATTTAAAATGAAATTGAAAGAATCCATTTTTGACATATTTACTAGATTTGCTGACATTATTAATTTTTTAAAGTCTCTTGGAATTAAGAATATTTATAAAATTCTTAGGTCTTTGCCAAAGTCTTGTGAGCCAAAGGTGATAGCTATCATTGGAGCTAAAGACTTGACAAAGCTAAGCTTAGATGAATTACTTGGGTCACTTATGACCCATAAGCTCACCATAAAAAGAGGAGAAGAGCAAGGTAAGAAGAAAGGAATTCACTAAAATCTTCGTTAATGAATGATATTGATGTAGATAGTGAAGATAAGAGTGAAGAAAATGAAGAACTCGCCATGCTCACTCGTAAGTCCTAGAAGTTTTTGAAGACAAAGAGAAGAGATGGCAAAAGAAGAGGGAGAAGAGAAAGCTCAAAAGGATAGTCAAGCAAGAAAAAAGAAGCATCTTTTCTTTATTACGAATGCAAGAAACTGGGGCACTTCAAGGCAAATTGCCCTAAACTCAAGAAGAGAAGCAAGAAGCCCGAGAAGAAGGCCCTATTAACTATATGGAGAGATTGTGAAGTAAGTTCATCCGATGATAATTCTGATGGGGGGGTAGCCAACCTTTGCCTCATAGTAAAGGAAGATGTGGTAAGTGACTTGGACTCCCCTTCATATGATGAGCTATTAGAAGCTTTTGAGGAAATGCATGATGATACAAAAAAACTAGGACATAAAAATGCTTCCTTAAAGAAAGAAGTAAATGTCCTTGAAAATGAGCTTCAAGTATTGAAAATTGAAAATCATACACCTTAAAAATTGAAAAAAATAAATTAGAATTACATGTATGTACAAATGAAAGCTTTTTGAAGAAAAATCAAGAATTGAAAAGGAAAATTAATGACTTGAATGAAATTATTTACAAATTTACAAAACCAAAAGAAAATTTTGATAAACATTTGAAAACTCAAAGATATGGCTTACAAAGAGTAGGTTCAGGATACAAATCCTCTAAGAATAATAAGTATTTCAAGAATTTCTTTGTGAAAGCTACATCTACTTATGACCTTTTTGTAACTTATTATTTTTGTGGATGCATGGAACACATCCTCTATTCATGTCCAATAAGAAAAAATTTGTATGTGGGTGTGAAGAAGGTTAGGGTACCCAAGGGAACCCAAGCCCTAAAGATCTTAGCCCTCAACCCTAGTAGACCAAAAATGATTTAGGTACCAAAATTTCAACCATGATCTTTTTTGTAGGTTTGTTTCAATGTCAACATGGAGGGCAACAATTGGTACTTGGATAGCATTTTCTTATGGCATATGATGATGACAAATCAAAGTTTGCAAGTACACCAAGGGATGGAGGACATGTGACCTTTGGAGCAATAGTTAAGGGAAGATGATTGGTATCGGTATTATTGATAACAATTCTTCCTATACTATAGAAAAATGTTTTGCTTGTTAAAAATTTAAAGCATAATCTTCATAGTATTAGCCAATTATGTGATATGGGCAATAGAGTTATATTTGAACCAACTCATTGTTTAGTAGAAAGTGTTAAAGATAAGAAAACTTTATTTTGTTAGTCCTAGACATGGAAATATGTATGTTCTTAATTTAGATAAATTATCTTCTTCTACAAATTCAAGTCTATCGGCTTTATATGATGATAGTTGGTTATGTCATAAATGATTAGGATATGAAAAATGTGGAATTAATTTCAAAATTAACAAAGATTGACCTAGTTTTAGGCTTACCAAAAATTATATTTGAAAAAAATAACATTTGTGATGATTGTCAAAAGGGTAAGCAAACTAGATCTTTTTTTCATTGTAAAAATATTGTGACCACTTCTAGGCCTCTCCAATTACTTTACATGGATCTATTTGGACCAACTAGAATTGCTAGCTTAGGAAGAAGACATTATGCATGAATTATTGTAGATAATTTTTCTAGATTTGTATGGACATTGTTTATCACACATAAGGATGAAACCTTTCATACCTTTGCTAAATTTTTAAAATGAATTCAAAATGAAAAAGGTTCTAAAATGAATTCTCTACACCTAGGACCCCTCAACAAAATGGAGTTGTTGAGAAAAAAAATAGAACCTTAGAAGAAATGGCAAGCACTATGCTTAACGAGAATGATTTACCTAAGCATTTTTGGGCGGAAGTGGTCAATATTGCTTGCTATATTTTAAATCGTATTCCCATTAGGTCGATCCTAAAGAAAATCCCTTGTGAATTATAAAAGGACAAGAAGCCTAACATTAGTTATTTTTATGCATTTGGATGTAAATGTTTTATCTTAAATAATAATAAAGATAAGTTAGACAAATTTTATTCTAAATTCGATGAAGGGACCATTCTTGAATATTGTTCAACTAGAAGAGCACATGGAGTTTTTAACAAAAGAACTCCAGTAGTTCAAGAGTCAATCCATGTTGCCTTTGATGAAGCTATTCCTTCATCTAAGGTATTTGAGTCTCATGATGATATTGATGATATCAACAAGAGACTTGAGGATCTTTTCCTTTATAAGGATTCAAAAGCTATTGGCGTAACTCAAGTTAGGAGAATCTTGAAGTTAATCAAGAACTTTCTAAGGAATGGAGGTATGCCCATAGTCATCCTAAGGAATTAATTATTGGTGATCCATCTCATGACATTAAGACTAGGGCTTCAATTAGAAACTTATGTAATCATTTAGCCTTCCTCTCACAAATAAAGCCTAAGACTTGTGAAGAGGCCTTATATGATGAACATTGGGTTTCAGCCACAACGAAGGAATTAGTGTAATTTCAAAGAAATAATATATGGACACTAGTTTCGAGGCCTGATAATTATTTCATGATTGGAACTAAATGGGTTTTTCAAAACAAGTTAGCTGAATTTGGGATAGTCATTAGAAATAAGGCTAGATTGATAGCCAAAGGTTACAATTAAGAAGAGGGTATTGACTCTAGTAAAACCTTTGCTCCAGTTGCTAGACTTGAAGCTATTAGGATATTTCTTGCATTTTCATCATGCATGAATTTTAGATTATTTCAAATGGATGTTAAAAGTGCTTTCTTAAATGGTTTTATTTGAAGATGTTTATGTAAAATAACTCTTTGGTTTTGAAAATGATAGTTATTTGGATCATGTTTCTAAGCTTTCTAAAGTTTTGTATGGTTTGAAATAAGCTTTTAGGGCATTGTATGATAGGCTTAGTAGATTTTTGATTAGAAAAGGTTTTTGTATAGAAATAGTAGACACAACACTTTTGACTAAAACCCAAGAGAAGATATCATTCTTGTGCTAAGAGTTTGCTAAGATGATGCATGATGAGTTTGAGATGAGCATGATGGGAGAGCTAAATTTCTTCCTCAGACTCCAAGTCAAGCAAAGTATGGAAGGTATATTCATCAACTAAACCAAGTATATCAAAGAGCTACTTAAGAGGTTTGGGATGAAGAATGCAAAACCAACCAGCATGCCCATGAACATGACTACTCAACTAAAAATCGATGAATATAAGGTAAGCATCAATGAAAAGTGGTATAGAGGTATGATAGGTAGCTTGCTTTACTTTACATCTAGTAGGCTTAATATTATGTTCAGTGTTTGCATGTGTGATAGGTTTCAAGCCAATCCTAAGGAATCACACTTGCAAGCTATTAAAAGAATTTTTAGATATTTAAAGAGCACAATGAATATAGGTTTATTTATCTAAAGAACACTAGTTTTGACCTAGTCAAATACTCTGATGTGGACTTTACTAGGTACAAAGTTGATTGCAAGAGCATTAGTGGCTCATATTACTTCTTAGGTCAATCACTAGTTTACGATCGAAGCCAAATACATTGCAGTTAGAGGTTGTTGTGCATAAATTCTTTGAATAAAAAAAAACCTTAAAGGATTACAATTTGCATAGTGATCATGTTCCAACTAGATGTGACAATACTAGTGCTATTAGTTTAAATAAAAATCCTATTTAGCACTATGGAACCAAGCACATTGAAATTAGACATCATTTCATTAGAGACCATATTTGTAAGGAGGATAGGTCCTTGAATTCGTTGATACTGAATATCAATGATCTGACATCTTTACTAAGTCCCTAAGTGAGGATTGTTTTTGCATGATTAGGGGTGAACTAGGCATAGTTGAAATGAAAATTGATACCTAAACATTCTTCCTAGGAACTACATTGATAAATCACATGTTTTGATGATTGATATATGACTTGATATGCTTGGTTCATCATATGGTTTTTAGAGTAGTTGTCATTTGAAGCTCTTAAGCTAAATTAAAAATAATTCTGGTTGTATTGAATAAGATCATGAAATGATTTAATGATCTGGATGTCACGATACTTTGCTTATTAAAATGTTCGAGATTATGTGTCACCCTTGAACAAATTGAATGATTATGCGGATGCTTTGAATATGAAATTGATGATAATGAATTATGTTTTGAATGAAAATTGATGATTTTTTGCAGAATGTTGAATCGAAAACTACTCTTCATGAATTTTTCTTGTAATGAATTAATTTGTTGATTGCTTTAATACCATCCCCATGAATATGAAATCCTTGAACCCTTGATATAACCTATTTTACAATGAAACCTTATGGCAAAAATTAAGAGCATGAAAACTTTTATTTTTAATCCCTAACTTAATGCAAATATTTAAAAATAGGTTCTTAAACTACCCAAAATTATTTTTTTAAAAAAATTTAAAATCATTAAAAAAATTTGGGCCTAAACCCCACCAATCGACTAGCTTATAGAAGGGCGATCAAATGATGCACAAAATAGAATGTTATGGTTTTGTTCTCGGTCCGATGGCCGACCGACACTATCTACAGTAACTGGCCACCCTTCAACTCCTTTGTTTTAATAAGCAAACCTACTAATGTGCTATGCCCTTATAACTTATTTTAAAGATTGTTGCCCTTATTCTTCAATTGAAACCATCTCTTAGCTGAGGGAACTCTCTGATCACCTCTCCCCTCGCTCCATCACCCCTCAAACCTCAAGGTAAGGATCACAAATCTTCCTATTAATCACCTAGCTAGAAATGTCCCCCCATTACCTAACCTAAAGTCATTCCATCCTAATCCTTAGGTTTTCATGGTCCCTAAAACTAGAAAGGCATCCCAAGATGAAACCTATAGAAGAAAGAAGGGAGAATCCTCCCCTCATGTTGAAGTGAAGAGGAAATCCTCATTTGAGGATTCTCTATTTAAATCTAGGGAGGCTAAACTATTATTTAGGGATATCCTTGAGAAAAGAAATGTTATCTCTAGTAGATGGATTATTGATCTAGCCCATTATAAGGAGAATGGTTTGGTTACACCATTTGAGTAACAAGGATGGAGATCCTTGTTAACTATGAACCATGCTATTTATCCTAAGTTGGTCCAGCTTTTTTTTTTGCAAACCTTGACATAGATGATGCTAACTTAAAAGTTCATTCCAATGTTAAAGGAAAAGAGATTACCTTGGACCCGCTTTCCTTAGCTCATATTTTAGATATCCCAAAAGGTGGAGCATATGTCATCCAGAGTTTTCAATGGAACATATTTTTCTAAGATTGAGTAGACCCATAATGTTCTAAGTGACCAGTTCATAGAAGTTGCCTTTAGACCATCTTCTCACAAGCTTCCAGTTTCATTTAGGATCATGCATCATTTATAACCTATAACATCATTCCCTGAGATGGATATTGCAATAATGTCACATTCATTAATGTGTATGTCCTATCCCATCTAATATCTCATATCCCTTTCAACCTCCCACACCTTATGATCTAGCATATAATAGATGCTTTTAGGAAGAGAACCTCTTTGCCCTATGAAAGAATAGTGCTCTGAAAGTCAATTATATTTCTTATGTAACAGGGGCTTTTCTATAAAATTCTTCCAACTCATGAATGATATTGATAAAAGGCATTTTGATTCATCATATGCTGTGTCTTATAACTTTTTATTTTAAGATTATGATGAACCCCATAGATTAGGGCAATGGATTTATGGTTATGATGAAGTTCATAATAGTCAGACCTAAGATCTTATAAACCCTAATCTAGAATATTCCTAGTCGAAGGATCATCGAGTAGGAGATCGATGTTTCCAGAAAGACTGGCACATTCTATGTATGCTCAATGGAGAGAGTGATTGGTCTCACGACCACTTGTGTAGGGACACTAATACAAGGATGTGGGTGCTCATCAATGTATGAGTTCACTGAATTAATCCATAATGAGAACATCTTATGGAAGTCTTACTTACTTGTCAAAAGATGATTCTCTTAGTCGGAGTTGTGCAAATGATCCTTAGACCTGAGATCACCATGGAATCTTGTACACATGAATCCATGTTTTGGTTCATACTCATTCATGACTTAGCCATGTATGGGGTGTTCATGGATATGGTGAATTGTGTATGAAGATTGTGAGTAGGTCAACAGGGAATCGATCACTCCTAGTAAGAGGAGTATTTATCCTATGTAATCTCATCAAATGATAACTTAGGAAGTCTTTGATCAAAGCATGATGATATTAGAAATGGTTTCTAATCTTTCATCGGTTGAGTCTTCATTAGTGATTTGAGATTCAAATGAATAAAGTGTTAGGGTTTGACAATTTTCTATACCCATCGCTTATTCGGGATAAAAAGGGATCGAAGGATTGAATTGCATGGTAACTTGCCACTGAGGGTATTTTGATAATTTCTACCAAATTCCTCATCTTTTGGGTAGGCATAAGATATTGGTAGACGTCAATCATGTCTTGTAGGTTTTCATGAATTAAATTGATTGAATTTATGAGTCAATTTGAAAGATGGTTCAAATTGATAACTAGGGTTAGCTCGATTTGACCTAATTCGATTAGTTGATTTCTAATCAAAATAAATCGATATAAGCCTAGACCTACTGCTGGTTGGATGAGGAAGCCAAAGGGTCACACACAAAAGAAACTGATCGAGGGTCTAATTGGATTAGATTAAGTTTGCAAGGTAGACATGCTAGCATGTGTTGCAAACCCTAGCTCCTGATTCAAATTGGATTCGAATCTGATTCTTGTATTAGGTTAATCTAATATGATTAGATCATGACCTAATGTGGGTTGACCAAGAGTTGGAACCCAATTGGCTTTATTTAGACCATTGGATATCTCTTTGAATAATGGATCTGGACCATTGGTCAGCGGCTCGATCTGGACCATTGGATGGCTCCCTGGATGAAGGACCTGGACCATTGGTTGTTGCTTGAATCTAGACCATTAGTTGGCGCCTGAATCTGGACCATTAGTTGGTGTCTGAATCTGGACCATTGGTGATGGTGCCTTACTTCTGGACCATTAGATGGTGCCTTAATCTGGACCATTGGATTATCATGAAAAAGTGTGGGGTGAGGTTATCAGCGTGAGCGCATGGATAAGGCATATCAGATAAGTTTTTTTTTTTTTGAGCGGATACGTCTTTCCGCTCTCTTTAGATGCGCTCCTCCCCTTAGCGCCTTATCATGATGAGGCGCTACCCTTGGGACACGCCTCATCATGGTAAGGCGTGTGGATGGGATGCATCCCTTGATGATGCATCCCTCTGCCTTATAAATAGGAGTGCGTCCCGGGATTTTAGAAGATATGAAAATCCCTCTCTTTCTTATTTTATTTCTCTTATATCTCTTATCCTAAACCAAGACAAGAAGACCTTCTTCAGGACAAGAGGTTGTCTTGTCCTAAACCGAGACAAGGAGGTCTTCTTCAGGACAAGACCTAAACCAGGACAAGGAGGTCTTCTTTAGGAAAAGAGGCTTTGAAGGATTTTTTGTAAAAGAAAGAAAAATTAGAAGGGAAAGAAAGCAAGCCAATCAAATCCTTTGGAAGGATTAAACATCAAGGATCAAAGTTTTGAAGAAGGAGCTAGAGTCTTGAACCCAATTCCTATGTGGATCACCTTTGGAGGGCATACACTTGTGTGCCTAGTGGAATAAAGGATATTAGTGTTATAGGTATTATCCAATATCTTAATATATTGCCTTGTTAATTGATATAATCAAGGGGTCCTAGGTCTAGGGTTTCGGTTGACTAGGATCTCAAAGTTTAAAAATTTTAAAATTCGGTCTTTCGCTGCGCAACCAAAACCCTGCAATGGTATCAGAGCCACCTTGATTCATTCAATTAATAGTCAATTAAATGTTTTGAATGATTATATTTAATCTAATGATATATAGTATGAAAGTTGTAACATATGATGTATGCTACAGATTAGGAGTTTCATTTAAACCCTAATCAACATAGAGATATGTTTAGATTGTTCAGTCATCATTTTGATATAAGGTTGTCCTAACATAATGGTGGACTTCTATTATGTTGTAAGGTTGTCCTAGAATGGTGACTCACTTGGCACATATTATGTTGTGGTGTTTTTTGTCTATAAGAAAGTTTGTATTATTAGGATGTGCATGAAACCATGAAAGCCCTTTTTTTTTTTAATAAAAAAATATATATATATTTAGTCATAGTGTTATAAAATCATAATGCAAATCCATTTAGGGTTTGATTGATTAATTAGTGTCTAGGAAAGTGGTTCTGGGAAGGTAAAGAGAATGTGGTTCATAATTGGGTCTATTGCTTACCTGGCCAAACTTTTGGTGTCTAAGGCAAGCACGGGGGGCCTCCCACCTCTCTCCCACTTACCTAGCCAATTGAATAGATTTAGACCTTGAATTGGAAATGCTAAATGATTGAAACACTAAATGCCTTCCTTCATGCTAAGCCAAATTCAAGTCAAAAACTATAGTAGGTTTGTTGTGTAACACAAGGCCTAATCTAGGGTTTGATATGAAATTTGTCATGGTGCATCTAATGCTTTATAGCATGATTGATGGTGTTGCTTTGTTGTGTAACACAAGGGCAACATTATTCAAATGTGACTATATAGAAATGAGGGATCTGACTAAACTAAGACATTATAGTTTGTTGTGTAACACAAGGCTGTAAGTGTCTTAGAGGCAGCTGTTATGTTGAGAGTTGCATGGGTTGCAATTGGAAAGGAGAATTTCCTACCCTTGAACTCATGAATGTTTGTTGTGTAACACAAGGCATTTATGGGGAATTGGGATCTCAACCCTGCTAAAGAAACCTTGTTAGGGTTTCTCGCTTACCATAGGTAAGGGCTATGGTATTCGTAGTAAAATAGTGGGAGACACGATTAGATTGATAAGTCCTTATCTAGTTGTGTATATCATCTTGAGTGGTCTGCTTATACATTGTTCTTTATTTTTTTGAAGATTAATATTATGGCTTCTACTTTAACACTGCGGGGCATTTTAGATGCCAACAAATTGACTGGTCCTAATTATGTGGATTGGTTAAGGAACCTGAGAATTGTCTTAACTCAGGAGAAGGTCTCCTATATCCTCGATTCTCCTGATCTAGATTTGATTGGAGATGATGCTATGGAGGAGGAAAGGACCACATATAAAATGTGGCAAAATGATAGTTTAACTATCAAGTGCATTATGTTGGCCTCTATGAGCAATGAATTGCAGAGACAACATGAAGAAATGGAACCTCAGTCCATACTACTCAATCTTAAAGAGCTTTATGGAGAGCAAAGTAGGGCTGCCCGATATGAAATATCAAAGCAGTTGTTCCGAGCACGTATGAGTGAGGGCTCATCCGTTCAAGCCCATGTACTAAAGATGATTGACTTAATCACTCGATTAGGTCAATTAGGGTTTGTGATGGATGGAGAGCTAAATCAGGACTTGATCCTACAATCACTCCCTAATTCCTTCTCTCAATTTATCATAAACTATCACATGAACAAACTGAACATTTCATTACTTGAGTTGCTTAACATGCTTAAGACAGCTGAGAGCCACTTTAAGGGTAATAAGGCTCATCTTCTTCTAATTGATGGGAAGAAGAAAACAATGATGAAGAAGGGTTCAAAGAGAAAGTTGAACCCAAAGAAAAGCATCTAGAAGAGGAAGAAGGCAAAAAAGCCCTCTGTTGATGGAACCTATTTTCACTGCAGCAAGCAAAGACACTGGAAGAAAAACTGCAAGTCATATCTTGCAAGTCTGAAGCATAATGTTGGTGGAGCATCAAAAGGTTTGTACATGATACAAACTAACTTGTCATTGAGTACATCAACTTCGATTCATGGGTATTGGATACCGCATGTGGGTCTCATATATGCAAGTCTTTGCAGGGACTTCAGAGAATTAGGAGCTTGAAGAAGGGTGACTTTAAGCTTCATGGTGCGAGTGGTGAAGCTATTCAAGCAGAAGCTGTGGGCACCTATCTATTGTTATTACCTTCGGGCAAAATTTTAGAATTGAAAGACTATTATTATGTTCCAAATATTATTAGAAATATTATTTCTGTACCCTTGTTATTACAATAAGGTTTTGAAATTAATATAAAGAGCAAAGGATGTTCTATTTTTTATTCTAATAATTACTTTGGAAGTGGTTAATTTATTAATGGTCTTTTAGTTCTTTCACTTAATGATAAAGTTTTACTTGTAGAAAACAAGAAAAGAAAGAGAGAACATGTTAATGTCACTTTTCTCTAGCATTGCCGATTAGGTCATATTAGTGAGTCCAGGATAAACAAGTTATACAAAGATAACTTCTTTGACCCTTATGATTATGAATCATTAGGAACTTGTGAGTCCTGTCTCATAGGTAAAATGACCAAGTCTCTATTCACTGGTCATGGAGATAGGGCAACTGGGTTATTAGAGCTAATACATACAGATGTATGTGGACCTATGTTAACTCAAGCCAGAGGAGGATATTCTTATTTCATCACCTTTACTGATGATTTATCTAGATTTGGATATGTGTATCTTATGAAACATAAATCCAAAGCCTTTGATAAATTTAAAGAATATCAAAGTATGGTTGAGAAGCAAACTGAAAAAAGTATTCAAATCCTTCGGTCAGATCGAGGAGGAGAATACCTATCTAGTGAATTTCTTGATTATCTTAAAGACAAAGGCATTCTCTCAGAATGGACACCTCCATATACACCATAATTAAATGGTGTAGCAGAAAGGAGGAATTGCACCTTGTTAGATATGGTAAGGTCCATGATGAGCTTCACCGATCTTCCTGAATCCTTCTGAGGTTATGCCCTCGAGACTGCTGCCTATATACTAAATAGGGTACCATCAAAATCAGTAGCTAGCACTCCATATGAATTATGGAAGGGCAAAAGACCAAATCTTAAATATTTTAAGACTTGGGGTAGCCCTGCTTATGTTAGAAATGTATTTGGACATAAGCTAAGTGCTAGGGCTGATAAATGTAGGTTCATAGGTTATCCCCGAGAGGGTATTGGATACCTCTTTTATCATCCTACTGAACAAAAGGTTTTTGTCAGTAGGCATGCCACTTTCTTGGAGAAGGAATTTATCCAAGAAGGAGGCAGTGGGAGAATACTTGAACTTAGTGAAGTTCAAGACCAACAACCTACTCCTATAGACAATCAACTGGAAATTCCTCAACCACAAGTACCTATTAATCAAGTACAACCACAACACACACCTCCTCTCTATAGGTCAGAGAGAGTCCAAGATGCACCTCTCAGATATGGCTTTCTCATTGGAAATGAAAATGAAGCCAGCATCATTTAAGATGATGATCCTGTGACGTATACGGAAGCTATCAAGAGTAAAGATTCTGACAAATGGCTAGATGCCATGAAATCTGAAATGGACTCCATGTATTCCAACCAAGTTTGGACCTTGGTTGATCCACCTGAGGGAGTAAACCCAATAGGGTGCAAATGGGTCTTCAAAAAGAAGATTAGAGCAGATGGCCAAGTAGAAACTTACAAGGCTAGGCTAGTGGCAAAAGGTTTTAGACAAAGACATGGAATTGACTATGATGAAACATTTTTGCCAGTAGCTATGCTCAAGTCCATTGGGATTATGCTTGCTATAGCTGCATACTACGATTATGAAATCTGGCAAATGGATGTAAAGACTGCCTTCCTCAATGGCTATCTTGAGGAAGAAGTCTATATGTTACAGCCAGAAGGGTTTGTTTCAAGTGGGAGACTGAAATAAGTATGCAAGCTTAAAAAATCTATTTATGGATTAAACCAAGCATCAAGGAGTTGGAACATCCACTTTGATGAAATAATCAAGGAATTTGGTTTCATAAAAAATGTGGATGAACCATGTGTGTATAAGAAGACAAGTGGGAGTGCCATTGTCTTCTTAATTTTGTATGTTGATGACATACTTATCATTGGCAATGATATTTCAATGTTGCAATTAGTCAAAGCTTGGCTATCTAAAAGGTTTTCCATGAAGGATTTGGGAGAAGCATCCTATATACTAGGTATTAAGATCTATAGAGATAGATCTAAGAGGATGCTCGGCTTATCCCAATCTAGGTACATTGACTTAATATTGAAAATATTCAATATGGAGGAAAGTAAAAGGGGTTACTTGCCCATGGGTCAAGGAATACATCTTTCTAAGAAGATGTCTCCTAAGACACCTGAAGAGAGACAAAGGATGAGTAAGGTTCCTTATACTTCGGCTGTAATATCGATCATGTATGCCATGTTATGTACCAGGCCTGATGTTGCTTATGCCTTAAGCATCGCAAGCAGATTTCAGGCTGATCCTGGAGAAGATCATTAGAAAGCTGTGAAAAACATTCTTAAGTACCTTAAAAGTACCAAAGATGTTTTTCAAATATATAGAGGATCAGATTTAAAACAAGAAGGCTATACTGATTCTAGTTTTCAATCAGATCCAGATGATAGTAAATCCATATCAGGGTATATATTTACTCTGTATGGAGGTGCAGTAAGTTGGAAAAGTACCAAGCAGCAAACTATAGCTGACTCAGTTACTGAGATAGAATACATAGCTGCTAGTGAAGCCACTAAGGAAGCAGTCCAGATGAAGAAGTTCATCTCAGAGTTGGGTGCAGTTCCTGTGATACAACAATCGGTGCCACTTTATTGTGATAACACTGGAGCTTTTGCATAAGCAAAGGAACCAAGGTCTCATCAAAAATCCAAGCACATCCTAAGGCACTTCCATCTCGTTCGTGAAATCATTGAAAGAAAAGATGTGGTTATAAAATGAGTAGATACAAAGAACAACATAGCAGACCCATTCACTAAGGCCCTTCCTCAACAACAGCATAATCGCCATTTAGATTGTATGGGAATTAAATACAAGGGCGATTGGCTTTAGGTCAAGTGGGAGATTGAAAGAATAGTGCTCTGAAAGCCAATCATATTTCTTATGTAACAAGGGCTTTTCTATAAAATTCTTCCAACTTATGAATGATATTGATAAAAGGCATTTTGATTCATCATATGTTGTGTCTTATAACTTTTTGTTTTAAGATTATGATGAACCTCATAGATTAGGGCAATGGATTTATGGTTATGATGAAGTTCATAACAGTCAGACCTAAGATCTTATAAACCCTAATCTAGAATATTCCTAGTCGAAGGATCATCGAGTAGGAGATCGATGTTTCCAGAAAGACTGGCACATTCTATGTATGCTCAATGGAGAGAGTGGTTGGTCTCACGACCACTTTATAGGGACACTAATACAAGGATGTGGGTGCTCTTCAATGTATGAGTTCACTGAATTGATCCGTAATGAGAACATCTTATGAAATTCTTACTTGTCAAAAGATGATTCTCTTAGTGGGAGTTGTACAAATGATCCTTAGACCTGAGATCACCATGAAATCTTGTACACATGAATCCATGTTTTGGTTCATACTCATTCATGACTTAGCCATGTATGGGGTGTTCATGGATATGGTGAATTTTGTATAAAGATTGTGAGTAGGTCAACAAGGAATCGATCACTCCTAGTAAGAAGAGTATTTATCCTATGTAATCTCATCAAATGATAACTCAAGAAGTCTTTGATCAAAGCATGATGATATTAGAAATGGTTTTCAATCTTTCATTGGTCGAGTCTTCATTAGTGATTTGAGATTCAAATGAATAAAGTGTTAGGGTTTGACAATTTTCTATACCCATCGCTTATTCGGGATAAAAGGGGATCGAAGGATTGAATTGCACGGTAACTTGCCATTGAGAGGTATTTTGGTAATTGCCATCAAATTTCTCATCTTCTGGGTAGGCGTGATACGTTACTAGATGTCAATGATGTCTTGTAGGTTTTCATGAATTAAATTGATTGAATTCATGAGTCAATTTGAAAGATGGTTCAAATTGGTAACTAGAATTAGCTCGATTTGACCTAATTCGATTAGTTGATTTCTAATCAAAATAAATCGATATAAGCCTAGACCTACTGCTGGCTGGATGAGGAACCCAAAGGGTCATACACAAAAGAAACTGATCAAGGGTCTATAGCCTTGGCCGACAGGCCCGGGTAATTTTGGAAAATTTCATCGTGATGGGGATAGATCATTGCAATTGTTGGTCTTCAACGAGGAATTCCTAGTAAGCACGAGTCATCAGCTCGCGCTGACTACGTCCCTGCCCTTTGTACACACCGCCCGTCGCTCCTACCGATTGAATGGTCCGATGAAGTGCTCGGATCATGGTGATGCGAGCGGTCCGCTGCCCGCGATGTCGCGAGAAGTCCACCAAACCTTATCATTTAGAGGAAGGAGAAGTCATAACAAGGTTTCCATAGGTGAACCTATGGAAGGATCATTGCCAAGACCTGGATGAGGCAGACCCGCGAACACGTGAACGCACCGCGCCGGAGCGTGCAGCCCTACCGACCCCACTTCGGCGCCATCGCTCGGGCCCCTGCACCGTCAAGATCGGCGGATGTGGAGGGGCGGGAGGACTAGACCCAGCACGGAAGGCGCCAAGGAACCTTGAGCGTGGAGGCACGGGGCGGCACCACCTGCGCAGCCCCTCAGTTAGAGGGGCCGGGGTGGCGGGGGCGCCCCACCGTCGAGGACAGCCTAGCTAGACCCTCACACGGTAGGACTCTCGGCAACGGATATCTCGGCTCTCGCATTGACGAAGAATGTAGCGAAATGCGATACATGGTGTGAATTGCAGAATCCCGTGAACCATTGAGTCTTTGAATGCAAGTTGCACACGAGGCCATCCGACCGAGGGCACGCTTGCCTGGGCGGCACACCAAGCGGCGCTCCGCTCCCCTAGGTTTCCGACAGGCTTCAGGGGTTGCCAAACGTAGACGATGGCCCCCTACACCGAGCGCGCATGGCGTGCCGAAGTTTGGGCCACGGGCAAGGCTGGACACAGCGGTGGTGGACGCACTTGTGATCTCATCATCGTGCCTTCGATCCCCGAGCTGTAGTGCCCCCGTCTCGCCCAGAACCGCGCGCAGTGCCCCGGCCCCCGGTCGGGGCGGCGCTATTGGAATGCGCGACCCCAGGTCAGGCGAGGCCACCCACCGAGCTTAAGGCCATGGAGATTCCTTCTTCGAATGATGAGGAGAGAGAGGACCAAGCGTAGGGTAGTCTCACTTCTTTCCAACCTTCCCAATCTCCTACACTTGTAATTTTTTTGCTTTTTTGTTTGTAGCTCAACTTCAGCTGATTTGTGAAAAGTCCTTGTAATTGGCTTGGAGCTGAAGTTTTGTACTCCTTGAAGTAATGAAATGCTTTTTTATCACAATTGCTTTCTTGTCTTTTCTCTTTATTTTCTATTATGACCAACCATCTCTAATAGGTTGGCTATCCAAACCTGCAAACTATTAAGGTACTATAACACCTCATTTCTCAAGTAAGAGCTGGGTCCACCTTTTATATAGAGACACTAAGCCCTTTAGGTTAGTTTTTAGTTATTTAATCATCCTTTGGCTTCTCTAACCAATTACGATAGGTCAATTTCTTTGTCTTGACCAACCTTGCTTATATACCTGAAAGAATAGTGCTCTAAAAGCCAATCATATTTCTTATGTAACAGGAGCTTCTTTGTAAAATTCTTCCAATTCATGAATGATATTGATAAAAGGCATTTTGATTCATCATATGCTGTGTCTTATAACTTTTTGTTTTAAGATTATAATGAACCCAATAGATTAGGGCAATGGATTTATGGTTATGATGAAGTTTATAACAGTCAGACCTAAGATCTTATAAACCCTAATCTAGAATATTCCTAGTTGAAGGATCATCGAGTAGGGGATCGATGTTTCCAGAAAGACTGGCACATTCTATGTATGCTCAATGGAGAGAGTGGTTGGTCTCACGACCACTTGTGTACGGACACTAATACAAGGATGTGGGTGCTCATCAATGTATGAGTTCACTGAATTGATACGTAATAAGAACATCTTATGGAAGTCTTACTTACTTGTCAAAAGATGATTCTCTTAGTCGGAGTTGTGCAAATGATCCTTAGACCTGAGATCACCATGGAATCTTATACACATGAATCCATGTTTTGGTTCATACTCATTCATGACTTAGCCATGTACGGGGTGTTCATGGATATGGTGAATTGTGTATGAAGATTGTGAGTAGGTCAACAAGGAATCGATCACTCCTAGTAAGAGAAGTATTTATCCTATGTAATCTCATCAAATGATAACTCAGGAAGTCTTTGATCAAAGCATGATGATATTAGAAATGGTTTCTAATCTTTCATCGATCGAGTCTTCATTAGTGATTTGAGATTCAAATGAATAAAGTGTTAGGGTTTGACAATTTTTCATACCCATCGCTTATTCGGGATAAAGTGGGATCGAAAGATTGAATTGCACGGTAACTTGCCACTAAAGGGTACTTTGATAATTTTTATCAAATTTCTCATCTTCTGGGTAGGCATGATACGTTGCTAGACGTCAATCATGTCTTGTAGGTCTTCATGAATTAAATTGATTGAATTCATGAGTCAATTTGAAAGATGGTTCAAATTGATAATTTTTATGTGTGACATCAAATTGATACGTTGCTCGATTTGACCTAATTCGACTAGTTGATTTCTAATCAAAATAAATCGATATAAGCCTAGACCTACTGCTGGATGGATGAGGAACCCAAAGGGTCACACATAAAAGAAACTGATCAAGGGTCTAATTGGATTAGATTAAGTTTGCAAGGTAGACATGCTAGCACGTGTTGCAAACCCTATCTCCTGATTCGAATTGGATTCGAATCTGATTCTTGTATTAGGTTAATCTAATATGATTAGATTATGACCTAATGTGGGTTGGCCAAGAGTTGAAACCCAATTGGCTTTATTTAGACCATTGGATATCTCTTTGAATAATGGATCTGGACCATTGGTCAGCGGCTCGATCTGGACCATTGGATGGCTTCCTGGATGAAGGACCTGGACCATTGGTTGTTGCTTGAATCTGGACCATTAGTTGGCGCCTGAATCTGGACCATTAGTTGGTGTCTAAATCTAGACCATTGGTGATGGCACCTTGCTTCTGGACCATTAGATGGTGCCTTAATCTAGACCATTGGATTATCATAAAAAAGTGTGGGGTAAGATTATCAGCGTGAGTGCATGGATAAGGCGTATCAGATAAGTTTTTTTTGAGCGGATACATCTTTCCGCTCTCTTTCAGATGTGCCCCTCCCCTTAGCGCCTTATCATGATGAGGCGCTACCCTTGGGACATGCCTCATCACGGTAAGGTGTGTGGATGGGATGCATCCCTTGGTGATGCATCCCTCCGCCTCTTATAAATAGAAGTGCATCTCGAGATTTTAGAAGATATGAAAATCCCTCTCTTTCTTATTTTATTTCTCTTATATCTCTTGTCCTAAACTAAGACAAGGAGGTCTTCTTCAGGACAAGAGGTTGTCTTGTCCTAAACCAAGACAAGGAGGTCGTCTTCAGGACAAAACCTAAACCAGGACAAGGAGGTCTTCTTTAGGACAAGAGGCTTTGAAGGGTTTTTTGTAAGAGAAAGAAAAATTAGAAGGGAAAGAAAGCAAGCCAATTAAGTCATTTGGAAGGATTAAACATCAAGGATCAAAGTTTTGAAGAAGAAGCTAGAGTCTTGAACCCAGTTCCTGTGTGGATCACCTCTGGAAGGCATACACTTATGTACCTAGTGGAATAAAGGATATTAGCATTACAGGTATTATCCAATATCTTAATATATTTCCTTATTAATTGATATAATCAAGGGGTCCTAGGTCTAGGGTTTCGGTTGACTAGGATCTCAAAGTTTAAAAATTTTAAAATTCGATCTTCCGCTGCGCAACCAAAACCCAGCAATACCTTCTTAGAATTTTTTTCAAGTTCTATCGGTCAGTATTAGAGAATTCAGCTGACCTTCAACATATTCAAACGATTGCATTTGGTTGGTTTTCCTCTCTCAACAAACCTTTCCTTTAACACATGCTTTCACCAAATTGTTTCTAAGTTCCATAGGCGAATTCCTAGGGCTTAGATATCATGTCAATATCAGTCAGCTCTAAGAGCAATTAAGATATTCCTTCAATGCTTCTCATGTCAGTGCTTGGAATCTGCCTCTTGGGGCATCCAATGATTGGTTCGACCAACCTTTGGCTGGCCTAGTTCTTAGGATGCTCTCTATAACCTTCGATCAACTTACCTTCTGAGTGATCAAATCAAGCAACATTAGTCAAACTTGGGTCTATTCTGAGTTATCTTTGACATAAATTTTGGTGGCTACTAGTTAAGTAATCAAATTAGGCATCTCCACTCTTTTGTTAAACAAAACATCATTAGGACTTTAGCTAATCTTACATAGCCATTGCATTTAGTCAGGCTAAAATTAGGACTTAGGTTGGCCTTATGCAATTAACTTTTTCTCAGTCAAGCTAAAGTTGGAATTTAGGTCAATCTTTATACAATCGGCCTTTGTTTGGTTAAACTGAAGTAGGATCAAGTTTGAAAAAAAAAAACTAAAGATTTATTATTATTATTGCAAGAAGAACTACAAGATGAAAGAACAACAAAATGAGAGTTATTGGTAATAGAACTTTAGATTTTTTGGAATTCTAAGCATAGGGAAGTGGTCAGCCGCTGAACATTTCTAACAGGTAGGCTCCTGGCCCAGCTATCTCCACTATAAGGTATAGACCCTTCCAGTTTAGAGTTAGCTTACCTTCTTCATTAGCTCAGCCTAACACTGCCATCTTCCTTAGCATAAGGTTTTTAGGTAAGAATTGGTGTCCTTTAAGCCTTGAGTGAGAGTACATAGTCATTTTTTGGTGATAGGTTGCCATTCAGACTTGTGACCTTTAAGCATAAGGTTTTTAGGTAAGAATTGGTGTCCTTTAAGCCTTGAGTGAGAGTACATAGTCATTTTTTGGTGATAGGTTGCCATTCAGACTTGTGACCTTTCTCGAACCTCTTCGATCAAGTCAAGGTTGGCCCTAGGATCGTCAGTGTTCTATTATTCTTGAAACTTGAAACTCATGGGTACAATAGCTTGGTATTTTGATCTCTACTAGATGATAGCCATGGTTCTAAAGGCTAAGTTGAATGGCATCTCCTCGATAGATACTCAGCTCATAGTCTAGTAAGCCCATGGAATACTGTAAAGCTCGTTCATCCAAAGGCCTTTGACTCAACCAAATAGAGTCTTTAGGGCTTATAGAATGGTATGGTTCATCACCTCAGCTGGTCATTAATCTGAGGCTGAGCCACTAAGTAGAACTAATGATTGATATTTGGCTCCTAGTAGAACTCCTTAAACTAATCATTATCAAATTATTTAACATTATTGGAGATATGGACTTTTGGTATCCCAAACTGATAAACAATTGCCTTTCAGATGAAGTCTTGAATATTTTTCTCAGTAGTCCAAGACAATGGTTCGGCTTTGACTCATTTAGTGAAGAAGTCAATTGTCACTATGAAGAATTTCCTTTAACCTTGAGCCAACAGAAATGGCCAGAGGATGTCCATCCCTAATTATGTGAGTAGCAGACTACTATTTAGTAACCAAGCCAGTGTGGTATGAATGAATGCTTTTGGCATTACCCTCATTGTCATACAAATTGAATAGTGTCATCATTCAAGGTTGGCTAGTAGTATCCTTGTGGAAGCACCTTATAAGCTAGTGCTCTACCTCTTGAGTGATTACTGCACACATTTTCATGAATATCTCTATCATGCCCTAGACCTAGTGTAATATTTCAAACTTGAAAGTCTTATAATTTTATTTTAAGCATGCTTTTATTTTTAGTTTAGCTTTCTAGTGTGAATGATCTAAGTGGAGATTTTAAAAAAAATATGAAAAGCTAGAATTTTGGATGTTATTTTGAGTTTTTTCCCATTATCCTTTCAAAAATTTAATAAAGTCACTTATTTGGGGTTATAATCAAAGTTTTTGTAATGATTTCAATGTTAACTAGTTGTTTTTGATCCTTGGGAGAAGTTGAAATGAAGATTTCGGAAGTTGGAATGCGTTAGAATTCCCTTTGGAAAGGCTGCATGCTATTAGTTGACTCATTGGCCAGCTACCATGCTGACTAATGGGCTGTTAGCTGACTGTCAAGCTAGCTAATGGCCATTAGTTAACTACTTAGTCAACTAATGGGCAAAAGTTCTCTGTAAAATTAGTCTGAAACCAATTTTACTCACAGTAGTCGACTACTTAGTCGACTAATGGGCAACAGTTCTATGTAAAATTGGTCTAAGACTAATTTTACTCACAGTAGTCGACTACCATACCAGCTAATGGCCAATAGTCGACTACTTAGTCAACTAATTGGTGAATAGAGGACTTTCCAGGGGGTAGAGGACTTCCCTGGGGGGTCACCCATCACTCTCACCCAAGTACGCTTAACTGCACGCTTAACTATGGGTTCTGGTGAACAAAAACCTTCTATGAAATTGGTTTGAGACTAATTTCATTCTCATTAGCCGGTATTCATGCTGACTAATGGATGAATAACCTCTATTATTCATCTGAGAACAAAAATTTGTCAAGGGCATAAGTGAAATTTGATAAAAAGTCATTTGAGAGTTTAATTAAGGGCAACATAGGAAAGAAAATTGAAGGGCAAAAATACTTGGTGGAGAAAGGAGCCATGTGGACTTTGAAAAGTGAGACTTAAGAATGGAGAGGGGCAAGATAGGGATTTCCTAGGGCATTTCCTTTCCTTAGCCCTTAAGCCACCGTATGAAAAGAAAAAAAAAAGGAAGAAAAAGGGAGGAAAAATAGGAAGAAAAGAAAGAAAAAGGAGAGGGTTTCAGCCGTGGGAAAGAAGAAGAGAAGAAAAAGAAAAGAAGAAGAGAAGAAGAAGAGAAAAAGAAGAAGAGGAGGAAGGGAAGAAGTTTGGTGGTTTAGCTATCTTTACTAAGGTAAGTCTAAAACTTCCTAAGCTAGAGAATGATGTTAAAATCTCATTATTTAGAGACAAATGAGGTGATAGCATGTGTATATTATGAATCTTTGAGTATGTTAGGGATTGAAGAATAAGATATTAAGGCATGGAGCATGCATGCATGGTTTCATAAAACCCTTAGTGCATGTGACCCTAATAATACATGTATGATGACTTAGGCCAAAAAATTGGTTGCAGGAAACTAGAACAAAAGAAATAGCAGCCATAGCAATATACTAACAGCTAAGGTGAGTGGGTTTCTCATCTAACTTTGTGAACTATTTTATGATGGCATATAGATATTTTGTTACAAATCAGAGTATGTTATGTTAAGTATAGTATCTCAAGTAGTTAAGTATGGGAAATAAGGACCCAGTTATGATGTATTTTATTTTTAAAGCATATTTTAAAGCAAAGCATGAGTTTAAGAATAAGCATAAGTTTACAGTATGTTTCCAAAGCAAAGCATAAGTTTTAGAAAAAGTAAAAGTTTTCAGCAAAGCATGAGTTTAGGGGAAAAAAAAGGAAACATGAGCCATAACATGTTTCAAAGCAAAGTATAGAGTTTTATGAAAAGTATTGTTTGGATAAATACATATGTCTAAGTAAAGCATGGAACTTATATTTCAAATTTATGTTTCAAAGTGATGCACGGGCATACATGAATAGCAATGTTTCAAAGAAAATACAGTTAATTTGTATATTAGATTATAAACTTATATCTGAGTATTTATACAGCATACAACATAAAGAGTATTAGGCCATCTATAAGGCTGATCACCCTATAGACTGTGCTATAGCATGAGCATCGCACACGCTATTTACAGCTGGCATCTCCTTGCGATTCGATCGTACTATGATCCCGAGGTCAGGGGAGAGTACAAGCTAGATCAACCTAGTGGGGCAGATTTGAAGCAGCCCAATGGGGCAAGAATCACAGCTTGGTAAAGAGCTAGGTTACTATATAGCCCGAGGGGGCTCAGAGATATTGGCCTATGGAGGGGGCAAGCAGGAGACCCAGGGAAAAGGGGCAAGCTCATACCTGGGGTGAACCACACATGTGAGGGGTGTCATGTAGTGCGAGGATCCTCGGCGCTCAATACACTCACCCACTGAGAGTATACCTGCAGGAGGGCGACTATAGGAATGTATCTTAGCGGTAGCATACCCAGCCCATCATCATGAGATTTTGTAAATATGATATTAATTTATTTAAGTTATATTATTGGAAGCATAAGCTAACTTATAAGTTTTCTTATCTTATTTAAAAAGATTTCTGTATCTATTACGATATATTGTATCGATATATTTATTAGTTTTAAAATGTGGTTCTCAGTTTTTTTCATTGTTAGATGGCTATTTAGTAACTGGGACTTAGGTCTCACCCTTTTACTGTTGAAATTTTTGGATTTCAGATCAGAGATAGCAGGTTGGCCCTTGGAAGCATGAAATTGATGTGGGTTGCTAGATGTTGGATGAATTGGTTGATATCGTTAGTTTATATTACTTGGATTGTATATGTATTTGAAATGGATATGGATGGCTGTGTATAACTGTAACCCTATGATGTATTTTGGACTTGGAGTGATTATAAGTAATGACTTCCATTGTAGAATGAACTTGTGAATATGACCTTTATAATAGCAATGTGATGAAAGTTATATTGCCTAGAGTCGTGTGAAGAAAAGTGTGGAAACTTTTAGGTTGTAGTCTTACTCTATCAAAAATTGGAGCCTTACTCTATCAAAATCTTAGAGTCCTACTCTACTAATGATGATAAATCTTCTTCATGGAGACAATATACACAAAACCTACCCATATGAGGCTCAAACTTAGAACTAAAAAGAGGACAAACATGGGGGCAAAAAAGTGATAAACATGGACTATTGTAATTCAGAAAAAGAAGTATAAATGATAATAATAAAAGAAAATTCTCTTTTTTATATATATATGCTTCTGAACTAGTGAAGCAAATAATGGTTGCGATCTCTTAATTGAAAGTTTTCCATCCCTCAAGGTGAAAGTAATAAAGAGTAGGGGCTTGCATCCACTGAAAATCTAGACCCTACATCACTTACAAAGAAGTTATCATTAAGAAGGTACATAACTAAAACAAAAAATACTCTTGTACCTAATATCATCTTGATCGAGGTAGTCCTGCTAATGTAAAGGATAGTACGGAGGTTGATAAGAATTTGGCATGTCTGGTGGGACCAAATTTCTCTTCCAATCTTTGAGATGGCACAGTCAACCTTTGAAGCCTAGCTTTCTTCATCCTACATGCATTGGCTCTGCATTGGTGAATGGCTCAGCCCTTAAAGCTTTAATATTTCAAAAATGAGGGCAACCTCTAGAGCCTAGCCTTCCTTGCCATGCATGTACTGCCTCTTGAAGCCCTAGCACTTTGTGGAATGGGGCAACCTTTCGAGCCCAGCCTTACTTGGTGAATGCCTTTGCTCTTAAGGTTCCATCAGCCACAGTGCTTTGAAAGTAGGGGAAACATCTTCAGTCATCAACCAAAGTAGTTCTCTTCACTATGGTCATCCCAGCCATCATGATATGCACTACTATCACAATTTCAACCACCATGACTTCAAACCCTCATACATTACCTTCAATGAAAAGGGAAAGTATCGTGAATAGTAAAAAAGAAAAAAAGAAGAAAGAAAAAAAGGAAAAACAAGAGAAAGAAGAAGACCAAAAAAAGCAAAAAAAAAAAAGAAAAAAATCATGATTTATGGTGGACCTTCATAACTACCTACCATGGTCGGTCCATGGTGGACCTTTATAACTATCGATCGTGGTCTACGATAAACCTTTATAAATGCTAATTCTATGTTCTACCTATAATGAAATGTTTAATGTTTTCTCTCTTCGAGAATGCATGGTCATGTATGCTCCTTGGGTCTACTTTTTGAGGCAAAATATATATCCATCCAATAAAAAGAGAAATCAAAAACTCATGATCAATCCTTAAAACCCTCATCAGCAAAACACTATAATTGTTGGCTATGATCCATTGCAAACCTTCATAAATGTTGATCCTTTGTTGCCTATGACAAAATGTTCCATGTTTCCTCTCTCATAGGGAATATACGATCATATATGCTCCTCAAGCACACTTGCTGAGGCAAAATATAAACTCCTCCAATGTTCTTTAAAAAGAGAGAGAGAGGAAAAAAAAGAAAAAGAAAAAGAAAAAAAAAAAAAAGAAAGAGCAAAAATGAAGAAAAAAGAAGAGAGAAAAAGAAAAGAAAAAAAGAAGAAAGAAAAACTTCTACAAACTTTTGTCATCTTCACCATCAACACTGTTGTTGAAGATTCCGATCTAAGTTTGCAACCTCAGCTACAACTACACCTCAAGCAACTCTAGCTTTGAAGAAAAGCCTTCATTATAGAGATCATACATGCACTACTTTTGAATTGATGAACATCTTAGCACCCGCTACCTTCTCAACCTTGGTACCACAAGGTGTGGGGCCAACCTCTTCGATCTCTAATCTAGTTCTTTCACTTATCGTGGCCCCAACTACCCTGATACCCACTATTGCAGCAACTTGAACTATCAGCACCCCAATCCCTCATCTATCATCTATCACTTCTTTAACGATGGGGTATGTATCACACTAAAAAATAAAGAAAAAAAATACAAAAAAATAAAAAATAAAAAATACAAAATACAAAAAAAAAGAAAAAAGAAGAAAAAAAATTCTAGTATGATCCACACTAGCTCTTCATAATTGTTGATCATGGTCTAAGGTGGACCTCTATAAATGCCAACCCCATATTTTGCTATGATGTAACGACCGGTATTTTCCCCCTCTTAAAGAACTCTTAGGCAAATGCTACGTCAGATGAAATAGAAATCAGATGAAGCAACTACACATCATTTCAAGTGTCCTAACAAAGTTAAGTGGAAACCAAAACACAACAAATAAAGCTGAATATACTAGGATGCCCGGTCATTAACCTACAAAGTTAACAACTTGATGAGGCACCTAAACAACAACATATGCCCATCCAAACATACAAGCTACTAAGAAAAAGTAAAATATTTATGCATAACCTAGAGCTCCATTTTGACAATTGCTGTTGATGGTGGCTCTGCCATGGTGGGCAAATACTGGAGCCAGTCTTTTGCACAGAATAGCGCTTCCACTGTCTCAGGACGCAACGAACTTCGATACTCGTCAAGCACTCTGCTTCCAGTTCCACAGGCAAATATGGAGGAACCTGGACTCACCATGGACATTGGAATGGCCAAGACATCCCTAGCCATCTTGGAAAGGGTTGGATACTTGAGATTGTTGAGCTTCCACCAATTCAAGATGTCAAACTCTTGGATCCGTGGGACAAGGGACTCTTCTAAATACTGATCTAGCTCTGACTTTGTTGGCTGGTTGACAGCCATCTCAGAGAGATAGAGATCGAAGTCTAGAAGCCCATCACCAGTGGAAACTGGGGTTGCCAGCCGATTGTTTTCATTGCCATTGTCATTGATGTTGGTGGTGGTGACTTCCCCTTGTTCCTCATAAGCTGGAGTCAATGGAAGTGGCTGAGCAACATACTCGAGATATAGCTCATGAATGCCATCACTCACCACCTTAACATTTCTAGCAGCATCTGCACCATAAATTTTTGAGTAACTGAACTCCACAAGCTTCATCTTGAAACGAGGATCCATAACCACAGCAATTGCCAAGACAAGGCTGCAGTCTTTCCAATATTTGTCAAACTTCTCGTGCATCTCTTTAGCAATGCTGCTTACCAAAACGTCCTCATTCAGTGTTGCATTAGTCAGTTCTAGCTGGATTTTCCATGCTTCATGGAAAAATATATTTGCAGTTGGATCAGCTGTTGCCATAATGGCATTTGCAGAGTCATATAAAAGCTTCAGATATGTGCAAACAATCTCCACCTTCTTCCAGTCCTCAGTCAATGGTGCTTCATTATAGTTATCATTGCATGTTTCCAAGACAGTAAATGCTTGTTTATATTCTAGGGCAGCCACCAGCATGTGATAAGTTGTGTTCCACTGTGTTGTAACATCAAGAGACAAGGTCTTTGTGCTAGGAATTTCAAGTTGTAAGGCGATCTCAGCAAATTTTTCTTCACGGGCTGGAGAAGCTTTAACAAATTTCACACTTTCACGGATGTTGTATATGATACCATGAATTGAAGCAATCACATCCTGAGCAACTACATTCAAGATATGGGCATAGCAACGGACAACAAACAACTGACCTTTGAGCATGAGTGTGTTCTTGTTGGACAGGTGGTCTCTGAGATTTGCACTGTAGATGTCATGAGATGAGCAATTATTATCTAAAGTGATAGTGAATAACTTGGACTTCATGTTCCAATCTGTAAGGCTAACCCCAATAACTTCACTAAGAGCATTTTCTGAATGAGGAGAGGATACCATCACAAAGTTAAGCATTCTTCTGTGCAGCCTCCAGTCACTATCAATGAATTGTCCGGTAAGACAAACATATCCGAGAGTCTGACTTGTTGTCCACAAGCCTATGGTAAGGCTGATCCTTCCAGACATGGTTCCAAAGACTTGCACAAGGTTTTGCTTTTCCTTATGATAAATGGCTAATATTTCTGCTTCAATGGCATTGAAATCTACCATCCTGAACCGAGGTTGGAGACTTTGAATGAAAGAAATGAAAGCAGGATGCTCAACCATGTGAAGAGGATAGTCATGCACAATGATCATCTTTGCAAGATAAACACAGCTTACATCCTGGTCAAATGCAGCATTTGCAAAGCCAGACATTCTATAGCGTCTTTTGGGAGGTGGTTCGGTAGAAGTTTCATCAGTTTTTGAACCTGAAGTAAGTGCAAGCTGTTTCTTCTCTTGATTTTTTATTTTAGGACAGGAGCCCAAAGCAATGTGCCTCTTGAGGTGACTAGTGCCTGCAATCTTCGAACCACTACTGTAAGCAAAGGTTTGTTTGCACAATTTGCAACAAGCCCGTGTACAGCCTCCAGACACAGCTTCAATAGTGAAGTGTTCCCAGACCAATGACTTCTTCCTCCTGCGCTTGGAAGGTTGTGGAGGAGTTGTTTCTGTATTGACTGGTTCAGTGTCACCAGCTCCCGCCATGCTAAATAAAGAGCAAACCTTGCTTAACTGTGTGAGAAGAGAAAACACACTAATATTATTTCCAGGCCCTGCCATTCCTAAACAGTCAACATAACTAACTGAAAATCAAACAATACATATAAAGAATTTCACTAGAAAAGCAATACACCTTTCATGGTGCAGATTTTCAGACATATAAATTAACTAGAATTCCATTTTAAATCTTCACAACATAATGAAGAGTAACTACCCTAGTCATCTTAAGATTAACTGTATAGTTTATATTTAATGAAGAAAAAGTAAGAAATTCACAATGCAACAAAGAAGATGATGTAATCTTTAGAGTAGGAAGTAATACTATGCATGTAAGATTGAGATATAAGCATGCAACAGAGACACAACTGGTAATTGTCTGAATGGCTATGCAGGAGATTAAATTTGAGAATGGCTAATAATAAGACATTCTAATTCACTTAGAAAGGAAAAAGAAAAAATGATCATCCATATTTGCAAAGCATGCCATGATATTCATCCAGAGCAAGCCAAACAAAATCACTTCACTTCTGACATGTTCCAGGTTTCTTTCCCCAGTGGAATCATAACAAAGACATATAGCACATATATCAAGATACAATTGGCTCCATGTGGTGGTATGCATGGGATGCATAATCCTAAACCATTTCCAACAAAAACTAAACAAGAGCAGTGTCCCGCACAAAAGAAGCAGCAATGAAATGCCATTAATAGGTAAGCAAGAGAAGCTAAAATGACAACCTGATTGACCTAAGAGTATAAAAGAAAATCCAGGCAAAATGATAAACTGAAAGACATTTACTACATAGAAAAAGAATAAATAATGTACCACAAAATTGAAATATTGAACACAAGTTAGTTTAAAAGATGGAGAAATACATGCAGATACAAAGAGAAGAAAAGGAAGTTAGGTAAAGTCATTAGCAGTGTGCGGAACAAATTCATTGGCACATTTAAAGTTACAATCCTATTAACAATAGACAGTTGAAACAGTGACGGAACAGAAAAAGAACTGAAACAAAAAGAAACTAAAATGAAAAGATTAACTAATCAAATAATATGGCACCATGAATACAAATATTTTCCTAGAGCATTGAAAACCATACTTCAGCATACAATACCATATGGAAACATAACTTTCAAGAAAACCACATGCAAAATATGCCACATGTTTCCTAAAGCTAGAGATCCTAGCAAATATAAAAACCAGCAGAAAATGTTGAGCAATAGATTTATCAAATAATCTGAGTTGCGAATATGTTAATAATAGGTTTATAATCAATGTCCAAGATATTTGTTAATTAATGCATGAAAAAAATTCTAACCTTCTACTGAAGAAGAGGAGGGGTGGTTAATCTAAAACTACAATGAAATATAACATTTAATAATGTAGTCTACACAAGTTTGAAGCCTATCTCATATGCATTAACCAAGGCTCTTATTACCAATTGCTATGAGAATGCTTCAAACAGAAGAGTTGCCTGCGGTAGCCAAATTGGCCAACAGATTGGCCACTTGATTTGCCTCTCTACACACATGGAAGTGCTAGAAACATTTCTACTGGTCGATCATGTTCCATATATCATATAGGCATGGATGAACTCATCTTTACTCTATGAGAATCCCCCAAAAGTACGCGAGCAGCAATAGAGAACTAAACATACAATCTTATCCATCTCTGTTGGAACAACAAAAATAGGTAGGGCAAGCAAAGCA
Organism: Metroxylon sagu; assembly: GCA_017589505.3. Classification (NCBI taxonomy): domain Eukaryota; kingdom Viridiplantae; phylum Streptophyta; class Magnoliopsida; order Arecales; family Arecaceae; genus Metroxylon; species Metroxylon sagu. The sequence goes on along the minus strand of JACVBY030000372.1, from coordinate 358,828 downwards.
AAGATATTATCCAGAATCTTGCAAAAACAAGCAAAAAACCTGTGATTATGCATTTTATCATACTTCTCCAACAACTAAACCAAACATAACATTTAAGGGCATTATATGCTTCAATTTTTTTTAAAAAAAAAAAAAAAACTCTAGGACCTACCAAATAACTAATTTATTGATCCCATGAAATGAAGTAACTAATTAAATAAGAAGGAAATTAAGCAAGTGTGAAGCAAGTAAAAAGTACTCAGAGATCAAATAAACCAGAACTAGAGGCAAAGTTTTGATACACAACTCATGTTTAAATTCCAAGTAAGGGGACATAAAGAACACACAAAATGCCTCATTATAACATACGACACATCCTGTTTCATACATTCTGTTGTCATAGGGCTTTTATATGTTTTAGCATAAAGGTGTGTGACCTTAAGAGGCTAATTTATACATGAAAGAATTAGTTACCATTCACTATAATCTCTGCATGGGAATGTGCAATACCAAAACATCCAAGTTCCATATATTTGCTATAAGATCTCAGCAAGTTTCAAATAATAATAAACCTAAGGACAGGTACATGCAGAACATTGTTTCTTTCTTTTTAGATTTTTTCTTATTCTTCTGCAAATCCTCATAACACTTAAACATGACCATCAGGACACTTATGCCTACACTCCCCTTTTTTACTGGGCCTTGCACCTCTCTGCCTTTTCAAGAATTGCAAGGAAGAACTCAAAATCCCAAAAGAAATTGGCATGAAACAAAGATAAGCTTCTAGATGGAGAGAAACTGTGAAAGCATATGTTATTGTTTATTAAAGATAATACGAAACCAAATAGAGGAATGTGAAAGTCATCTTTTTTTCTTCTAAAAATAGCGACTGTGATTTTCTTAAATGTTATGATGCAATTCATTCTTATTCCCAACAAATCACAGTTCAACAACACATCCAATAAGCCTTACCACTATCTCCCCAGCACCAAGGCACTTGATCAGTATAACTTCAGCCCACTTGCTTTCTCTACAATGGTTTTCACCATGGTATATATCTTAAATAAATTCCACAACTTTTCCACGTAAACAGGACACCAAATAGAAGACATGTAAAAGATTTCCAGGGGGCTCCATGAAACTCCAAATGGCCCACAAACTTTCTTGATGCTGGGAGATGGGCCAACATTCTCGTTATGTATCCATAAAACTCACATTAGGGCCCAAATATCTCGAACAAGATACAATTAGGCCTAAATATCGTGCTGTAATCAAAATTCAAAGCTGGCAGCAAAATCAAACACCTAGTGCGCTCAAAAGAGAGGGAGAATCCATCAAGTTCTGATCCTGTATACATGATTCTATGCATAATCAAAATTGAGCAATATAACGTGTCTGCTTGCTTGTTTTAATACAAAGGCTCGAGCAAAGATGGAGATGAGCATGTATAGAGTCCTTGCAATTCAACCTTTTGGTGAGACATGATTCCCAAAATAGCATGCAGGAGGGATAACAGACCTCCATATGATATCAGGTTATCCTATCTGGGCTGCGCTATAACAGTCAAAGAAAAGCATGGATTACCGAACCGACTACTCCCTAGTGAACAATCTTCTCTACACTTCTTCTTTGGCGAGCATCGAAAACTAAAAAACGCTAAAATCATCGGGGTGTTGTGTTTATAACAACATCAGAACCTAAGCAAGCATATGACGAAAGATGTAGCGTAAAAATCGAATCTTTTACATAGAAAATAAGAATATAAGTAGAGAACATAAGTAGAGGAGAAAGATTATTTATCGGATCTTTTACCTAGATAGAAGATAAAGAATATTAAGTAGAGAAGAAAGAATTATCGATCTTACCGGAGATCCGAGCTCGGAAAGCGATCGGAAGCCTGCGATCAACGGGATCACCTCTACTCGAACCCTAGGACTTAGGAGGCGAAAGATGAATTGAGAAAGCAGGAGACAGAAGGAGCGAAGGCGGGAAATTCTAATCCTTGAAATTTTCTTCGATATTATTAACCCCTCTCTTCTCGAAGGAAGGTGGTGGGTTGGGATAAAAAGATGATGGGTCGGAGGCCCTCAGCGGATTGGAAACCCTAGAGAGATGAGCGAGCGAGCGAGCGAGGAAGATGAGCGAGCGAGCGTAGGAATTGTTTTTTATGGGCTCCGTAGCCCAATGGACTCAGGATACCGATCCCCCGGGGACTCGCTCGAGTGGGCCAGGTCCTGTCGCGTCGGTAGGATGGTGCTGTTTAGGGTTTCGTTGAGTCGGACCCGGCTTAGAGGCGAACGATGAATTGAGAAGGCAGGAGAGAGGAGGAGCGGCGGGAAATCCTAATTCTTGAAATTTTCTTCCATTTTAACCAGTCTTTTCTCAAAAGGAAGGTTTTAGCGGATTGGACACCTAGGAAGGAGCCAGCGAAGCGACCAACCAAGAGGAGATTAAGGAGCGAGTGAAAATATTTCTTTTTTATGATCGTCATAGCCCAATGGGCTTAGGACACTAACCCACCGTCTAGCCTAGATGTAGTCAGTAGTAGTAGTGCTGCATTAGGGGCCTCCCTTGAGTGAACCAGGGCGGAAGAATTGTATACCAGAGGATAGTGTTGGATCTAAAGTATGTGTCCATATATATATATATATATATATGTATGCATATATGCATATATGTATGTATGTATGTATATATGTATGTACGTAATTTTGCTTACATTCAAATGTAGCCAATTTTAGGATTTCATCATCTTTTTCTACTTTTAGATCCATATGTATCATAAAGCCATCCCATCTTTTTTACTTTTTTTCATCGTGATAAACTGTGTAAATCTAAGGGTCGGTGAGGTGATCGAATCTAGACCTTGAGGGCTTTTTTTTTTTTTTTTTTGCTTGGGCGGGTGCGCTGGGTAGGGCAAAGCAATACTCAAGGAATAGGACGATACAAAAGAAAACAAGCATCCTCGATGAGATGGGATTGGTTTATTCAAATAGTTGAATCAAAAAAGGCCTAAGCTACGTTGTTATGGACTGATGGACTAAAGCGGAAGAATAAGTTGTTGCTAAAAAACATCACGGGTTTACGAAGAAATTTCAGCCTATTTGGTCAAATTAACATCAGAATTTGATTATATTAAAATATGAATCAGAATTGCCCATTCTCTCCATATATTTGATTTACATAGAAACTATAATTAAAATTAGATTAATTCTTATTACTATTTTTGGTTTGTTCAAACCTCGGAATTCAAATCAATCTAGAATTTTAATGTTGCTTTGAGTCAAAACTTTAAATTTTAATTTATAAAAAATTTTAATATATGTACTTAATTTAATATTTATTACACAAATTAATAGACCCAAAAATTGATTAAAATAGAACATAATAAAATTATAATATAATAACATATATGAGATCTAAGTGTCCTCGAGCACTAAAGAAGAAGAATTAAAAGGAGTCCCCTTCAAGTGCCAAAGAAGAGAAAAAGAAGAGGCCCTTGGGTTTCCTCATCGAGTTTCACTGGAACTTTTTTCTAATGTGGGATTATAGCTTATAATCCTGACCTCAACTAGTTTGGGAATAAGACTTTGTTGCTGTTATATTATAGCTTATAATTGAATGAAGAATTATTCCGGAATATCTTCTACTATTCTTCATTCATCATCTATTATCCATTACTTGTATTGTGAAGGAAAAGAAAGAAATCGTGATGACAATGGTGCTTTGTGATAAGAGGGATCACACATGGGAGAAAGAAATGACATCAGATGATAAGAGGAGAGAGAAGGGGTGGAGTGGAATGGGAATCGTAATGTTGAGCAGGAGTCTAGATTTTTAATCCCCTTTAAAACATGATTATGATTCCAAATGGAATTGGAATTGGATTCCAATTCCATTTAAATGAAGAGTTAGAATCAAAATTACAATTCCTATTAATACTTATTCTAGAGTCACATTTTCGCAAACCAAATGGCCTTTTGCTTCTTTCTTATTAGTCCATGATTGTCTCTAAATTTTGAGCAATCCTTAAGGAACAACACGATACAAGGGAAGACAACACCCTTGATGGGATGGGATTGGTTTACTAAGATGGCTGGATCAAAGAGACTTAGGTTGCATTTTTATGGGATGATGGACTGAAGTGAAGAAAAAGCTATCGCTAAAAAGCACTAAGGATCTATGAAAAAATCAAGGCCCGTTTGGTCAAATCGACATCAAAATCGGATTCTACTAAAATTTAAATCAGAATTGTTCATTACCTCCCCATATTTGATTCATATGGAAATCAAAATCGGAATCAAATTAATTCTTATTATTATTGTTATTTGTTCAAACCTTGGAATTGAAATCAATTTGGATTTTTATTCTTGCAACTAAGTCAAAAACTTCAAAATTTAATTATGTTTTAAATTTTTTTGATATATGTACTTAATTTAATATTCATTTCATAAATAAATAGACCTAAAAATTGATAAATAAAAAAGATCATAATAAAATTATAATATAATAACATCTCTAAGATCTAAGTGTCCTTGAGAGCTAAAAAAGAAGAATAAAAGGGGTTTGCATTTGAGTGCCGAAAAAGAGAAAAAAGAAGAGACCCCAAGGTTTTCTTCACCAAGTTTGATTGGAATTTTTTTTTTTTTTTAATGAGTGATTACAACTTATGTCAGAGAATCATTTTCAAATGTCTTCTACTATTCATCATTCATCATCCATCATCTTACCTGTATTATGAAAGAAAAGGAAGAGATCATGATGACAATGATGTTTTATGATAAAAGGGATCATGGATAAGAGAAAGAAGCGGCGTGATGATAAGAGGAGAGAGGAGGGAGTAAGAGAGATCGCAAAGTGCGAGAAAGAGGTGGTGTATGGTGATAAGAGGAAAGAGAAGGGGATCACAGGGTGGGAGAAAGACGTGGCATCGAGGGATTGTGGGGATTGTGGGGTGGGAGAAAGAGTTGGCGTTAGGTGATAAAAGGAGAGAGAAAGGGATCACAAGGTGGAAGAAAGAGAGGTGGGAGAAAGAGGTGGTGTCGCGTGATAAGAGGAGAGAGAAGGGGTGGACTGAAATGGTAATCATAATGTTGAGTAAGAGTCTAGATTTCTAATCCTCTTTACAACATAATTTTGATTCTAAATGAAATTAGAATCATAATCCAATTCCATTCAAATGAACAATTAGAATTAGAATCCATGATTCTAGTTGTCATTCCAGAGTCATATTTTTGCAAACCAAATGACCCCTTGTTTCTTTCTTACCAGTCCATGGCTGTCTCTAATTTTTGAGCAATCCTTGTGGAATAGCATGATACAAGGGAAGGCAACATCCCCAGAGAGACAGAATTATTTTACTTGGATGACTAGATTAAAAAGGCCCAAGTCGCATGTTAAGGGATGATGGTCTAAAGGAGAAGAAAAGTTGTCGCTAAAAAACATCAAGGGTCAGCAAAGAAATTTGGGTTCGTTTGGTCAAATCAACATCAGAATTGAATTCTATTAAAATCTGAATTGGAATTGCTCATTCCCTTTACATATTTAATTCATATGAAAATTAGAATCAAAATCAATTTGATTATTATTACAATTGTTGGTTTGTTCAAACGTCCAAATTGAAATCAATCTAGAAATTTAATATGGCTTCTCAGTCAAAAACTTCAAAATTTGATTGTTTTAAATTTTTTTTTGATATATATGCTTAATTTAATATTCATTCCATAAATAAATAAACCTAACAATTAATGAATGAAAAAGATCATAATAAAATTATAATATAATAACATCTTTGAACTCTAAGTATCCTCGAGTGCTAAAGGAGAAGAATAAAAGGGGTTTGCCTTCAAGTACCATAGAAGGGAAAAAGAAGAGACCCCTAGATTTTCTTCATTGGATTTGACTAAAGTTTTTTTTTTTTTTTTTTTTTTTTTTTTGTGAACATAACTTATAGCCAATCAAAGAATTGCTTTTGAATGTCTTCTACCATTTGTTGTTTATCATCTATTGCCCACTGCTTGTATCGTACAGGAAAAGGAAGAGATCGTAATGATGATGAAGTTTTATGATAAGAAGGATTATGGATGGGAGAAAGAAGCGACCTCGGGTGATAAGATGAGAGGAGGGAGCAAGAGAGATTGCAGAATGAGAAAAAGATGTGGCATTGGGTAATAAGATGTGAGAGGAGGGGATTGCATGGTGGGAGAAAAAGGTGGCATCGAGGGATCATGGAGTGGGGGAAATAGGTGGCATTGGGTGATAAAAGGAGAGAGGAGGGGATTGCAGGGTGGAGGAGAGGTGGGAGAAAGAGGTGGCGTCAAGCGATAAAAGAAGAGAGGAGGGTTGGAATGGAATGGCAATTGCAAGTAACTAAGGAATTCATTTGTAAATGGAATGAATTTTATAGTATAATTCATTTGTAAATGAATTATCATGTTTGGCCTATTATACATAAAACTATGGAATTAAAATGAATTCTCATGTTTGGAAGAAATAAAAATTAATTTCAATGTTTAATTTTCCTAAGTAACTCTTGTTTAATAATTAATTGAAAATGGTAATTTGAGAATTGTTATGTTAATTATATTTTCAAATCACATTTAATTATAATTTAATGTAATTATATTTAATTATAATTAATAATTATAATTTATTAAATATTTAATTAACACATAATTAATATAATTATAATTTAATAATTATAATAATTATTTAAATCATTATAATAATAATTATAATATAATAATACATTATTAATCCATAATATTAGGATTATATTTAATATATTATTAAAATAATAATATATTATTAATTATAAGTAATATAGTATCAATTATATATTATAATAGTATTGTAATAATTGTTAATGTAATAATGATTTATCATAATAATAATAATGCCATAAATAAGGGATAATTTTGTCTAAAAGTTCTGTTTCCTTCATGCTATGGAATTTATTTTCAAATCCTATCAAAATTGATGCGATTTACAATAAGAAGCAATTCCTTGATTTGGTAGTTAGGATTTCGAATCCATAATTAATTGTGTTGCCAAACAGAGCAAATTATGGATTCGTACATAGATTCCACAAAAACTATGGAATTCATTTATTCCACTCAAGGTGTAAAACATGATTCTGATTTCAAATGGAAGTGGAATCAGATTCTAACTCCATTTACATGAACAACTAAAATTAGAATCTATGATTCCAATTATCATTCTAGAGTCGCATTTTCACAAACCAAAAGGCCCCTTGCTTCTTTCTTATCAGTCCATGACTATATCTAATTTTTATGCAATCCTCGAGGACCAGCATAATATAAGAGAAGACAATATCCTTGGTGTGATTGGATTAGTTCACTTGAATGGCTGGATCAAAGAGGACCAAGCTATATTATTATAGGATATTGAAATGGAAGAACAAGTTGTCGCTAAAAAATGTCAAGGGTACGCAAAGAAACTTGGGTCCATTTGGTCAAATTGACGATAGAATCAGATTCTATTAAACTTTGAATTAGAATTGCTCACTGCCTTGACATATTTGATTCACATGGAAATCAAAACTGAAATCGATTTGATTGCTACTACAATTGTTGGTTTGTTCAAACCTCCAAATTGAAATCAATCTGCAAATTAAATATTGGTCCTGAGTCAAAAACTTCAAAATTTGATTGTTTTTAAAATTATTTTGATGTATATACTTAATTAAATATTGATTCCATAAATGAATATACCTAAAAATTGATAAATAAAAAAGACTATAGTAAAACTAAAATATAGTAACATCTATGAGATCTAAGTACCCTCAAGTGCTGAAAAAGAAGAGTAAAAGGGGCTTGCCTTCTAGTGCCAAAGAAGAGAAAGATAAGCCTTTGGATTTTCTTCATCGGGTTTGACTGGAGTTTTATTTATTTTTTAATGTGCGAATACAACTTGTCGATTAGAGAATCACTTCCGAATGTCTTCTACTATTCATCGTTCATTGTCCATTATCCACTACCTGTATTGTAAAGGAAAAGGAAGAGATCATGATGACGATGGTGTTTCGTGATAAGAGGGATCGCAGATGGGGAGAAAGAAGTGGCGTTAGGGGATAAGAGGAGAGAGGATGGGGTAAGAGAGATCACAAGGTGGGAGAAAGAGGTGGCATTGGGTGATAAGAGGAGAGAGGAGGGGATGATGGGGTGGGAGAAAGAGGCGATGTTGGGTGATAAAAGGAGAGAGGAGGGGATCGCAGGGTGGAAGAAAGAGAGGTGAGAGAAAGAGGTGGCATCAGGTGATAAGAGAAGAGAGAAGGGGTGGAATAGAATGGGAATTGTAATGTTGAGCAAGAGTCCAAATTTTTAATCCCCTTTGAAATATGATTTTAATTTCAAATGGAAGTAGAATCAGATTCTAATTCTATTTAAATGAATAGCTAGAATCAGAATTAGTGATTCCAATTCTTATTCTAGAGTCACATTTTTGCAAACCAAATGGCCCCTTTTTCTTATTAGTTCATGACTGCCTTTTATTTTGTGCAATCCTTGAGGACCAACATGGTTCAAGAGAAGAGTAAAAGGGGTCTGCCTTCAAGTATCGAAGAAAAGAAAAAGAAGAGACTCCTTGATTTTCTTCATCAGGCTTGATTGTTATTTTATTTTTTTTAATGTGTGATTATATCTCATGGTCGATTAGAGCATCGCTTCCAAGTGTCTTCTATAATTTGTCATTCATCGTCCATTATCCATTTCTTGTATTGTGTAGGAAAAGGAAGAGATCGAGGTGATGATGATGTTTGGTTATAAGATGGATCATGGGTCATAAGAGGAGAGACGAGGGGGTAAAAGGAATCACAGGATAGGGCAAACTAGGGGCATTGGGTGATAAGAGGAGTGAGGAGGGAATCATGGGGTGGAAGAAAGAGAGGTGGGAGAAAGAGGTGGTGTTCATCATAAAAGGAGAGAAGAGGGGTGGACTGGAATGAAAATTGTATTATTGAGCAAGAGTCCAGATTTCTAATCTTCTTTAAATCATGATTCTGATTCCAAATGGAATTGAAATCAAAGAGGCCCAAGCTGCATTATTATGGCATGATGGACTGAAGTGGAAGAACAAGCCATCGCTAAAAAATGTTAGGGTTCTACAAAGAAAGTTGAGCCCATTTGGTCAAATCAACATCAGAATACAGCTAATAACATCTGAATCAGAAGTGCTCATTTCCTTCACACATTTGATTGATATAGAAATCAAAATCATAATCGATTTGATTCTTATTACAGTTGTTGGTCTGTTCAAACCTTGAAATTGAAATCAATCTAGATTTTTAATGTTGCTCCTAAGTCAAAAACTTTAAAATTTGATTATTTTTCAATTTTATTTGATATATATAATTAATTTAATATTCATTCCATAAATTAATAGACCTAGCAATTGATAAATAAAAAAGACCATAATAAAATTATAATAGTAATATCTTTGAGATCTAAATGTCCTCAAGCATTGAAAAAGAAGAGTAAAAGGGGCATGCCTTTGTGTGCAGAAGAAGAGAAAAAGAAGAGACCCTTGGGTTTTCTTCATCAGGTTTGAGTGGAGTTTTATATTTTTTTTAATGTATGATTACAACTTATTGTCAATCAAAGAATCATTTCTGAATGTTTTTGACTATTTGTCATTCATCGTCCGTTATCCATTACCTGTATTGTGAAGGAAAAGAAAGAGATCATGATGATGATGGTGTTTTATGATAAGAGGGATTGGATATGGGAGAAAGAAGTGGCATCAAGTGACAAGAAGAGAGAGGAGGGGGTAAGAGGGATCACAAGGTGGGAGAAATAGGTGGTATTAGGTGATAAGAGGAGGGAGGAGGGGATCGTGGTGTAGGAGAAAGAGGCGGTGTCAAGGGATCATGGGTTGGGAGAAAGAGATGGCATTGGGTGGTAGAAGGAGAGAGGAGCAGATCACATATCACGAGGTGATAGAGAGAGAGGTGGGGTCAAGGGATCATGGGTTGGGAGAAAGAGATGGCATTGGGTGATAAAAGGAGAGAAGAGGGGCTCATAGGGTGATAGAAAGACAAGTAGGAGAAAGAGGTGGTGTTAGGTGATAAGAGGAGAGAGGAGAGGTGAATTGGTATGGGAATCATAATGTTGAGTAAGAATCCAGATTTTTAATCATCTTTAAATATAATTCTATTTTCCAAATAGAATTGAAACCGGATTCTAATTCCATTCAAATCAATAATTAGAATTAGAATCAGTGATTCCAATTCTCATTCCATAGTCATATTTTTGCAAACCAAATGGCCCCTTGCTTCTTTCTTATTAGTTTATGACTATCTCTAAATTTTGAGCAATCCTCGAGGAAAAGCACAATACAAGGGAAGACAACATCCTCGGTGAGACAGGATTGGTTTATTTAGATGGTTGGATCAAAAGGCTTAGGCTACATTATTACAGGATGATGAACTGAAGTGGAAGAACAAGCTGTCACTGAAAAACACATCAAGGGTTTGCAAAGAAATTTGGGCTGATTTTGTCAAATCGATACCAGAATCGGATTCTATTAAAATCTGAATTAGAACAGCTAATTCCCTCTACATATTTGATTCATATGGAAATGAGAATCAAAATTGGATTGATTCTTATTGCTATTATTTACTTGTTCAAACCTTATAATTGAAATCAATCTAGATTTTTAATGTTGCTTTTGAGTCAAAAACTTCAAATTTTGATTGTTTTATTTTTTTTTTGACATATGTGCTCAATATTCATTCCACCAATAAATAGACCTCAAAATTGAGAAATAAAAAGGACTATAATAAAATTATAATATAATAAGATCTTTGAGATCTAAGTATCCTCAGGCGCTAAAGATGAATAGTAAAAAGGGTTTGCCTTCGAGTGCCAAAGAAAAGAAAAGGAAGATACCCTTGGATTTTCTTCATCGATTTTCTAGAGTTTTATTTTTTTAATATGTAATTACATGTTATAGTCAGGCAGAGAATCATTTTTGAATGTCATCCATTATTCATCGTTCATTGTCCATTATCCATCACCTGTATTGTGAAGAACAAGGAAGAGACCATGATGATAATTGTGTTTTGCAATAAGAGGGATCATGAATGGGAGAAAGAAGTGGCATTGGGTGATAAGAGGAAAGAGGAGGGGTAAGAGGGATAGCAAGATGAGAGAAAGAGGCGGCATTGGATGATAAGAGGAGAGAGGAGGGGATCATGGGAAGGGAGAAAGAGGGTGTGTCAAGGGATTGTTGGGAGAAAGAGGTGGCATTGGGTGATGAAAGGGGATAGTAGGGAATCGCAGGATGGAAGAAAGAGAGGTGGGAGAAAGAGGTGGGTCGGGTGATAAGAGAAGAGTCCATTCGAATTTCATTCAAATGAATAATTAGAATCATAATCAGTGATTACAATTATCATTCTAGAGTCACATAAAAAGAGCATTAGATGATGTACTAACCCACTGGGCTCACTTGTGAGATATCATTCTCCATACCCTATCTTTAGAGGGGATTGGAGCCTTCTCCTTAGTAGCTACCCTCTTAGGAACCGTAGCCTTTGTTTTTTGTCTTTTTCTAGGCTCCTCATTAGAACTCCAGTCTAGTTTAGCATGGTCCCTTATTTTTATTGGTTCACAGCTATATACAAAAAGGATAGCTGATTAGAATAGATATAATTGTTTAATTAAGAGAAGAACAATAATGAAAGACCTAAAACAATAGGGACTCGGTATACTCTATAGATGTTCTTGAATTTATGAAGAAGACCTTTGGATGCTTGTGACTAATATAGGTTACTTTATTGGCCAAAGGATTGTCTTCAAGAATCTTGGAATTAATAGGCTCAGCTATACCAAAGTGGGCCTAAGGGACCCTCGATAAATGGTCCCTATGGTAAGAAATCCTAAAGTCTAAAAAGGATTAAGGTTTTTTGGTTTCACCCTCAAAAATTGGTTTCATGCCAATCTACACTCAAGGTCAATTTCTTCGTTCTTTATGTGGAACATAAAGATTTGGTTTAACTCTCTAAGGAAATTATAAAGGGGTTGCATTTGACTTTATAAAAGCTTTCAAAATGCCTAATCAGCTTGCAAAGTATAGCTTTTGAAAGGGCCTTTCCCTTCATGCATCCCTAGATCTCTATGAAAGCAAAAAAAAGTATTGATTAGGCATCAAATATCAGATCGAAGGCAAGAAAAACATGTAGATAGTCACCTGAAAAGTAAAACATGATAGGTGTTCCTCTTCAGGATAAATCTGAAGGGAAGACTCCACAAAATTGGCCCACCACATATCAAAATCAACACTGGTAGCTAGAGACTCTTCAAATATAAAGAAGTCCTGCATGAACCATTCATACATGATATTGGAAATTTCCACAACTATGGAAACTTGGTGGGTGGAGGTGAACATAATTCAATCTACAAAGTTATTATTAGAAGAGAAGAAAGAAGGAGCAGGGTTGGATTCTGTGAGCCCAAACTACTTGGCATAAAAATGAAGACGATAAACCTCCACACCATAGGTGCCATTGGCACCCTTTAGTGTGGTGGATTGGTCTAGGTCCTTTGTAACCAAGTATTGGGCCCACATGTCCTGAAGGTTCTCCTATTTCTCTAGGGACAAGGAATTGATGTTTGCAAGGGAAGTTCAGAACGATATATGACCAAAACTTTGGTCAGTGAAAGGAAGAAAGGATGTAGGATTCTTATTACTAAAATTATAGAAAAATTGTTGTTCCAAAGAAGGAAAGAGAAATGGATGAGATAAAGGCAATGTCATGCCCACGAGATCAAAAAGAGGAATTAGATTTTTTGGATTTGGCTTTTATTTTATTTCACACTAACTCTTGGAAGTACAGATGTAGCCATAATTGGAGGATCCATAAGGGGCCTCCTACATTTGCACCTCCCTTCCTAATGGTCAAAATTAGGTCTGCTAAAATCCTATACTTACAAAGCCAATATAGAAGGAAAATAATGTGTTCCCTTTGATTTGGTTCACCTTCAATCTTCTTATTATTTTCTACAAAGGTGTTATAAGCCTTGGCTTCTTTATTAAGACCAAAGTTAGGGACATATTTATTTTCTAATAAGCAATTTATTTTAGCTTAACCTTTGGGAAAGGCTCTTACTAGGCCAAAGATGTCCCTTAGGGTCATAGTTACCAAACCACAGGGAAAAAGAAAAAGATTATAAGAACCATTCAAAATAGTAGGGTTCCACGCAAAAGCTTCCCACCTATGAGGATGGGATTATGGCTAAGTTCTAATGAAGAAAAAATGTCGATATATTTTCATATTCAGGGAAACTTAGGTTCTAGCCTATCCATTCACTATATGAGTTAGGAGTCAAAGGTAGGCCAGACCTTGATGGGGGTTTTGGTAGATCAAAAGCTAAGGTCTATATGTTCATGCAAAAGAAGCTTGTCATTCTCAACCAAAGGAATCCATTTGAGAACTTCAAAGTCTGGACTAAATACAAGATATGGCCCTAAAAGATGTGAAGAAGAATGAGGGGTTAGAAAGTGAAGGCTTACCTCTTGGGAAGGCAATCTAAGCATATTCATCCTAGCCACTACATCCTTATATAGATGCAAGTTTGGATGAACAATAACTAATCTAGAAGGATTGGTTTTGTGACATCCAACTCGGACCAGGTTCACTTGAAAATGAGATGGGATGACACCAAACCTGGAAGGAAACAGAGTCCCTCCCTGGCACAGAATGAGGTGAGGTTAGGGTTTAGGAATCGGCTTGGTTGGAGATTAGGCAGGAGGTGGTTGAAAGTTTTGAGGAAGAATGGGACTTCTCTTCCCTTGAAGCTAATCAGTCCATGGTTGGAATCAGCTCTGAATCAATAGGTGAATCCCACATTTTTCAATCCTTTTTCATGCCCTTTGATCCGCAGGTCTGTTATCATGTGAATAGTATAGAATTGTGTAGGATTTCCATAAGAACATGAAGATTATTTCAAGATTTTTGGTAACTCCATTTTAGGAAGAACAAAGTGAACATTAGGGCCTCTCACCAGCGTCTTCTTCTCATCGACGTTGTGTTTGAAGGTAACCCTTGTTACCTCTTGTTCGTAGCTTTTTGGGGAGGGTTCTAGTGTTCTATTAGAGCTGGTGTTGGTCAAAAGCTATCATGTAATAGGGCATAGATATGCCCTATTCCTTGATGCTCTAGTGTGCGATGAAGATCGAAAGCTCGTCGTGAATCCACCCTTTAGCTGTTGGACCTCCTCCCAAGGGAGGGGTGGACATGGTGCCTTGTTGGATGTGATACTCTAAATTTAGTCCTACATTGGTTGGGAAAGAAAAGTATTATGTGCTTATAACTCAAGTCCACTTGCTACCCATTAACTTCCACTCGAGTTTTTGGGCAACATGGTTTCGACCCGCTAATGGATTAATTGGAACAGCAAGTAGGCTTGGAGTGTTACAAATGGTATCAAAGGGGACCCGAGTATTGATAGCTGGTGGGCATGAGGAAAGGCTACCCATGGGATGATGGTAGAGTACCGCCATGATGTGGGGCCACCCTTGCACTATCAACAACCTAGCTCGGGGGTAGATTTTGGCTAGTTTGTAGCATGCGATGAAGACGTTGTATTATAAGGAGGGGAGATTATGATACCCCAAATTTAGTTCCACATTAGATAGAAAAAAAATGTGCTATTTGCTTATAACTCAAGTCCACTTGCTACCCATTAACTTTCACTCGAGTTTTTGGGCCATGTGGTTTCGGCCTATTAATGGAGTTAATTGGACTGGTAGGTTGGCTTGCAGTATAACAACTATTGTTGGATAGAGGATTTATTAGACCTAATGTTTCTCCTTAGGGAGCCCCAGTGTTATTTGTCAAGAAAAAGATGACAATCTTTGGCTCTGCATTAATTACTGAGAAATTAATAAGGTGATAGTACGGAATAAGTATCCTTTACTAGGGAGTGATAATCTATTTGATCAACTCCAAGGAGCATAAGTGTTCTCAAAGATTGATCTCCAGTCAGGTTATCATTGCTTAAAGTCAAATAAGGGGATGTGCCTAAGATTGCATTCAGGACTAGGTATGGCCATTATGAGTTTTTGGTGATGCCGTTTGAATTGACAAATGCCCCAGTAGCATTCATGGACTTGATGAACTAAATATTCAAGCCATACTTAGATCAGTTTGTGGTGGTCTTCATCAATGATATCTTGGTATATTCAAAAAGTCAGAGGGGGCATTTGGATCACTTGAGGATTGTTCTACAAACTCTTTGGGAAAAGAAGTTATATGCCAAATTACAGAAATGTGACTTCTGGATGAACCAAATTTCCTTTTTGGGTCATGCAATATCTAAAGATGGCATTTCTGTGGACCCAAAGAAAATAGAGGCTATTGTGAATTGAAATCGGCCTTCTAACATGTCTGAAGTCAGGAGTTTCCTAGGGCTAGCTGGGTATTACCGCAGGTTCATTGAGGGCTTCTCTCGCATTGCTTTGCTTCTGACTTGCTTAACCCAAAAGCGAGTAAAGTTTGAATGGACTGAGGATTATGAGAGAAGTTTTCAGGAGCTGAAGCAACGTTTGGTGTCAGCCTCTATCCTTACCCTTCCATCAGGATCTGAAGGATTTACCTTGTTGAACAAATGCTTCTCAAAAAAGATTGGGATGTGTCCAATGCAAAATGGGAAGATGATAGCTTATGCCTCTAGACAGTTGAAGCCTTATGAGCAGAACTATCCTACCCATGATCTGGAATTGGCTACAGTAGTTTTTGCTTTGAAGATTTGGAGGTATTATCTATATGGGGAGACTTGTGATGTATATATAGATCATCAAAGCCTAAAATACATCTTTCCCAGAAGGAATTGAATTTGAGGCAGAGAAGATGGTTGGAGTTATTAAAGGAATATGATTTGAATCTACACTACCACCTAGGAAAAGCAAATGTAATGGTAGATGCCTTGAGTGGAAAGTCCTCCTCAGAATTCTAACATGCAATATTCTTGAAATTATATGATATATTTTATATTAGCTTACTTATTGAGTGTGAGCTCATTAAACTCTCGTTGATGTTTTTTAGAGCTAAAGAAATAAAGAGGGACATGGGTAGATTGAAGTTTCTGCCAGCCAAGATAGAATTTATGTTTTTCTAGTATCCTAGACATTAGTTTATTTAGAATTTGTAATAAGAATGTTATCACTTTTTATGGCATATTGGTTAATTGACCTTCTTTTAATAATTGCTTCTGTTACTAGATGGCCTGCATGCCTAGCATGCAGCAGGTTGCCATCTCCTGGATACACTCTAAGGTTTGGGGCATGACAACTATAGTAGTATCAGGGTTAATTGGGCCAACAAGTGGGCTTGAGATGTTACAAATGGTATCAGAGCCGATCCGAGTGTGCAAAAGTTGGTGGGCAGGAGGAAAGGGCTACCCATGGGATAGTCGTAGAGTCTCGCCATGGCAAGGAGCCACCCTTACAGCACCAACAACCCAGCTTAGGGGAAGATCTAGCTAGCTTGTGGCGTGCAATGAGGATGTCGCATTATAAAGAGAAAAATTATGATACCTCAAAATTTAGTCCCACATCAGATGAGAAAGAAATGCGTTATTTTCTTATAACTTAAGTCTACTTGCTACCCATTAACTTCTACTCGAGTTTTTGAGCCACATAGTTTTAGCCCGCTAATGGAGTTAATTGGACCAATAATGGGCTTGGAGCATTACATTGGAGCAAGCCAAAGCCACTGAGGTCGGCCAAAGGGAGATGGCGTTCAGCCCTAGGCATCGCTATTAGGGCTCAGGAGGTTGAAGAAAACTCCCTGAGTCTTTTAATGGGGGATGAACCAGCCGATTTAATGAACCAGCAATGAAAAAAATTAAAATAAAATAAAAATATATTGATGCATCAATTAGGGATTTGATCAAGGGAGCAAGTTCAATTAGTTGGAATTAATCGCTAAACTCTAATAAATAATAAGCTTTTTCTTGATGGGCCATAATAAGATAGGGTCCTAATTCTAGTTGTGCTATGAGTTATTGAAAATATAAAATTGATTAAAGATATCTGTTATGTAGGTGAGCATCATCCCTAAAACTGCATTTTTGGATTAGCGAATCAAGATAAGTAAACTAATATGAATTAGTTAAATTAATATTTATTAGTAAATTCTAGCCAATGACATTTAATTGAAATTATTTAACAACTATGATTACTCAATATGCTCAGCAATATGAATATTTGATTGATTATTTTGAATCCTGATACTATTATTTTTAGCATCATTTGTCAATGTAACACAAAATTATTTTTAGACTCATGATGGATCTAAAGTGTCCATCAGACACTGGGAAATAAATCCCCAGCATACAAGGCATCAAGCAATTTTACATAATTACTTAAATAAAGGGCCAGCTTCTACCAATTCTTGCTTATGTCTCAATCTCTGAAATAAAATATTAATAGAGTTTTATGAGCCTTCACTCAGTAAGTAACACAAAGCATAAATTAGTGGATCAAGCAAGTGAAGATTTATAGAACTTTTTATGAAAAAATACATATCATTAATTAAAAAAATAAAAACTTTAGTTCATAACTTCACATATCATTGATATATTAATACTTATAAATTTTAAAGTATCTTTAACTAGAACTCAAAACTTTTCATACAATATCATTCATGTTATTATATTCAAAATTTTCAAATCATTCATCATTAATAATTTTTACAGAAAAGCCCTTGTTACATAAGAAATATGATTAGCTTTTAGAGCACTATTCTTTCAATCTCCCACTTGCACTAAAGCCAATCGCCCTTGTATTTAATTCACATACAATCTAAATGGCAATTATACTGCTGTTAAGGAAGGGCCTTAGTGAATGGGTCTGCTATATTGTTCTTTGTATCTACTCGTTCTATAACCACATCTTTTCTTTCAATGATTTCACGAACGAGATGGAAGCGCCTTAGGATATGCTTGGATTTTTGATGAGACCATGGTTCCTTTGCTTGTGCAACAGCTCCAGTGTTATCACAATAAAGTAGCACCGGTTGTTGTATCATAAGAACTGCACCCAACTTTGAGATAAACTTCTTCATCCAGACTGCTTCCTTAGCGGCTTCACTAGCAGCTATGTATTCGCACCCAGTAACAGAGTCAGTTACAGCTTGCTGCGTGGTACTTTTCCAACTTACTGCACCTCCATACAGAGTAAATATATACCTTGATATGGTTTACTATCATCCAAATCTGATTGAAAACTAGAATCAGTATAGCCTTCTAGTTTTAAATCTGATCCTCCATATATTAGAAAAACATCTTTGGTCCTTTTAAGGTACTTAAGAATGTTTTTCACAGCTTTCCAATGATCTTCTCCAAGATTAGCCTAAAATCTGCTTGCGATGCCTAAGGCATAAGCAACATCGGGCCTGGTACATAACATGGCATACATGATTGATCCTACAATCGAAGCATAAGGAACCTTACTCATCCTTTGTCTCTCTTCAGGTGTCTTAGGAGACATCTTCTTAGAAAGATGTATGCCTTGACCCATGGGCAAGTAACTCCTTTTACTTTCCTCCATATTGAATCTTTTCAATATTAAGTCAATGTACCTATATTGGGATAAGCCGAGCATCCTCTTAGATCTATCTCTATAGATCTTAATACATAGTATATAGGATGCTTCTCCCAAATCCTTCATGGAAAACCTTTTAGATAGCCAAGCTTTGACTGATTGCAACATTGGAATATCATTCCCAATGATAAGTATGTCATCAACATACAAAATTAAGAAGACAATGGCACTCCCACTTGTCTTCTTATACACACATGGTTCATCCACATTTTTGATGAAACCAAATTCCTTGATTGTTTCATCAAAGTGGATGTTCCAACTCCTTGATGCTTGCTTTAATCCATAAATAGATTTTTTAAGCTTGCATACTTGGTTCGGTCTCTTACTTGAAACAAACCCTCTAACTGTAACATATAGACTTCTTCCTCAAGATAGCCATTGAGGAAGGTAGTCTTTACATCCATTTGTCAGATTTCATAATCATAGTATGCAGCTATAGCAAGCATAATCCTAATGGACTTGAGCATAGCTACTGGCGAAAATGTTTCATCATAGTCAATTCCATGTCTTTGTCTGAAACCTTTTGCCACTAGCCTAGCCTTGTAAGTTTTTACTTGGCCATCTGCTCCAATCTTCTTTTTGAAGACCCATTTGCACCATATTGGGTTTACTCCCTCAGGTGGATCAACCAAGGTCCAAACTTGGTTGGAATACATGGAGTCCATTTCAGATTTTATGGCATCTAGCCATTTGTCAAAATCTTTACTCTTGATAGCTTCCGTATAGGTCACAGGATCATCATCTCGAATGATGCTGGCTTCATGTTCATTTCCAATGAGAAAGCTATATCTGAGAGCTGCATCTCGCACTCTCTCTAACCTACAGAGAGAAGGTGTGTGTTGTGGTTGTACCTGATTAATAAGTACTTGTGGTTGAGGAATTTCAAGTTGATTGTCTATAGGAGTAGGTTGTTGGTCTTGAACTTCACTAAGTTCAAGTATCCTCCCACTGCCTCCTTCTTAGATAAATTCCTTCTCCAAGAAAGTGGCATGCCTACTGACAAAAACCTTTTATTCAGCAGGATGATAAAAGAGGTATCCAATACCCTCTCGGGGATAACCTATGAACCTACATTTATCAGCCCTAGCACTTAGCTTATGTTCAAATACATTTCTAACATAAGCAGGGCTACCCCAAGTCTTAAAATATTTAAGATTTGGTCTTTTGCCCTTCCATAATTCATATGGAGTGCTAGCTACTGATTTTGATGGTACCCTATTTAGTATATAGGCAGGAGTCTCGAGGGCATAATCCCAGAAGGATTCAGGAAGATCGATGAAGCTCATCATGGACCTTACCATATCTAACAAGGTGTGATTCCTCCTTTCTGCTACACCATTTAATTGTGGTGTATATGGAGGTGTCCATTCTGAGAGAATGCCTTTGTCTTTAAGATAATCAAGTAATTCACTAGATAGGTATTCTCCTCCTCGATCTGACCGAAGGATTTGAATACTTTTTCCAGTTTGCTTCTCAACCATACTTTGATATTCTTTAAATTTATTAAAGGCTTCAGATTTATGTTTCATAAGATACATATATCCAAATCTAGATAAATCATCAGTAAAGGTGATGAAATAAGAATATCCTCCTCTGGCTTGAGTTGACATAGGTCCACATACATCTATATGTATTAGCTCTAGTAACCCAGTTGCCTTATCTCCATGACCAGTGAATGGAGACTTGGTCATTTTACCTATGAGACAGGACTCACAAGTTCCTAATGATTCATAATCATAAGGGTCAAAGAAGTTATCTTTGTATAACTTGTTTATCCTGGACTCACTAATATGACCTAATCGGCAATGCCAGAGAAAAGTGACATTAACATATTCTCTCTTTCTTTTCTTATTTTTTACAAGTAAAACTTTATCATTGAGTGAAAGAACTAAAAGACCATTAATAAATAAACCACTTCCAAAGTAATTATTAGAATAAAAAATAGAGCATCCTTTGCTCTTTATATTAATTTCAAAACCTTGTTGTAATAACAAGGGTACAGAAATAATATTTCTAATAATATTTGGAACATAATAACAGTCTTTCAATTCTAAAATTTTGCCCAAAGGTAATAACAATAGATAGGTGCCCACAGCTTTTGCTTGAATGGCTTCATCACTCGCACTGTGAAGCTCAAAGTCACCCTTCTTCAAACTCCTAATTCTCTGAAGTCCCTACAAAGACTTGCATATATGAGACCCACATGTGGTATCCAATACCCATGTATCAGAAGCTGATGTACTCAATGACAAGTTAGTTTATATCATGTACAAACCTTTTGATGCTCCACCAGCATCATGTTTCAGACTTGCAAGATATGACTTGCAGTTTTTCTTCCAGTGTCCCTGCTTGCCGTAGTGAAAATAGGTTCCATCAACAGAGGGCTTTTTTGCCTTCTTCCTCTTTTGGATGCTTTTCTTTGGGTTCAACTTTCTCTTTGAACCCTTCTTCATCATTGTTTTCTTCTTCCCATCAATTAGAAGAAGATGAGCCTTACACCCTTAAAGTGGCTCTCAACTATCTTAAGCATGTTAAGCAACTCAGGTAATGAAATGTTCAGTTTGTTCATGTGATAGTTCATGACAAACTGAGAGAAGGAATCAGGGAGTGATTGCAAGATCAAGTCCTGATTTAGCTCTCCATCCATCACAAACCCTAATTGACCTAATCGAGTGATTAAGTCAATCATCTTTAGTACATGGGCTTGAACGGATAAGCCCTCACTCATACATGCTTGGAACAGCTGCTTCGATATTTCATATCGGGCAGCCCTACTTTGCTCTCGATAAAGCTCTTTAAGATTGAGTAGTATGGACTGAGGTTCCATTTGCTCATGTTGTCTCTACAATTCATTGCTCATAGAGGCCAACATAATGCACTTGACAGTTAAACTATCATTCTGCCACATTTTATATGTAGCCCTTTCCTCCTCCGTAGCATCATCTCCAATTGGATCTAGATCAGGAGAATCGAGGATATAGGAGACCTTCTCCTGAGTTAAGATAATTCTCAGGTTCCTTAACCAATCCACATAATTAGGACCAATCAATTTGTTGGCATCTAAAATGCCTCGCAGTGTTAAAGTAGAAGCCATAATATTAATCTTCAAAAATAAAGAATAATGTATAAGCAGACCACTCAAGATGATATACACAACTAGATAAGGACTTATCAATCTAATTGTGTCTCCCACTATTTTACTACGAATACCATAGCCCTTACCTATGGTAAGCGAGAAACCCTAACAGGGTTTCTTTAGCAGGGTTGAGAACCCAATTCCCCATAAATGCCTTGTGTCACACAACAAACATTCATGAGTTCAAGGGTAGGAAATTCTCCTTTCCAATTGCAACCCATGCAACTCTCAACATAACAGCTGCCTCTAAGACACTTACAGCCTTGTGTTACACAACAAACTATAATGTCTTAGTTTAGTCAGATCCCTCATTTCTATATAGTCACATTTGAATAATGTTGCCCTTGTGTTACACAACAAAGCAACACCATCAATCATGCTATAAAGCATTAGATGCACCATGACAAATTTCATATCAAACCCTAGATTAGGCCTTGTGTTACACAACAAACCTACTATAGTTTTTGACTTGAATTTGGCTTAGCATGAAGGAAGGCATTTAGTGTTTCAATCATTTAGCATTTCCAATTCAAGGTCTAAATCTATCCAATTGGCCAGGTAAGTGGGAGAGAGGTGGGAGGCCCCCCGTGCTTACCTTAGACACCAAAAGTTTGGCCAGGTAAGCAACGGACCCAATTATAAACCATGTTCTCTTTACCTTCCCAGAACCACTTTCCTAGACACCAATTGATCAATCAAACCCTAAATGGATTTGCATTATGATTTTATAACACTATGACTAAATATATATATATTTTTTAATTAAAAAAAAAGGGCTTTCTTGGTCTCATGCACATCCTAATAATACAAACTTTCTTATAGACAAATAACACCACAACATAATATGTGCCAAGTGAGTCATCATTCTAGGACAACCTTACAACATAGCAGAAGTCCACCGTTATGTTAGGACAACCTTATATCAGAATGATGACTGAATAATCTAAACATATCTCTATGTCGATTAGGGTTTAAATGAAACTCCTAATCTGTGGCATACATCATATGTTACAACTTTCATACTAGATAACATTAGATTAAATATAATCATTCAAAACATTTAATTGACTATTAATTGAATGAATCAACTAGGCTCTAATACCACTGCAGGGTTTTGGTTGCGCAGCGGAAGATCGAATTTTAAAATTTTTAAACTTTGAAACCCTAGTCAACCAAAACCCTAGACCCAGGACCCCTTGATTATATCAACTAACAAGGTAATATATTAAGTTATTGAAGAATACCTGTAACGCTAATATCCTTTATTCCATTAGGCATACAAGTGTATGCCCTCCAGAGGTAATCCACACAGGAATTGGGTTCAAGACTCTAGCTCCTTCAAAACTTTGATCCTTGTTGCTTAATCCTTCCAAAGGATTTAATTGGCTTGCTTTCTTTCCCTTCTAATTTTTTCTCTCTTACAAAAAAAAAAACTTCAAAGCCTCTTGTCCTAAAGAGGACCTTCTTGTTCTGGTTTAGGTCTTGTTCTGAAGAAGACCTCCTTGTCTTGGTTTAGGACAAGATAACCTCTTGTCCTGAAGAAGACCTCCTTATCTTGGTTTAGGACAAGAGATATAAGAGAAATAAAATAAGAAAGAGAGGGATTTTCATATCTTCTAAAATCCCAGGATGCACTCCTATTTATAAGAGGCGGAGGGATGCATCATCAAGGGATGCATCCCGTCCACACCCCTTACCATGATGAGGCGTGTCCCAAGGGTAGCACCTCATCATGATAAGGCACTAAGGGGAGGGACGCATCTGAAAGAGAGCGGAAAGATGTATCCGCTCAAAAAAAACTTATTGATATGCCTTATCCATGCGCTCACGCTGATAACCTCACCCCACACTTTTTCATGATAATCCAATGGTCCAGATTAAGGCACCATCTAATGGTCCAGATTAAGGCACCATCTAATGGTCCAGAAGCAAGGCGCCATCACCAATGGTCCAGATTCAGACACTAAATAATGGTCCAGATTCAGGCTTCAACTAATGGTCCAAGTCCTTCATCCAGGGAGCCATCCAATGGTCCAGATCGAGCCGCTGACCAATAATCCAGATCCATTATTCAAAGAGATATCCAATGGTCTAAATATAGCTAATTGGGTTCCAACTCTTAGCCAACCCATATTAGGTCATGATCTAATCATATTAGATTAACCTAATACAAGAATCAGATTTGAATCCAATTCGAATTAGGAGCTAGGGTTTGCAACATGTGCTAGCATGTCTACCTTGCGAACTTAATCTAATCCCATTAGACCCTTGATCAGTTTCTTTTGTGTGTGACCCTTTGGGTTCCTCATCCAGCCAGCAGTAGGTCTAGGCTTTTATCGATTTATTTTGATTAGAAATCAACTAATCGAATTAGGTCAAATCGAGCTAACCCTAGTTGTCAATTTGAACCATCTTTCAAATTGACTCATGAATTCAATCAATTTAATTCATAAAAACCTACAAAACATGATTGACGTCTAGCAACGTATCATGCCTACCCAGAAGATAAGAAATTTGATAAAAATTACCAAAATACCCTTCAGTGGTAAGTTACCATGCAATTTATTCCTTCGATCCCCCTTTATCCCGAATAAGCGATGGGTATGGAAAATTATCAAACCCTAATACTTTATTTATTTGAATCTCAAATCACTAATGAAGACTCAACCGATGAAAGATTAGAAATCATTTTTAATATCATCATGCTTTTATCAAAGACTTTCTGAGTTATTATTTGATGAGATTACATAGGATAAATACTCCTCTTACTAGGAGTGATCGATTCCTTATTGACCTACTCACAATCTTCATACACAATTC
Organism: Metroxylon sagu; assembly: GCA_017589505.3. Classification (NCBI taxonomy): domain Eukaryota; kingdom Viridiplantae; phylum Streptophyta; class Magnoliopsida; order Arecales; family Arecaceae; genus Metroxylon; species Metroxylon sagu. The sequence goes on along the minus strand of JACVBY030000372.1, from coordinate 334,269 downwards.
ACCATATCCATGAACAGCCCGTACATGGCTAAGTCATGAATGAGTATGAACCAAAACATGGATTCATGTGTACAAGATTCCATGGTGATCTCAGGTCTAAGGATCATTTGCACAACTCCTACTAAGAAAATCATCTTTTGACAAGTAAGTAAGACTTCCATAAGATGTTCTCATTACAGATCAATTCAGTGAACTCATACATTGATGAGCACCCACATCCTTATATTAGTGTCCCTACACAAGTGGTCGTGAGACCAACCACTCTCTCCATTGAGCATACATAGAAAGTGCCAGTCTTTTTGGAAACATCAATCCCCTACTCGATGATCCTTCGACTAAGAATATTCTAGATTAGGGTTTATAAGATCTTAGGTCTCACTGTTATGAACTTCATCATAACCATAAATCCATTGCCCTAATCTATGGGGTTCATCATAATCTTAAAACAAAAAGTTATAAGATACAGCATATGATGAATCAAAATGTCTTTTATCAATAACATTCATGAGTCAGAAGAATTTTACAGAAAAGCCCCTGTTACATAAGAAATATGATTGGCTTTCAGAGCACTATTCTTTCATAAACTTATGCAGGGTGTGGTAGCCTTACATGCAAGAGGGGCATTATGTTTAAAATATTATAGAACCAGAATTTGAAGAGTCAGATGGATAAACCCTAGATCTATTTTTTATGGAAAGAAAACTCCCCCTCTATATTTTTTTCTACCTAGATCTCTCTTCCAAAAATATTTTAGGTGGAAAACAATCCCATCAGAAATTGGTATCAGAGCCTGGTTAGGAGTTACGGAGTTTCTCAAAGGCTTTGAGCTTGGTTAAGAGCATGCAAACTTGCTTCATTTTTAGCATAAACCATCCACAACATAGAGCTCCCTTCCTTCCTGGATAAACCATCGGCCACCTTGTTTTCCTTCCCCGATTGGTAGACTATGTCATACTCAAAACCCAACAACTTTACCATGAATTTTTGCTGCTTCGATGTGACAATTTTCTACTCTAAAAGATGCCTCAAAGGTTGTTGATCCGTCACAATTGTGAATCACCTACCCAAAAGATATGGTCTCCAAACTTTGACTACATGTATTACCGCTAACATCTCACGGGCATATGTGCTCCAAGTTTTCTTCATAGGACCCAACGCTTTGGAAAGGAAAGCTAATGGTCTTCTTTCTTACACTAACACCGCTCCAATTCCTTCCCCACTAGCATCGGTATACACTTCGAAAGGCTTCTCAAAATTTGGTAGTGCCAAAACCGGAGTTTGAGTCATAGCTCGCTTCAAGTTTTCAAATGCTTGTTTTGCCTCATCACTCCATACAAAACTGTCTTTTCCCAACATGGATGTTAAAGGTTTAGCAATCAGCCCATAGTTCTTCACAAACCTTTTATAGTAGCCGGTGAGTCCCAAAAATCCCCTCAATGCAGTGATATTGGAAGGTAGTGGCCAATCTACCATAGTTTCTATCTTCTTGTTATCAACCTTCACCCCATTTCCAGAAATGATATGTCCAAGATACTCCAACTCTTCTTGAACAAACTCACATTTTGCCAACTTGATGAAGAAATGGTGCTCCTCCAACAACCCAAGCACCGTCTCCAAATGACCAACATGTTCTTCCATAGACTTGGAGTATATAAGAATGTCATCAAAAAATACTAGCACAAATTTGTGCAAAAAAGGCTTGAATACCTCATTTATGGCGGCTTGAAATGTGGAGGGGGCGTTGCACAACCCAAATGGCATGACAAGGTATTCATAGTGTCCCAAGTGTGTTCTGAAAGCCGTTTTGTGCACATCATCTTTCTTCATTCTGATTTGATGGTACCCCGCTCTCAAATCCAATTTGGTGAAGACCACCGCACCATGTAACTCATCCAACATCTCATCTACCGTGGGAATGGAAAAACGGTCCTTCACTGTAGCTTCATTTAGGGCCCTGTAGTCGGTGCAAAACCTCCATGAACCATCCTTCTTCCTTACCAACAACACTGATGAAGAGAAGGGACTAGTACTGGGTCGAATCAACCCTTGGTTCAGCATTTCTTCCACTTGCCGCTCTATTTCTCCTTTCTGAAAATGGGCATAACGATAAGGGGGAACATTCACCGGTCTTGCCTCATCCCGTAGAACAATTCGGTGATCAAAGGACCTACTTGGTGGCAACCCATTTGGTAGCTCCAAAACATTTTTGTGCTCTTCAATCACACGCCTTATTGAAGTAGGTAGTTGCTGCAATTTTTTTGCTTCACCCTCTTCACCTTGCTTCCCATCATCCCGTGCTTGATTGGTATTTGCTAGTACAATGGCAAAACAACATGCACCACTTCGGTATAATTTTTTCATCATATTTTCTTCACATTGCTGAATTTCTTTGGAGATTAGTGCTTTCCAAACCCTCTTTTTGCCACCAAATTTGAATTCCATTGTCATAGACCCATAGTCGGTCAACACCCTTCCAACACTCTTCAACCAAGCACTTCCAAGTACTACATCTAAGCCCACAATAGTGATGACATGCAGATCCATAACAATCTTAACACCTTGAACATTGATCTTCACATCCCGCACCACCTCATTACATTTTAGCTTTTCCCCATTGGCAACCTTTACCTCAAATGGTTCAACCGCTACTCCTCAGAGTCCAATCCTCTTGATAATGTTAGCATTAACAAAGTTGTGGGATGACCCACTATCCACCAACAAAGTCACTTCATGTTTTTCAATCCACGCCATGAGCCGCATAGTGGATGGTGCTTTTACCCCTGACATAGCATGAAGGGACAACTCCGCTTCCTCTCCCTCCAATGCCACTCCATGGCCCACTTCATCATCGGATTCACCATTGGAATTTTCAACACCTTCATCATTGCTTATCATCCACAATCATGAACACTTGGCCTGTCTTGCACTTATATTCCTTACTCCACTTTTCTCCACACTTGAAACATGGCCCCTTCTTTATACGTTCTTGTACCTCATCTTTGGATAGTTTTGTTACCTCCTTTTTGCCTTTGGTGGGTTCTTCCAAAATTTCTTTTCCTTTCCATGGTGCTTTGGATGACTTTCCAACTTGCCCATCCTTGCCTTGACGTTTTTCAGCATAGTAGCTATCTTCCAAAATTTCCACCATCTTCATTGCCTCTTGTAGGTGCCTTGATTATTTCAATTTGAATTCCCTAGCCAACCATGGTTTCAGTCCTTCAAGAAAAGCCCCCATAAGTGCCTCCTCCGATCAACCCCTCACCAACATTTGGAGCCATCTAAACTCTTCAATGTAACTTTGCACCTTCCCTTCTTGTTTCAGTTTGGCTAATTGCCCATGGTGATTTACCACCGGGGATGGTCCCCATTGTTCCATGAATTCATGTTCAAAGGCCGTCTAACCAAGTCTCCTTCCTTCTTGTTCAAATCTGAATTTGAGCAACCGCCATCATTTACTAGCCTTCCCATCCATGAAGAAACAAGCCACATCTACCCTCTCATCTCTGGGCACCTCATACACATGAAAATAGTGTTGGGCTTTGTCCAACCACTCATGAGGATCTCCACCATCAAAGCGAGGAAAATCAATCTTTGGTTTTCTTGGTTTCTGATCATGGTAACTCCCCTCCCTTCTATCGTGTCCATCTCTATCCTCACGCCATCCATGTCTCCTTCGTGGCCCATAGTGATGCCCATGACCAACGGTCCTCCTCCTACGCAATGGCCGCCCATCATCAGAAGCCTCACTGTCCTCTTCCTGGAAGTCCCAATCATTCTGCCCACGCCTATGGTAAGAATCCCATGAATAGGCTGAATTATCAAGCCATCTCTCCACTGCAATTCCTCTGCCTTCAACTCTGCCTCCCTGCCTCCTTTCTTCCCATTCTGGCTCCTCCTCATGCCTTGATCTTTCCGAATTAGAGTCACCGTGAGATGCATGCCTTTCATCTGCATGTTGCCTAGTAGGTCTAGAATTGTTGGACCGTCCATCCCTTCTCCTCTCCCCATCATGCTCCACACTTCTTCGCTCCATGCGCTCCCTTCTCTCCATGGTGTTAAGGAAGAGTTGATTAATGGCGGCCTTCATTTCAGCTAATGCTGCCATAATTTCTTTTTAGTTCTCCTCCAATGCTTCGAACCTCGCTTGGTTAGAGCCCGGTGTTGCTTCCTGCTCCATGACTTCTCATAACCAAAAGAGGTACCTTGAGTCCCCCGCTGCGATGTAATCTCAATGAAAGCACCAAAAATTGTTGGGGTCCCTCACTTGAGCTCCATAATAATGGGTTCAACAACCTCCAACCTCACAAAATCTGGTTCAAAAATTTGATCAAACACCTAGAGTATGCCCAGAATTTATCCCCTTTATGAGTGAAGATTCAGTCCTTCGATCCTTGCCACTGTTACAAATGTTCTTGCCCACCTTTCCAAGCCTTTTCCTTGAAGAAAAGGTGCCCCAAGAGCCTCCAACCACTATTCCAAAGCCCCCTTCACCCAAACCGCCCCACACCTTGGGCGTCCCACCTAGACAACAAAAATGCCCAGTTTGGGCCCGATTTAGATGTTGTTCGAGAGGTGGAAGAAAGCTTCTGACCATACCAATGATTACCCTTGGTTCCTTGCACACTTCACATAGATTTGAGAGGGTTTCCACATCAAGATCAAGCACAAAATGAGATCTAACATGAACAAACCAGATTTGACAACAATGAAGAACACCACTTCAATAACCAACAAATCCCACCTATTACAAGCCTCCAAAACAAAGAAAAATATAGCAGTAAAGAAAAATGATAGATAGATGAGATCTCTCCACTACAGCCCATGGTTTGATCTCTCTAGCTCGAGAATAAACCTACCCCCTTGCCTGCCCAAGTAGACACCGTATTGCTACGCCGCTACCGATCTCAAGCTCACCGATGAAGACAAACTCTAGCCGCCACAAGCACTCTCCAAAAGCTCCCAAAATGTCCAAGATAAAACCCTCTTGCTCATCCACACATCCTTTTTATATAGACTCCCACAATGACCCAAATACCCATGACCCAACAAAACCATACAAACATAACAAAAGACCCATACCAACATGACAAAAGACAAGATAAGATAATACGAAAGACATCATAAGGATCAACTAGTAGCATCAAGTGGGTCCAATGTGCTTCCTCCGCTTTGTCCCGAATTCGTGCGCTCCTACTCCTTGGTGCTTCACCACTTGCCAAGAACGCCGTTTCTGAGGGTACCAAGGCCATCACCAAGTTCACCAGTTCTTGACCCATTCTTGGGATTTCATGGCCTCCTTGTGGCATGGCCTAAAAGTCTAGGGTTATAGTTTTCGATCGTGAAACAGAAGTCGTGCATCGCCTTGTTCCTGTCATAGGCCGAGGGCAGCCGGCTGAGCCATCCTTTTATCCTTTTCACCGAGATGATGTAAAGATTCTTCACCCCCATGTTCTTGGTGCAGTTCACTATCGCTACCATCGGCAGACCCAGCGACATCCAGAACTTGTTCCCTGTTGTCCCTCCACACCCTCGCTTCGACATCTTGGAAGAGCTCGGATCTAAGACTCCGAGAGAGCTTCAGCTTCGGTTTTCCTCCCAATAGCAGAGGAAAGAGGAGTTTTTGGCTTTAGATCTTCTCAAAGTGGTCTCAAAAAAAGAAAAGAGAGGTACAAATAAAAAGCAATGGCTATGGGATCATGCGCCTAATGAGGACTTGGAGCATGGAGGCCACATGAGGTTTGAATGAAATTATATGGGAGAAGTGATAGTGGAGCTTTGATTCTTTAAATTTTTTAGTGGTGTTTGTCCCTTAAAAAAAAAAAAAAGTAGAGAAGAAAAGAAGACAAAGCTACTAATTTGGTCCATAGCAAGCACAATAGCATTATCCTAAAATATTTCCATGGCAAACTCAAGTAATATGGGTGTGAGCATCAATCAGCCTTCTATTCCTATTTTTGATGGAGAAAATTATGATTATTGGAGCATCAAAATGAAGACCCTTTTTCATTTCACAAGAGATTTGGGATTTAGTGGAGAATGGGTATGAAGAGCCATCTGCTCTAACCAACCAACAAAAGGAGCAATTGAAGGACTATAAAAAGAAAGATGCCAAAGCTCTGTTCTTCATCCAACAAGCTGTGTCTGACAAGATTTTTCTAAGAATCAATAGAGCCACTAAATCAAAGGAGGCATGGGACATCTTGCAAGAGGAATTTCAAGGAAACACCAAGGTGAGAGATATCAAACTTCAAACTCTAAGAAGAGAGTTAGATAATTTGAGAATGCAAGAAAATAAGAAATTAAAGGATTACTTCTCTAAAATCATGGAGATTGTTAATCAAATGAAGAGTTATGGTGAAACCATCACTGAGCAAAGAATATGTGAGAAAATTTTTGCTAGTTTGCCTCCAAAATTTGATACAATAGTTACATTTGTTGAAGAATCTAAAGATCTTTCTATGTTAAGATTCATGAGTTGACGGGATCTCTTGAGGCTCATGAGCAAAGGTTATTTAGGCATAAAGAATCATCAATTGAAAGTGGCTTTCAATCTAAACTCAAAGTGTTTGACAAAAATTCTCAAAGAGAATCATTTAGTCATGCACAAGTTAAAAGAGTCATTTAGAGGTGGAAACCAAAGTAGAGGAGGAGAAAGAAATATGAGAGGAAGAGGTAGAGGAAGGCAAAGAAATAACCTTTCAAGAAGACAAAATGATGAGAGCACTCAACAAAGGTGTAATATATGTAAAAGGTCTTCTTATATTAAAAAAGATTGTTGGTTTAAGGGAAAACCCCAATGTTATAATTGTAAAAAGTTTGACCATGTTCAAAAAGATTGTAGGTATTAAACAAGTGAGCAAGCACACTTCTCCGAAGAAAATGAAGGTGAGCAAAGCACATTCTATGCATGTCAAACTATGAAGGAGCAAAGGAATGATGTATGGTATCTTGATAGTGGATGCAGCAACCATATGATCGGTGACAAATCCATCTTTGTGGACATTGATAGTTCTTCAATCTCACAAGTGAAAATGAGAAATGGTGTACTAGTCCAAGCAAGAGGCAAAGGCACAATTGCAATCAATACAAAGAAAGGGAGGAAGTTCATCCATGATGTTTTACTTGTTCCAGACTTGAGACAAAATCTCTTAAGTGTTAGACAATTGATTGAGCATGGGCACATGGTGCATTTTAAAGACAATGGTTGCATGATATATGACAAAGGGGTGAACAAGCAACTTATGGCAAATATCAACATGGAGAAAAATAGAAGCTTTCCTTTTATTTTGCATTATGCAAAGAATGTTGCATGGAAGATGGAAGTGAATGATGAGTCATGGCTATGGCACAAAAGGTTTGGGCACTTGAACTTTCAAAGCTTGAGAAGTTTACATCAAAAGAATATGGTGTATGGTCTACCAGCAATACATGACAAGGAAGAACTTTGTGAAGGATGTGCACTTGGAAAACAACATAGAGAGGCATTTTCAAAGGAGCATGTATGGAGAGCCAAAGCACCATTAGAGCTTATTCACACTGACATATGTGGACCCATGAAAACTCCTTCTCATGCCGATAACATCTACTTCATTATTTTTATTGATGATTATTCAAGGATGGCATGGGTGTACTTTATGAGACATAAATCTGAGGCATTCATTATCTTCAAGAAGTTTAAAAATATTGTGGAAAGACAAAGTGAGCACTACATCAAGGTGCTAAGAAGTGATCGAGGTAGTGAATACAACTCAAATAAATTTCAAAAGTTTTGTGAAGATGTTGGTGTGCAAAGACAATTGACCGTTGGCTATACACCAGAACAAATGGAGTTGCCGAAAGAAAGAACCGTACTATTGTTGAGATGGCTAGATCTATGCTCAGAGACAAAGACCTTCCAAATTCTTTTTGGGCAGAAGCGGTATATACGGCAATGTACTTGATGAATAGATATCCAACAAAAGCTCTCCAAAATATGACACCATTTGAAGCTTGATCCGGTAGAAAGCCTTTGGTGAAGTATTTCAAAGTCTTTGGATGTGTGTGCTATGCACATATTCCAAAGGAGAGGAGACATAAACTTGATGAAGTAAGTGAAAAATGCATCTTTGTTGGATATAATTCTAAATCAAAAAGTTACAAACTTTTTAGCTTGAAACACAATAAGGTGATCATTAGAAGAGATGTTCTTTTTAATTAAAAAGTTGCTTAAGATTGGAAGGAAAAGAAAGTTGAAGAAAATCTTATTTCTCTTGATGAAGAAATTCATGATGCTCAAAATGAAAAAAATGAGGTTGAAGGTTCACCACAAACTTCTCCAAATGTAAGTCCATCACCCACCTCAAGTTCAAGTTTATCTCCAAGTTCTACTTCCATAAGAATGAAAAGCCTAAGTGACATTTATGCCACTTGTAATTTTTGCATGATTGAGCCCGAAACTTATGAAAATGCTATGCATGAAGAAGTGTGGAACAAGGCAATGCAAGAAGAAATTAATATGATTGAGAAGAACAAAACTTGGGAGTTTGTAGAAAAACCAATTGATAAGAAAGTCATTGGCTTGAAGTAGATCTACAAGACAAAGCACAATTCGGATGGGTCCATTCAAAGACACAAAGCAAGATTAGTAGCAAAAAGATATGTACCAACTACCCGGGATTGATTATCAAGAAATTTTTGCACCGATTGCTCGACATGATACAATTAGAACTCTCATTTCTATGGTGGCACATAAAAGTTGGAAACTACACCAACTAGATGTAAAGTCAGCATTCTTGAATGGAGTATTGGAAGAAGAAATTTATGTTGAACAACCTCAAGGCTTCATCATCAAAGGTCAAGAAAGCAAGGTATACAAATTGAAAAAAGCATTACATGGGTTGAAGCAAGCATCTCGAGCATGGTACTCTCAAATTAATACCTACTTCAATAAGAAAGGTTTTCTAAGAAGTCCAAGTGAACCAACACTTTATGTGAAGAAGCAAGGTAATGATATTCTTATTGTCTCTCTTTATGTTGATGATTTAATTATTACTGGTAACAATGAGAATATGATTTTGACTTTCAAAAGTGATATGATGAAAAGATATGAAATGAATGATATGCGTTTGCTCCATTATTTTTTGCGAATTGAAATCATTCAAGGAAAAGATGGCATCTTTATTTGTCAAAAGAAGTATGTAGAAGGCATTCTCAAAAAGTTCAAAATGGAAAATTGCAATGTTATGGAAACACCTTTGGTGGTAAATGAGAAGTTTATGAAAAAAGATAAAAGTGGTGAAGCCAATGCACAACTATATAGAAGCATTGTTGGAAGCTTGTTGTATCTTACAATTACAAGGCCGGACATAATGTTTGCATCAAGTTTACTTTCTAGATTCATGTAAAGACCAAGCAAGGTTCACTTTGGATGAGCAAAAAGAGTCTTGAGATATATCAAAGGCACTAAAGATTATGGGATTATATATAAAAGAAACAAAAATGATAATGTGAAGTTATTTGGGTTTTGTGATAGTGATTGAGCCGGAAGTATTGATGATATGAAGAGCACATCGGGCTATGTATTCTTTTTTGGATTTGGTGCCATATCTTGGGCATCCAAGAAGCAAGATACTGTGGCATTATCATCTTCGAAAGCCGAATATGTTTCAACTATCTTGGCGGCATAACAAATAATTTGGTTGAGAAGAATACTTGAAGATCTGGGTGAGAAGCAAGAAGAAGCTACCACACTACTATGTGACAATAAGTTTACTATTTCTATGACAAAGAATCCTATCTATCATAGATGCACCGAGCACATCAAAATCAAATATCATTTCATAAGAGATGTGGTAGAAGAAAAAGAAGTTCAAGTGATGTATGTGAGGACTCAAGACCAAGTGGCGGATACCTTCACCAAGGCACTACCCAAGGAGAAATTCATTCACTTTAGAGATCTCATGGGCATCCAAGAACAACCATTAAAGGGGAGTGTTAAAATATAATGTTTGTTCTTGTTAATTTCTAAGTGTTATGTTTTAGTTTTGGTTTAGTATATGTTGGGCTCATATATAGTTGAACTTATGCTAGTATGGTGGTTTTATGTTTTGATGTATAAACTTATGCAGGGTGTGGTAGCCTCACATGCAAGAGGGGCATTATGTTTAAAATATTGTAGAACCAGAATTTGAAGAGTCAGATGGATAAACCCTAGATCTATTTTTTGTGGAAAGAAAACTCTTCCTCTCTATTTTTTTCTACTTGGATCTCTCTTCCAAAAATATTTTAGCTGGAAAACAATCCCATCATGGATTGCCTTCTAATTCAATAAAATAAAGAGATTATTTAATATTTCTTCTTTTTTTCTCTTTCATTTTTCTTTCCTTCTTTTTTCTCTTTCTTCTCTTTTTCTTCTTCCTTCTTTCTTTTCTTCTCCCCTTTTCTTTTCTTTTTTTTTGAGGGCAAAGTAAACTGACCCATAGCAGGTGTGCAGACCTTCGAGGCTTAGTGCTTTTTGGTTAGGTTGCCTAGACCCAATTAGCTTCTTGAGTGAGACCCCCAAGGTGAGAACCTCAACTGCTTTATCCTTTTTTTTTAGTGTGGTGACATAATATTGCCTTGTCATTGCTTGGTACCTTTAAGTTTATCGACTCCATTTACGGTTGGGAACTTCATGATAAGGTGATAACTTAATGTTTGGGTGCATTGACATTGGGGTATCCCAAAATAGCATTATACGTTGAAGAAGCCTTCGCCATAAGGAAGTCCAACATAATTGTGTCTTGACAGGGCTCCTTCCTAGCTATCATTAAAAAGTTAATTAGACCAAGATCTTAGAGAAGCCAAGTAGTGAGCTACTAAAGGGCTTCAAGTGATCTCCACTGATTCCTATCCTTTTGAAGACTTCAAAGTAAAGGATATCAGCTAAACTGTAGAGGCCAAGGGAGGACTTTGTAGCCATCCTACTCTAAGGGGAGAGAGAGAGGATGTATGAGCAGTTAAGTGAGGTGCTGAGAATAATGAAAGACAAGGCTAGAGAGAGAACCTAAAATGGGAGAGAGAAAAAACCCTATCTTAGAGTGGGGTTCCTTCTTATAAGTTGGCTCTAGTCTTGGTGCACGAAGCTATCCCACTGACGATGTGCATCCAATTTTGGTGTGAGGTCAATGGTGAAACTACCTTATTTGTTGTAGGCCATACTTTGGGTGTAGGAACATACATGGAATGGTTATCATCTTATTTTGTCTACAGATCTGACAAGCAGAATGGTCAGGAGTTATACTAGTTATGCCCTCCTAACATCATCTAGTTGCAGTAGGTGGCCATGATGTCACCTGAAGACCATATGTCATTATGATAAGAGGCCAACTTGGCACTAGCTCAATTTTGACCTTATCATAATATTATAATTATAATTATGTTATATTTTATAATATTATAAAATCTCAAGTCAATATCATTGTTTGGGATAATTTTGGATATCTGACCTTATGGATGGTTACGAGATCATTGAGTTAGATGGCAATTTTAGAGGTAGGAGTGATATAGGATCACCATCATATAGGATTAGTGAGGTATAACTAAATGCAGTGCTCTCATTATCTTCCTAAATTGATTATCCTTTCAAGATCAACCTATACCAAATGCCTTTTTAGGACTTTGAAATCGCCTTTCACATAGATCAATTAGTGAGCTTTTGTGATTTATAGTGCCATGCCATCTCTGTTAGTTACTTGAATCCATTTTGTTCCCTTATCAAGCCTCCTGTTTCATCAAGTAATTTGTCAAGCTGGTATTTAGCACATCAATATATTGGAGTGGGCCCATGATGCTATGTTGCACCCACATGAAATATGTGATGAATTTAATCTAATATATAATATAGTAATCTTAAGGATGTTTACCTTATTGTTGCCATGTATCAAATCTCATTTAATGCCCTTAAATGTATATTGTTTCTTTCCTATGATATTACTTCTTACTAAAACTAAAGAGGCTCATTTTTTTAATGTAAAGAGCTGCATTATACAAGGTTTTATCTAACAAATGACTCATATGGACATGCTACCTTTCTATCTTAGATGGTAAAAATTCATATTGCTATTTGATTCCTAACACTTCCCACAAATTACTTTCATAGAAAAGGATGCATAACAATATAATCTTATATATATATATATATAAAGTAAGCATGAGTTAATGCTGGGTTTTGGTTGCGTAGCAGAAGACTAAATTTCAAAATTTTTAAACTTTAAAACCCTAGTCAACCGAAACCCTAGACCCAAGACCCCTTGATTATATCAACTAACAAGGCAATATATTAAGTTATTGAAAAATACCTATAATGCTAATATCCTTTATTCCACTAGGCACACAAGTGTATGCCCTCCAGAGATAATCCACATAGGAACTGGGTTCAAGACTCTAGCTCCTTCAAAACTTTAATCCTTGTTGCTTAATCCTTTCAAAGGATTTGATTGGCTTGCTTTCTTTCCCTTCTAATTTTTCTTTCTCTTACAAAAAACCTTCAAAGCCTCTTGTCCTAAAGAGGACCTTCTTGTCCTGGTTTAGGTCTTGTCCTGAAGAAGACCTCCTTATCTTGATTTAGGATAAGACAACCTCTTGTCCTGAAGAAGACCTCCTTATCTTGGTTTAGGATAAGAGATATAAGAGAAATAAAATAAGAAAGAGAGATATTGATTTCTCTTTGGACGGATTTTCATATATTCTAAAACCTCGGGATGCACTCTTATTTATAAGAGGTGGAGGGATGCATCACCAAGGGATGCATCCCATCCACATGCCTTACCATCATGAGGCGTGTCCCAAGGATAGCGCCTCATCATGATGAGGTGCTAAAGGGAGGGGCGCATCTGTAAGAGAGCAAAAGACGTATCCGCTCAAAAAAATGCGCTATCAGCCTTCTCACACTGATAACCTCACCCCACACTTATTTTATGATAATCTAATGGTCCAGATTAAGGCATCATCTAATGGTTCAGAAGCAAGGCGCCATCACCAATGGTCCAGATTCAGAGGCCAACTAATGGTCCAGATTCAGGCGACAACCAATGGTCCAGATCCTTCATCCAGGAAGCCATCCAATGGTCCAGATCGAGCCGTTAACCAATGGTCCAGATTCATTATTCAAAGAGACATCCTATAGTCTAAATAAAGCCAATTGGGTTCCAACTCTTGGCCAACCCATATTAGGTCATGATCTAATCATATTAGATTAACCTAATACAAGAATTAGATTCGAATCCAATTCGAATCAGGAGCTAGGGTTTGCAACACGTGCTAGCATGTCTACCTTGCAAACATAATTTAATCCCATTAGACCCTTGATCAGTTTCTTTTGTGTGTGACCCTTTAGGTTCCTCATCCAGCCAGCAGTAGGTCTAGACTTATATCGATTTATTTTGATTAGAAATCAACTAATCGAATGAGGTCAAATCGAGTTAACCCTAGTTGCCAATTTGAACCATCTTTCAAATTGACTTATGAATTCAATCAATTTAATTCATGAAAACCTACAAGACATGATTGACATCTAGCAACGTATCATGCCTACCCAGAAGATGAGGAATTTGATAGAAATTACCAAAATACCCCTCAGTGGCAAATTACCATATAATTCAATCCTTCGATCTCCCTTTATTTCGAATAAGCGATGAGTATGGAAAATTATCAAACCCTAACACTTTATTCATTTGAATCTCAAATCGCTAATGAAAACTCGATCGATGAAAGATTAGAAACCATCTCTAATATCATCATGCTTTGATCAAAGACTTTCTAAGTTATCATTTGATGAGATTACATAGGATAAATACTCCTCTTACTAGGAGTGATCGATTCCTTGTTGACCTACTCACAATCTTCATACACAATTCACCATATCCATGAACAGCCCATACATGGCTAAGTCATGAATGAGTATGAACCAAAACATGGATTCATGTGTACAAGATTTCATGGTGATCTCAGGTCTAAAGATCATTTGCACAACTCCCACTAAAAGAATCATCTTTTGACAAGTATGTAAGACTTCCATAAGATGTTTTCATTACAGATCAATTCAGTGAACTCATACCTTGATGAGCACCCACATCCTTGTATTAGTGTCCCTACACAAGTGGTCGTGAGAGCAACCACTCTCTCTATTGAGCATATATAGAATGTGCCAGTCTTTCTGGAAACAGTGATCCCCTACTTGATGATCCTTCGACTAGGAATATTCTAGATTAGGGTTTATAAGATCTTAGGTCTCACTGTTATGAACTTCATCATAATTGTAAATCCATTGCCCTAATTTATAGGGTTCATCATAATCTTAAAATAAAACATTATAAGACATAGCATATAATGAATCAAAATGCTTTTTATCAATATCATTCATGAGTCGAAAGAATTTTACAGAAAAGCCCCTATTACATAAGAAATATGATTGGCTTTCAGAGCACTATTCTTTCAATCTCCCACTTGCACTAAAGCCAATTGCCCTTGTATTTAATTCCTATACATCTAAATGGTGATTATATTACTGTTGAGGAAGGGCCTTAGTGAATGGGTCTGCTATGTTGTTCTTTGTATCTACTCATTTTATAACCACGTCTTGTCTTTCAATAATTTCACGAACAAGATGGAAGTGCCTTAGGATGTGCTTGGATTTTTTATGAGACCTAGGTTCCTTTGCTTGTGCAACAGCTCCAGTGTTATCACAATAAAGTGGCACCGGTTGTTGTATCGCAGGAACTACACCCAACTCCAAGATGAACTTCTTCATCCAGACTGCTTCCTTAGTGGCTTTACTAGCAGCTATGTATTCTGCCTTAGTAACTGAGTCAGTTATAGTTTGTTGCTTGGTACTTTTTCAACTTACTGCACCTCCATACAGATTAAATACATACCTTGATATGGATTTACTATCATCTGGATCTGATTGAAAACTAGAATCAGTATAGCCTTCTAGTTTTAAATTTGATCCTCCATATATTAGAAAAACATCTTTGGTCCTTTTAAGGTACTTAAGAATATTTTTCATAGCTTTCCAATGATCTTCTTCAGGATCAACCTGAAATCTGCTTGCTATGCCTAAGGCATAAGCAACATCAGGCTTGGTATATAACATGGCATACATGATCGATCCTACAGCCGAAGCATAAGGAACTTTACTCATCCTTTGTCTCTCTTCAGGTGTCTTAGGAGACATCTTTTTAGAAAGATGTATGCCTTGACCCATGGGCAAGTAACCCCTTTTACTTTCCTCCATATTGAATCTTTTCAATATTAAGTCAATGTACCTGGATTGGGATAAGCCGAGCATCCTTTTAGATCTATCTCTATAGATCTTAATACCTAGTATATAGGATGCTTCTCCCAAATCCTTCATGGAAAACCTTTTAGATAGCCAAGCTTTGACTGATTGCAACATTGGAATATCATTCACAATGATAAGTATGTCATCAACATACAAAATTAAGAAGACAATGGCACTCCCACTTGTCTTCTTATACACACATGGTTCATCCACATTTTTGATGAAACTAAATTTCTTGATTGTTTCATCAAAGTGGATGTTCCAACTCCTTGATGCTTGCTTTAATCCATAAATAGATTTTTTAAGCTTGCATACTTAGTTCGGTCTCCCACTTGAAACAAACCCTTCTGGCTGTAACATATAGACTTCTTCCTTAAGATAGCCATTGAGGAAGGCAGTCTTTGCATCCAATTGCCAGATTTCATAATCGTAGTATGCAGCTATAGCAAGCATAATCCTAAAAGACTTGAGTATAGCTACTGGAGAAAATGTTTCACCATAGTCAATTCCATGTCTTTGTCTAAAACCTTTTGCTACTAGCCTAGCCTTGTTAGTTTCTACTTGTCCATGTGCTCCAATCTTCTTTTTGAAGACCCATTTGCACCCTATTGGGTTTACTCCCTCAGGTGGATCAACCAAGGTCCAAACTTGGTTGGAATACATGGAGTCCATTTCAGATTTCATGGCATCTAGCCATTTATCAGAATCTTTACTCTTGATAGCTTCCGTATAGGTCACAGGATCATCATCTTAAATGATGCTAGCTTCATATTCATTTCCAATAAGAAAGTCATATCTGAGAGGTGCATCTCACACTCTCTCTGATCTACGGAGAGGAGGTGTGTGTTATGATTGTACCTAATTAATAGGTACTTGTGGTTGAGGAATTTCAAGTTAATTGTCTATAAGAGTAGGTTGTTGGTCTTGAACTTCACTAAGTTCAAGTATCCTCCCACTGCCTCCTTCTTGAATAAATTCCTTCTCCAAGAAAGTGGCATGCCTACTGACAAAAACCTTTTGTTCAGTAGGATGATAAAAGAGGTATCCAATACCCTCTTGGAGATAACCTATGAACCTACATTTATCAGCCCTAGCACTTAGCTTATGTCCAAATACATTTCTAACATAAGCAGGGCTACCCCAAGTCTTAAAATATTTAAGATTTGGTCTTTTGCCCTTTCATAATTCATATGGAGTGCTAACTACTGATTTTGATGGTACCCTGTTTAGTATATAGGTAGCAGTCTCGAGGGCATAACCCCATAAGGATTCAGGAAGATTAGTGAAGCTCATCATGGACCTTACCATATCTAACAAGGTGCGATTCTTCCTTTCTACTACACCATTTAATTGTGGTGCATATGGAGGTGTCCATTATGAGAAAATGCCTTTGTCTTTAAGATAATCAAGAAATTTACTAGATAGGTATTCTCCTCGATCTGACCAAAGGATTTGAATACTTTTTCCAATTTGCTTCTCAACCATACTTTGATATTCTTTAAATTTATCAAAGGCTTCGGATTTATGTTTCATAAGATACACATATCCAAATCTAGATAAATCATCAGTAAAGGTGATGAAATAAGAATATCCTCCTCTGACTTGAGTTGACATAGATCCACATACATCTGTATGTATTAGCTCTAATAACCCAATTGCCCTATCTCCATGACTAGTGAATGGAGACTTGGTCATTTTACTTATGAGACAGGACTCATAAGTTTCTAATGATTCATAATTGTAAGGGTCAAAGAAGTTATCTTTGTATAACTTGTTTATCCTGAACTCACTAATATGACCTAATCGGCAATGCCAGAGAAAAGTGACATTAACATCTTCTTTCTTTCTTTTCTTGTTTTCTACAAGTAAAACTTTATCATTGAGTGAAAGAACTAAAAGACCATTAATAAATAAACCACTTCTAAAGTAATTATTAGAATAAAAAATAGAGCATCCTTTGCTCTTTATATTAATTTCAAAACCTTGTTGTAATAACAAGGGTACATAAATAATATTTCTAATAATATTTGGAACATAATAACAGTCTTTCAATTCTAAAATTTTGCCCCAAGGTAATAACAATAGATAGGTGCCCACAACTTCTGCTTGAATGGCTTCACCACTCGCACCATGAAGCTTAAAGTCACCCTTCTTCAAGCTCCTAATTCTCTGAAGTCCCTGTAAAGACTTGCATATATAAGACCCACATGCGGTATCCAATACCCATAAATCAGAAGCTGATGGACTCAATGACAAGTTAGTTTGTATCATGTACAAACCTTTTGATGCTCCACCAGCATCATGCTTCAGACTTGCAAGATATGACTTGCAGTTTTTCTTCCAATGTCCCTGCTTGCCGCAGTGAAAACAGATTCCATCAACAGAGGACTTTTTTGCCTTCTTCCTCTTCTGGATGCTTTTATTTGGGTTCAACTTTCTCTTTGAACCCTTCTTCATCATTGTTTTCTTCTTCCTATCAATTAGAAGAAGATGAGCCTTATCACCCTTAAAGTGGCTCTCAGCTGTCTTAAGCATGTTAAGCAACTCAGGTAATGAAATGTTCAGTTTGTTCATGTGATAGTTCATGACAAACTGAGAGAAGGAATCAGGGAGTGATTGCAGGATCAAGTCCTGATTTAGCTCTCCATCCATCATAAACCCTAATTGACCTAATCGAGTGATTAAGTCGATCATCTTTAGTACATGAGCTTGAACATATGAGCCCTCACTCATACGTGCTCGAAACAACTGCTTCGATATTTCATATCGGGTAGCCCTACTTTGCTCTCCATAAAGCTCTTTAAGACTGAGTAGTATGGACTAAGGTTTCATTTCTTCATGTTGTCTCTGCAATTCATTGCTCATGGAGGCTAACATAATGCACTTGATAGTTAAACTATCATTCTGTCACATTTTATATGTAGCCCTTTCCTCCTCCGTAGCATCATCTCCAATCGAATCTAGATCAGGAGAATTGAGGATATAGGAGACCTTCTCCTGAGTTAAGACAATTCTCAGGTTCCTTAACTAATCCATATAATTGGGACCAGTCAATTTATTGGCATCTAAAATGCGCATCATATTCAATTTGATCTGGATCAGGAGAATTGAGGATATTGGAGACCTTCTCCTGAGTTAAGACAATTCTCAGGTTCCTTAACCAATCCACATAATTGGGATCAGTCAATTTATTAGCATCTAAAATGCCCCGTAGTGTTAAAGTAGAAGCCATAATATTAATCTTCAAAAGAAAAAAAATAAAGAACAATGATAAGCAGACCACTCAAGATGATATGCACAACTAGATAAGGACTTATCAATCTAATTGTATCTCCCACTATTTTACTACGAATACTATAGCCCTTAACTTTGGTAAGTGAGAAACCTTAACAGGGTTTCTTTAGCAGGGTTGAGATCCCAATTCCCCATAAATGCCTTGTGTTACACAACAAACATTCATGAGTTCAAGGGTAGAAAATTTTCTTTTCCAATTGCAACCCATGCAACTCTCAACATAACAACTGCCTCTAAGACACTTACAGCCTTGTGTTACACAACAAACTATAATGTCCTAGTTTAGTTAGATCCCTCATTTCTATATAGTCACGTTTGAATAATATTGCCCCTATGTTACACAACAAAGCAATACCATCAATCATGCTATAAAGCATTAGATGCACCATAATAAATTTCATATCAAACCCTAGATTAGGCCTTGTGTTACACAACAAACCTACTATAGTTTTTGACTTGAATTTGGCTTAGCATGAAGGAAGGCATTTAGTGTTTCAATCATTTAGCATTTCCAATTCAAGGTCTAAATCTATCCAATTGGCCAGGTAAGTGGGAGAGAGGTGTGAGGCCCCCTGTGCTTGCCTTAGACACTAAAAGTTTGGCCAGGTAAGCAACAGACCCAATTATAAACCATGTTCTCTTTACCTTCCCAAAACCACTTTCCTAGACACCAATTGATGAATCAAACCCTAAATGGATTTGCATTATGATTTTATAACACTATGACTAAATATAATTTTTTTTTTATAAAAAAAAAGGGCTTTCATGGTCTTATGCACATCCTAATAATATAAACTTCTTATAGGCAAATAACATCATAACAGAATATGTGCCAAGTGAGTCATCATTCTAGGACAACCTTACAATATAGCAGAAGTCCACCGTTATGTTAGGACAACCTTATATCAGAATGATGACTGAATAATCTAAATATATCTCTATATCGATTAGGGTTTAAATGAAATTCCTAATCTGTGGCATACATCATATGTTACAACTTTCATACTAGATAATGTTAGATTAAATATAATCATTCAAAACATTTAATTGACTATTAATTGAATGAATCAACTAGGCTCTGATACCAATGCTGGGTTTTGGTTGCGCAGCAGAAGACTAAATTTTAAAATTTTTAAACTTTGAAACCCTAGTCAACTGAAACCCTAGACACAGGACCCCTTGATTATATCAATCTATTAAGTTATTGAAAAATACCTGTAACGCTAATATCCTTTATTCCACTAGGCACACAAGTGTATGCCCTCCAGAGGTGATCCATACAGGAATTAGGTTTAAGACTCTAGCTCCTTCAAAACTTTGATCCTTGTTGCTTAATCCTTCCAAAGGATTTGATTGGCTTGCTTTCTTTCCCTTCTAATTTTTCTTTCTCTTACAAAAAAACCCTTCAAAGCCTCTTGTCCTAAAGAGGACCTTCTTGTCCTGTTTAGGTCTTGTCCTGAAGAAGACCTCCTTGTCTTGGTTTAGGACAAGAGATATAAGAGAAATAAAATAAAAAAGAGAGGTATTGATTTCTCTTCGGATGGATTTTTATATATTCTAAAACCCCGGGATCCACTCCTATTTATAAGAGGTGGAGGGATGCATGCATCCCATCTACACGCCTTACCATGATGAGGCGTATCGCAAGGATAGCGCCTCATCATGATGAGGCACTAAAGGGAGGGAGGGCGCATCTGTAAGAGAGCAAAACACGTATCCGCTCAAAAAAAATGTGCTATCAACCTTCTCACGCTGATAACCTCACCCCACACTTATTTCATGATAATCCAATGGTCCAGATTAAGGCATTATCAATGGTCCAGAAGCAAGGCGCCATCACCAATGGTCTAGATTCAGACGCCATCTAATGGTCCAGATTTAGGCAACAACCAATGGTCCAGGTCCTTCATCCAGGAAGTCATCCAATGGTCCAGATCGAGCCACTGACCAATGGTCTAGATTCATTATTCAAAGAGACATCCAATAGTCTAAATAAAGCCAATTGGGTTCCAACTCTTGGCCAACCCATATTAGGTCATATCTAATCATATTAGATTAACCTAATACAAGAATTAGATTCGAATCCAATTCGAATTAGGAGCTAGGGTTTGCAACACGTGCTAGCATGTCTACCTTGCAAACATAATCTAATCCAATTAGACCCTTGATTAGTTTCTTTTGTGTGTGACCCTTTGAGTTCCTCATCCAGCCAACAATAGGTCTAGGCTTATATCGATTTATTTTGATTAGAAATCAACTAATCGAATTAGGTCAAATTGAGCTAACCCTAGTTGCCAATTTGAACCATCTTTCAAATTGACTCATGAATTCAATCAATTTAATTCATGAAAACATATAAGACATGATTGACATTTAGCAATGTATCATGCCTACCCAGAAGATGATGAATTTGATAGAAATTACTAAAATACACTTTAGTAGCAAATTACCGTGCAATTCAATCCTTTGATCTCTCTTTATCTCGAATAAGCAATGAGTATGGAAAATTATCAAACCCTAACACTTTATTCATTTGAATCTCAAATCGCTAATGAAAACTCGATCGATGAAAGATTAGAAACCATTTCTAATATCATCATGCTTTGATCAAAGACTTCCTGAGTTATCATTTGATGAGATTACATAGGATAAATACTCCTCTTACTAGGAGTGATCGATTCCTTGTTAATCTACTCACAATCTTCATACACAATTTACCATATCCATGAACAGCCTGTACATGGCTAAGTCATGAATGAGTATGAACCAAAACATGGATTCATGTGTACAAGATTTCATGGTGATTTCAGGTCTAAGGATCATTTGCATAACTCTCACTAAGAGAATCATCTTTTGACAAGTATCTTTTGATAAGTAAGTAAGACTTCCATAAGATATTCTCACAGATCAATTCAGTGAACTCATACCTTGATGAGTACCCACATCCTTGTATTAGTATCCCTACACAAGTGGTCGTGAGACCAACCACTCTCTCCATCGAGCATACATAGAATGTGCTAGTCTTTCTGAAAATATCGATCCTCTACTCGATGATCCTTCGACTAGAAATATTTTAGATTAGGGTTTATAAGATCTTAGGTCTTATTGTTATGAACTTCATCATAACCGCAAATCCATTATCCTAATCTATAGGGTTTATCATAATCTTAAAACAAAAAGTTATAAGACAGAGCATATGATAAATCAAAATGTCTTTTATCAATATCATTCATGGATCGAAAGAATTTTACAGAAAAACCCCTGTTACATAAGAAATATGATTGGCTTTCAGAGCACTATTCTTTCAAGCATGAATTAGGAGCATGTATCTAATATATAATTATGGCATGACCGAACTAATATTGGAGCTCTAAAAATATTTTATAATATAAAAATATAAAGATTTTAAATTACTTTATAAAAATTATATATTTCATATTATTTTATAAAATAATAGTTCAATTTATGAAATTAGTCTATAATTTTTTTGAATTTAAAACTTTTATCTTATTTTTATTTTTAAATTTAAATAAAATTAGTAAAAAAATCTAAATTTCAAAATTTTACCATATTGTTATTTTTAAAATTAAATCAAATCAGCATCCATGAAATTATAAAAAAATATATATTTCATATTATTTTATAAAATAATAGATAAATCTATAAAATTTGTCTATAAAAAGTATTTCTAAATTTTCAAACTTTTTATCTTTTTTATCTTTTAAATTTAAATCAAATTAGCACAAAAATACAAAATTTTAAAAATTTTTACCTTCTGTCTATTTTTAAATTTAAATCAAATCAGCACAAAAAGTCTAAATTTTAAAGTTTTATTTGATTTTTATTTTAAAATTGAATCAAATCAGCACCCATGCAATTATAAAAATTATATATTTCAGAATATTTTATAGAATAATAGGTCAATCTAAAAAAATATTTCTAGATTTTAAAACTTTTAATCTTATTTTTTTAAATTTAAATCAAATCAGCACAAAAAGAAACTCTAAATTTTAAAACTTTTTGTCTTATTTATATTTTTAAATTTAAATCAAATCAATGCCCATGCAATTTTAAAAATTATATAATTTATAAAATAATAGATCAATCTATAAAATTAGTCTATAAAAATATTTCTAAATTTTAAAACTTTTCTCTTCTTTTTATTTTTTAAATTTAAATTAAATCAGCAAAAAAAAATTAAAATTAGATTAGTGCAAAAGAATCTAAATTTTATCTTATTTCTATTTATTAAATTTGAATTAGATTAGTGCCGAAGAATCTAAATTTTTAAAGTTTTAACTTATTTTTATTTTTTAAAATTAAATCAAATCGGCACCTATATTATTATAAAAATTATATTTTTCATATGATTTTATAGAATAATAGATCAATCTAAAAATTTATCTAAAAAATGTATTTCTAAATTTTAAAACATTTTATATTATTTTTATTTTTTAAATTTAAAAATCATATTAGCACTAGCGCTTGTGCCGTCATAAAAATTATATGTTTCATATTATTTTATAAGATAATTTATCAATTTATAAAATTAATTTATAAAAAAATATTTAAAAATTTTATCTTCTTTTTATTTTTAAAATTTAAATCAAATCTCTAAAAAGATATTCAAAATTTTAATTAAACTTTTTATCTTATTTCTATTTTTTAAATTAAAACTTTTTATCTTATTTCTATTTTTTAAATTTAAATCAAATGAACATGGTTACGATTATAAAAAAAAAAATATTTATTTCATATTATTTTATAAAATAATAAATCAAAATTTATAATTCATTTCTATAAATATTTTTAAATTAAAAATTTTTTTATCTAAATTTTGTTTTTTAAATTAAATCAATTCCCATAAGCCAATAGGGAGCATGATGATGAGGGGTGGAAAACATCGATGATGACTCGAACCCGGGCCTCCGGTGCTTGGAACGAAGCCAATAATGACCGAGGGTGAGGCTAAGGTCCTCAGGGTTAGATAGATCTCTCTCTCTCTCTCTCTCTCTCTCTCGTCGATGGCGCAGCGTCAAACGATGAACGATAAAGTCCAAATCACGCGCGTAGATCGAAGACGACGAGCAAATGGACGGGCGGATTAAATTCGTTCAGGGAAAAAGACGCCCCGCCCCCACATGTCGTCACTATGTCTCGATTAGATATATAATAGGCCATCATCGCCTCCTCGTTCATTTTCCATCTCCTTCCCCTCTCCGCCTCCAGCCTCCATCCTCCATCCGCATAACTACGTGGCCTTCCACCGGCCGACGCTTTTCCTCTCTCCATATCCGCCCATCCCGGCGGAAGTGCGAGTGAGCGAGAGCCACACGAGTGATCCCCTCTCCGCCCGCTCCTCTCCTCTCCTCCGAACCCCACGATCTCCACCGCCAAACCCTAGCCGCCCTCTGATCTCCAGCGATCCCCCGCCCTTCCTCCCGCCAGGTTTGTGTCTCGCCACCTTGCCCATTTCCCTGCTCTTTTTTTTGGCCTTCGGATGTTTCGTGGATGGATTGGGACTCCTCGCTATAAGGCGTCTTGTAAAATCCCCTTTACTCTTCTTTTTTTTTTTTTTTTTTTCCCCTCTTCCTTTCCTTTCCCCTTTTTTTTGTTTATTTTATTTTATTTTATTTTATTTTATTTTATTTTATTTTTATTTTTGGTGGCGATGGGAACTTAGATCTAGGAAGTGGATGCTAAGGTCGTCGTAAGGTCATGTGAGTTTCCTTTTCTTTGATTGTTTTTGTTATTTATCTGTTTTTCGTTCTTCGGTTGAAGAGATCCTTTCGGGGTTTCCGGTTGACCGCCTGTTCATGTTTGAGATTCTTATTTAATTAGGTCTGGTGGGTTTTCTTTATTTGTTCCTTCAACCAGCTTTGGAAGCAAAGCATTCTTTTTATACAAGTCTCTCCCTCTCTTCTTTCTAGCTATCTGTGCTGCCGGATCTGAAATTTCTGGCCTTTTTTTTTTTTTTTTTTTTTTGAAGAAGAAGAAGAACGACTTCCTGGGGGCAGATAAAGCCACCACAAACGCCATGAGATATTTGATCATTTTGTTTGAAAGTTTCTTTCTTCTTTTTCCGTCCTTCGTTGTTTGTTTTGGTTGTTTACATTAGGAGCAAAGGTTGGAAGGAAACGGGTTGTCGAGTGAAGAAAGAAATTAGACAGGAAAAGGTAGACGTGGTTCCTTCTTTGAGAATTGTGCTTATTTCCATCATTCATTCTCAAAGAATTGTGCTTATTTCCATCATTCATTCTCTCTTCGTTTCAACGAAGTGGAAGTTTCAAGAGATCCAGGTTTTATGATAGATACCTTGAAGTCAACCTTTCTATCTGGTTACTAGATGAAGCTATTGTTGAAAAGTCCCAGCCTATAGATGTAGCTGATGAGACTCAATGAGATGTTGATAGCTGGCTTTTATATTTTAATATGATCTGTGGCTCGATATTGAGATTCTCTTCAACAAATTTTTACTATAAGATGACTTGGGATTTGGATTTTAACTTTTTGGCGACATGTGGAATGATTATCAAGCAAGGTTGTTCTCATGGTAAACTCTTGGAGTTAATGCCTAGATAAATTAATATAGGGCAAGAAGTATTTAGGTTTGTTGAGAAAGAATGGAACGGAAGCCAAATGGTTGGTCAAATGTGCTTCAAGTGAATGGAACATGATTTGCAAAAGGGGAAGATAGATATAGAAGGAAGCACTATTGACAGCATGAAGCATCTACTTTTGATTACTGTCACCAATATGTTGTAGAAATTGGATATTGAGGATTGGCTGTTGGTAAATTGATTGGCTCTACAGCTGTATCCTGGCTATCAATTTGGATTAAAAGTAACTATACTTGTTATGATGGTCAGTTAATTGTTTCATGTATTTCTGGAACACTCTAGCAGGTACCCATACTCTGTCATGCTTGTCACTTGAAACATTTTTGCCAGGTTCTTTCTGCATTGAAATAATACAACAGATCTACAAAATGGCATAGCAAATGCAGTGTTATTATATCTACTTTTGTATCTGCCCTTTTCTTATCTCTCAGTTGGTGATTAGTGCATTGTATGATTTTTTTTTTTTTTTTTTTTTCTGTCTCATCTGTAGAGTGTGGTATTGTATTGATCTTTTGTTTGTTATAATATTAGTGTTGCTTTTATTCTTTTGTTATTTATTCATGAAATGCAAAATGATGCTTCATAACTAAAGAGCCAACTTGGAACTTTGGTTATCCTTTCATGGTGTTTCTCAGAAAATTATTGGAAACCATATATAGCCTTCTTCCAAATAAATGTCCAGATTCACGCATGTTTTATGATGTATTCCAGTTTTTGGTAAATCAGAAGGAAAAGGAAATAAATTTACATTTCCTAGGTGTAGCTTTCAATTTCTCATCATTGTATGTTTTGATCTGGCCATTATGGACTAACATTTTGTTCAGAAACTAATTGTTTGTATTACAACTTTCTGGTTGTAATGAACACAAGGTTATGATGTTGTCGAGTGGCGATAAAATTTAATCTCATAGGTTTTGTGAAAACCAGAAGTTAGTAAGTGGTGGAAGTCTAAGTTAGTAGGTTGTTGAGAGCATTTTTGGCTGAGCATAAGTGGTGGAAGTCTAAGTGGCCTGCATCAGCAACTTCAGACCCTCCCCCTTCGAAGTCATCAAAGTCAGTTTGTAGTTATAATTTACTGAACTAAATAGAAGTCCTGAACTGGCTGAAATGCATGTTGGTGGTCAAATTGAGCGCCAAACAGCCTGAAATGACCAATTTTTCTGGGAGACATCCATTTTGAGACACCCACTTCTGAGCAACCAGACACACCCTAGGAGCCAGTGTGAAGGCTCTAAAAATTAGTCATTGGTAGGTATAGTGTTGTCAAAGGTGTGAGGCACAAGGTGATAAGGGTTAGGTGCTTCTTATACCCTAAGCGAGGCACCTTCATCTAAGCTCATATGAGATGAAAAAGACTAGCATTTTTGATTTGATTTGAGGTGTAAGAAAAGCACGTTTTTCTTAATAAACTATATTTGTAATATTTTTTTAAAGTTTATCATATTTATTAGATTATGTTGATTTTATGATGTATCATTACATGCACAATTATTTTTCTTACCCTATAAAAAATGTTAAAAATTGGAAGATAAAGAAATGGAACACCAAAAATTATGCTATTATTTGAGAAAGAGGAGGAATACATCAAGGCACTATAGATTTAAGCAAAGAAAGAGAAACCTTTCTATTGAGGTAATAGACTAAATATATTTCTATTATGATTTTTTTTGGCTTTTTTTAATTATGTGCTATAAATCCTATTTATATAAATTATTCTACCATTTATTTAAAAAATGTACGCTTCATTTTGTTCAGGCACACCCATACGCTTTGTGCCTTGCACCTAGACTTTAAGAGTAGTTTATGCTTAAGTGCGCCTTATACTTTTAACAGCATATGGTAGGTATTTTTTTCTTTTAACATTCCATGATTTTTAAGTAATTATCTATGTCTGCTTTGATACTGTCAGGAAATTTTTGATTTGGTTTCCTGATGTTCCTTTGAAAAGCTTCTGCTGATGAAGATGTTGAATGGTTGACATACTCTGCACCACTAGTTTTTATGTAACAGGAAATTGAGCCTTTGGTGATTTGTACCTGGATAGGATGAGTGAATCTTATATATAATGCATCATGTACTTGTCAATTGGCTGAAGAGTTTAAAGGGTTGAGTTGTATGGACAGCAACAAGGTTCAAGTTTCTTATCAATTGATAGAAGCTTTGCTCACTAAATTAGTATGATGTTCCATGTCTTGGTGTTCCTGATTGCAGAGGTATTTTGTAATGCCAACTTTATTGCATCATTGTATCAAGGGTTTTACTTAACCCTTGGAAAATATGCTGGTAGGTGGTGTAATTAGGGATGTGGTTCTCATATTATATCATGCCGAGTTCTTGGTTAATCCTTACTGATATGCAGTAAATTTAAAAATTTGTCAGGTCTTTGCTAAGTTAAGTAAACTTGGATCCGGTTACCTTCTCCATTCTTGGATTTACATGGTTCACAAATTTTAAAGATGAAAAAAGTGAAAAAGGTAGGGCGACTTCGAGATGCGTGTGGATTCAAAGGTGGTGGAGGTAACTGGATCATGGACTTGACTACATTTGAATGTAGCTAAGTCTATATATATATATATATATATATATATAGAGAGAGAGAGAGAGAGAGAGAGAGGGAGGGAGAGAGAGAGAGAGAGAGAGAGAGAGGGGCAGATTTGGTTACATTCGAATGTAGCTAAGTTTAGGATTTGGTCACCTCCCCTACTCTTTGATCAATATGAATCTTGAAACCTTCCCACCTTTTTCATCTTTTTCATCTTTGGGATCTGTGATACATGTGGATTCAAAGGTGAAAAAAGCAGTCAGGTTTGGGCTTTCTCTCTCTATTGATGTATATATGGTAAAGATAAAATATTTGATTTACTTGAGGATAGATTGTATTATTCTTATATGAAAAAAGATGCTAGAAGATTTATTAAGATGTGCAAAGTGTGCCAAACTACTATAGCATTGGAATATATTTTCCTCCTCTTATATTGGAGTGAGCATTAGAAGATCTTAGCATGAATTAGGTGCTCGGACTTCCAAAGACAAGAGGAGGATTTGAGTCTATATTTGTGGTATTGGATCGACACACACACACACACACACACACACACACACACACATATGTAGAGAGAGAGTTCATGTGTAGCCAAGCATAGATCTGGTTGCCCTTTCCATTCTTAGATTTATACGGATTACGGATTCCAAAGATGAAAAAGGTGGGGTGGTTCCGGGATCCATATGGATTTAAGTGTAGAAAGGGCAACTAAATCTGAGGCTTGGTTACATATAAGTATAGCCAAGGGTCCAGTGATACACACACACACACATACATACCATACATTACATACATTACATTACATACATATATACATATATTTTAAAATTTTGTATTCATTGGGTAGTTTTAATGTGATCCTCGACTTTTATTATTTCCTTGTAACTCTACTTCTCCATGATTCTTATGATCTTGTGTATTCTGTTACTTCTAAATCAGTGCTTTGAATGAACAACCTTTGAACTATAGAAAAATGGAATGTAAAAGCAATGCAAAAATTACAAGCTATGTGTGGCATGCAACAATATTCTATGATGTGCATACAAACACATGCATGTCACGAATGAATTTAGCTAAACTACTTCAATACTTCTAGTAGCGACATTTGAAATTTCTTTAGTGAAATTTTCCAGTGATTTATTTAATTTTTGCATTGGCATAACCATACACTTCTTGGCAATCTTTTAAAATATTAATCACCTAGGCACCCACCTAGAAGGGGCTGGCTAGCAGCTCTGTAGGCCCCCTCTGTAAACTTTTGCATCATGTTGGAGCACGAAAAATGAGATTGATTAGTGGATGCTTTTAATTTTGCACTTCCCATGGAATTACAGCATCTTACTTGGTGTGTTATATTTCATTTTTCTTCTAGATTGTTATTTTTTTTATATATTTTTAATTTATTTATCAATATTTTGAATTTTCCTTTTGGACTACATTATAGGCTCATGCATAGTGCCTAGCTGCCACACAGCTAGTTGTCTGTTTTCTGTCTTCAGTACTTCAAAAAGTATTTTAACCATCTGGGTAGGTGAGATCGCTTGTCTCTTTTATTCTAAAAGAAAGAATGTTAATATAATTGGATCAGCAGATTGTTGCTATTCTAGGAATTTTTATACGGTTAGATCTAGCTATTATAGGAATTAATGGGAGAACAAAACTTGGGAAGGAGCATCAATGGGAAAGGGATGCTTTAGATGTTGTGACCTAAAGTGTTTGCTTTATTTGAAATCAGAAAAAAAAATCAAAGTCAAACTTGTTTGAACCTTGAACTAAGTCGGAGTTGCCTGTGGGCACCAAGAGAGCGGAGAGACATTAACGTCTGATTGAAGTGGTCCAGTCTTCTGATTAGGGACTTCATGTGCGTGGGCTTTGCTTTGACTGCAAGGCGCCATCCCATGTAGAGTGTTGGGCCTATAAAATCTCAAGTTGCTGTCTGATGCTTGGACAGTCTTGATGGCCATTTTTGTTTTTTTTATCCCCGCTGATGCTGTCAAAGATGTGCATTAGGTGCGAAGCACAAAGCGCGAATGGTTAGGTACTTCTTATACCCTAAGGTGCACGTGCCTAAGGGATGAGGTGTTAGGTGTTAAGAGTTAGGTGCTTCTTATATTCTAAATGAGGCGTCTTCATCTAGGCATACATGAGGCAAAAAAAGATGCTTGCTTTTGATCTGATTTCAAGCGCATGAAAAGCACGCCTTTCTTAATAAACTATATTTACAATATATTTTTTTAAAGTCTGTCATATTTATTAGACTATATTGGCTTTATGATGCACTATCTCATGCACAATTATTTTTCTTACCCTACATAAATGCTAAAAATTGGAAGACAAAAAAAATCAAACACAAAATATTATCCTATTATCTAAGAAAGATGAGGGAAAACATAAAGGGATAACAAATTTCAACTGAGAAAGAGAAGACTTTTCATTTGAGCTAATAGGCCAAATGTAATACTATTATGATTTTTTAAACTTTTTTCTATTATATGTTATAAATTTTGCTTATATAAATTATGCTATCATTTATTTCAAAAATGTATGCCTCACTTCGCTCAAGCGCATGCTTGCACTTTGTGCCTTGCGCTTAGGTTTTAAGCACCCTTTGCGCTTAAGTGTGCCTAGCACTTTTAACAATACTGCTTTTCCCTTCACTTTATGTTGATTTTTCTTTGATTTAGAACATCCAGTGACTTTATGAACTCAATCAGTTGGCATCCACAAATCCTTAACTGGGATACAATTTGAGATGTGCAGTAAAAGAGTTAGTATAACCAAAATAAAGTATATGTCTGCAATTCTGATATAAATAGTGATGCATATGAGGCTTTGGTCATAATTTGTCTAAGAAATACAGTAATGTGATCATAACTGGAATTAGTGTTGGGTGAATGGGGTGCTTTTGGGGTGCCATGTGGTCACCATATTCTTTGAAAGCAAGATAAACTTTTATAAAATGACTATAAGGCCAACATCATTGAAAGTATTGAATACTTGATGGTAGACTTGAGAATGTTGAGAAAGATGAGTTTTGAAATTGGGAAGGTCGATATAAGGAATGATCATATTATTGGAAAAATCAACAAATGTATCGACTGATGACAGTGGATTCTCGAATGATTGTTATGAGCATGTGCAAGAAGGATCTAGGAGCTTAAGTTTATGATTAGTATCCAAGGAAGTAAAGGGAAGACCTAATATCTCATATTAAATGGACAGAACTTGTGAGAGGATATTGGAATAGAGAAAAACTTGAGCTAACTAAAAGATTTAGCCAATATTGGAATAGAACAAAACTTGAGCTAACTAAAAGATTTAGCCTTGATAGTAGGGATGTGCACAGGTTGGGTTGGGTTAGTTTAAAATATTTTTATATCAAAACTGATTTGAATTAGTTTCTTAAAATTGAAAGTGAAAATGAAACGATTGGTCTAGTAATTCAAACCGAATCAAACCAAAAAATTCAGTTTGGTTTCGGTTTAGTTTATCAGTTTGCATATATCTACTTTAAATGATTATGAAATCAGTTTACTGGGTTATTCACAATGGACAAGAATATAACTTTCACATAACATAATTATTCACACATATCTGTGGTAACTCAATTTTGACTATGATACAAATGAAGACCCATATAATATACACACACAGCTCGGTTTGGTTTATATCAGTTTTTTAAAAAATCCAAACCGAAACTGAACCAACTTGTTTGGTGTCAAAAATTTTTAAACTAAAACCAAATTGAGAAACAAAAAATACTGATTCAAACTAAACTAAAATCATGGTTTGGGGCGGTTTTGTGGTTTGGTCGGCTTTCTTGCACACCCTTGCTTGATAGAGAAGATTGGTGGAGGATTCTTACAGAATGCTTGATCATCATGAGGTCCCTTATAATAGATAGTTGTAAAACCTAATTTTTTGCAATAGAAGGTTTGAAGTGCTGGTGCCAATGAGCATGCTTGCCATCTACTGACATGCCATATTCCATGCAGGCAGATGTGCAATGTCTTGCCAAAATAAAATTTGAAAATGGATTCAATGTCATTTAATTGGCACTAAGCACTACTTTTAAGCGTGTGCCATGCACATGCAAGTGCATCTGCTTCACCCATTCTTTTACTTTACCCAACAATGGTGATGCTAATTTGTTTTCCTTCTTCTAATCATGTGAGTTGACGATGGAATGTATGCATTGAATGCCCAATGGTCATCTCAGGGCATTTCCATTATGCAAAAAGTATATATTGAAAAATATTTCAAGAAAGAATAAATGGGTGGAATGCTGACCCTTGGAAGTGCAGGTACCAGCTTGACGTATGTATTGGTTGACTTGGCTGGCATTAACAAACATTTGAAACCTTGCTGTAAAATGAGTTTTAAGAAAAACATGGGGAGACTTGGTTTTCATAAAACTCTTTTTTCAGGTTTTGTTATCCTACAAGTTTTTATAAAAGAAGTTTTATGAAAATAGCTGATCAAGACCATATGTCAAACTCATTCATTTTATGTTTTGTCTTAACTTATTTTAGTAAAATGTGGCAAGTAAACAACCCCTTCAAGTTGACCCCATATAGTTGAGACAAGACCTATTAGCTATCATCATGGATCTTCCAGCTGGTCAAGTTTTCATCGGAAAACACTTAAGAATTTGTGGGAGGTTGAGACACTGTTTCTTTACAATCAGCTGATAATGGCTGTGAATTTCTACAAATTTTTAAGCATAACCATCCAGCCTTGTTCAAGGTATTTGATGTCAATGTTATGATTTCTTATTTGCCAAGCAGTCCTATCTAGGGCCACTCTAATGTTAGTTTGTAAAAGTAGGGACGCCCTTATATTGTTGAATGATGAATTTGGATCCGTTTCAAAGTTTGGCATGTTTTTCACGAGTGGCCATCGGTCTAAAGTGAATCTGTATTTAGAGTAGGATAAAGACAATTTCTCTATTGTGAGGATAAAGGCAATTTCTCTATTGTGAGGGCATTATTCTAAAATTCTGATCTGTACTGTATGTTGGAAGCTTTATGTGGATCAAAATGTTATCCTCCTCACTTGTGAGAAGCAAATGAAATGGAATATAACATGCTAGTATTAGTGAGAGGGAGAATAACAATGAAAACGTCTTTCAAAGTAAACTAGGGAATCTATATCATATAAAGCTACGTGGCACTTAGTTTGAAGTTGTAGAATATCGGTGCCGCATTTGTCTCGGAGTTTTAAAAGGCAGCCAATTAGGTCAATTATTATTTTAACAAATTTTAAATTGAGTAGAGGTAACACAATATGTAAAGGAATAAGTAAAGAATTAGAAGGGGATCTTAGAATTAAAAGATTATTTAAATTAAGGAAACACTTTTATAGCATATACCAGTGGACTATTTTGCTGTAGCATGATGAGTAAATGACAATCTTTCTTACAAATATATAACAAGATCAATTAATTTTCTGAAAAATGCTTGATAATAAAGTCAATGCTATAAGGAACTCTACAAAATGATGAATGATCGATAAAATTGAATATTAAAAAGCTAATCAAGAATATCTTCAGCTGGTAGGCTATAATTTAGGTACCATATCAGTGTAGGAATGTGATTGATTAGAGTGATAATTGACAATCCATCATGCCTTGTCTAATACTTTATCAATCCCACAAGATAATTCAGAATTATCCTTCATAGGTCATCTAGGCCTAGATGGAGTTTTTTAGGTGTCTTGACTAATTCTTGACCCATGTGGATTGTCATGGAAACCCTTAACTTGATCATTATTTTTGTTAACCTTTTTCTTGAATTTTGTTTATAAATTAATATTGCATGATAAGTAATATGACCATGCCCATGATAAAGCAAAATAATCGATCCAATTTTAGGAAGGGGCTTGCAAATAATTCATTTTCTATAACCAAAACTATAAAATTCAGTATTCTTGATGCTAGATATCAAATCCTAATCTTCTTGCAGACTGTCCTTGGTGACATTAACTTGGATCAGAAAGATATGGGTTCATATGTTTGGCATCACTTGATGTGGAAGGCTTAAGGTAGAAAAGTTTGCTATTGGTTGGTATTTTTTTAAGGTTATGGAGAGAGATCAATCGAATAAGATCTAGAAGAAGATGTGAATCTTTTTTAGTCAATTTTGTTTGTAGCTGATTGTTTTATAAGAAAGGTATGGTTTTGTGGACACATTGATGTAGGGCCATTAAAGGGCAGTCTTGCTTATTAGCAGGCAGGCTTAACAGGAAGGGAATCAAGAGAAGAGAGAGAGAGAGTAGAGGAGAAGCTACTAAAGATGGTGGAGGATAGAGGGAGGGAGGAGAGGAGAAAGAAGGATGGGAGACAAAACTGCAACAATTTTCTCAATAACAAACTTGCATATACCACATAAATCAAGATTATCCAATGGCTATCTCATCACCATATGCAGCATGTTTGAGCTTAGGACTAAGTAACAGTATTTTTTAAAAACAAGTTGGGGGGCTGTATAACTTGTTGGCGGGCCAAGTAACTTGATGATAAATTATGATAAATTAACTAAAAGGACTAAATTGATGGTCGAGTAACTTTGAGTTGTTTAAGGGCCAACTAACCTAATAGCCATGACTCTAATTAAATGGAAACAAAATACAGACTTCATACATATCAGTTTCTTGGATCAAATAATTTTAATGCTCAAATAGACTCAATGCTCCTGGTAGTTGGATAACAGTTAGTATCATTATAATAGAAACTGTGCCATAAGATCCTTGACTTCATCACACATCATATAAGCAAGATTGCAAAATGGTTCTTTCATTTATTAAGTGACCTCTTAAACAGTCATGTTGTATGTTGCACCTGTATAAATTATTAGCAGCCACTAAGTTTGCAGGGCTGGTTAAATTCCCTCTTAAATGTTCAAGAAGCAAATAAGTTTGCTTGGCTGTTTAAATGAGATGTAGTTCATATTTGAATTTAGTGCATAAAATGCCTTATATATTCAATCATCAATCTACTGATGTTCTACAAACATGATGCATGATGCAATTGTTTCATTGCATTCTTATCTTCTATGATGTTGCTTCTTTCCACAGATCTATGTAACCGTGAAGATGTTGTGTAAAGACCATCCCTCCTTTTCGCTCCCTCTCTCTCTCTCTCTCTCTCTTCTCTGCGTGTGTGGGGACATGCACATACTGTTATAGTTGAGAAGATCATTTAATTCTTGTGTTTCTGTTGTATTCAACAACGATGAAGGTTTTCACAACTATGCTTCCTGTAAAGTTTAACATTGTCGTAATATTACGAATAATTCCTACGCATGCATAGTATTCAAAATCATTTGACTGTCATTGAACACTATCCAACACACAAACATTAGATGCTCTTATGCATCTAAATAGATTAATAAAATGCTGAACGAGTTAGGGGAATTATATTCAGCTTTAAAAGGAAACCAGTTGTGGAAGAAAGAGTGCGTAAGTTGTGGAAGGGAGTGTGTGAGAGCATGCATCAACATGAGTCTTTCAGCAAGATGTTCCAGGTTAAATAAAACTTGTTAAAGAAGCAAGATGAAATAAGACAGAAAATATGAATTAAATCTCTTTCAATTTCCCTCACCGAGAGACCTTGTGTTTTGTTTTAGCCATGAAAAATGTCACATTTAACTTGAGCTATACGAACTGCATTAATTGAAGGATAAAGTAATCGAGAATTGATTGTGATGGTTTGGGAAGGGCTTTAATGAAGTGGGGTGCTTTAATCTTTGTTAGAGGAAGACCGTGACATGGATGGCAGTTGTGTAAAAAGATATGATATATAAAATTAATATATTATAATAATATAATATAATATATATTATATTCTAATTTATTAAATCATATTGTATTATACTTAATATTATCTATTAAAAAATATATATTATTATATTATATTATAATTTATCTATTATAATATAATATAATACAATGTAATGTGTTGTAGTATATTAAATAGTGTGTATAATATTATAATATAATATAATATTAGTTTATATATTATAATATATGATATAATTTAATATATTATATGATATTATATATGTTATAGTAATGTAATATAACAATAATAGGGATAATTTTGATATTTTATGGTTAGTAATCTTAGATTACCGTAGCATACTAAACATGATGATGTTAGATCACCATGATCCTTAATCACTGTGATATACCATACCAAACTTGGTGATATTTGATCATTGGGGATCAGGTCATCCTATGATTAGGGTCACTAGTGATCCAAGATCATTGGGGTGATCCCATAATAGTCACTTAATGTCTCCTAACTAGTTGGAACAAGGCTTGATTGTTGTGTTGGAATAAGATCATCGGGGTGATGGTTACTGCTGGAGTTGTCACATCTATCTCATGACTAGTTCTGGAGTTGATGATACTAATGCCTTGCGATGTACACATGATGTGGATCTTATTTTTTTCCCATAAACATATTTACTTTACGGTTATAAGCAAATCTTCATTTTTTCCTCATTTTTTTTCCTTTTAAGTGATAGCTACAATTAGCTTGCTTTCAATTTTCGTTTCTTTTTCAATGCAGATCTTCAATGCAGATCAGTCACATACATGCTCACATTTGATAACTGATCTATTGGTTACAATGTTTATGCATATACATACATATAAATATGCTCACTTGTCACCATATCTAGATCTAGAGAATTTCTTATGTCTAATACTCCCATCCATCTTGAGAATTTGCTGTCTTATAATCCTATCCGTCACCCTGTGACAGTGGTCATCTGAAAGGGACATAGAAATCAATTTTCCCAAAAAAAAATTGGGTGTGCTGAACTGGAAATAGGGAAACTTGTTTAGGCCTCCATTTTGCTATGCTAGTCAGGGATGGAAGAGAGACTGATAATTTGGAACAAGCAGAATGTGGTGACATACACTATGGATGAAATTTTATATCTTGATATAGATGGAATATTCATTTGTTCATCTGAGGTTAAAAATGGATGACAACTTTATGGTTTGAAGTGATTGAAAAAGTGATGTAAGATGGCAACTTAGGAATTTAATTTATTGGACCCTGGGGCATTTGGATGCTCATTGACAATTTACATTGTCAAACCTTGTTCAGTTTACTTTTATACTTAAAAAGGGAATATTTTCAATTTTTATCAATCTATAGGCAGTTAATCATTCTTGTTATACTTTGTATCTATCGTGTTTGCACATGTATTATGTGCAAACTTTGCACCATGGCAGGTTTTTCCAGGTTGCTATCTTGAATTTCTATGAGCATTCAACTGTCATGGTGTCATGCATCTAGGTGACTTTGGGGAAGGGGAAAAGTTGGTTGACTTATTAGAGTCAAAGTTTCTGAGAAGAAGATTCATAGATGTTATTTGGATGGCATGTGAGTCTTTAATGAGCACACCAGAGCACTTCAACAATTTTATATTCGGATCCATAAATGGTGGCTTCCTCGACAAACTTTGAACTAAAAGTTTTTGAGATGTACTTCTGATGGCACGTCAGTCTTTGGTGAAGGTGGTACATTACTGTAACTGTAAAAGCATTATATTTGCATCTATTGATGGTGCTTTGTTGTCAAGCTTGTTTGATTGAGGGGGTGTTTCAAAATCAATGTTCTTTGGAATGTTGGAAAACCAAGCACAAAAAAGATCAACTGTGCATAACTGTGCATTTGGTGTCTAATAGATGAAAACTGTAGTTTTGGTTATTTGCTAAGCTGACATTTTCTTGGCTTCTTCGACATTGGTAGAACTTTGAGGTACATTAACAATAGATGACATAAAAGGTTCGTTCAAATACTACTACTCATCTGCTGATCACTTTCTTTCTTTTGATTGTCAATTAGCTTTGCTAGTTCTAGAATTTTTTCTTTGTTGATGACTTTGATATTTTTGCATATAAAATAGAAGTATTCCATTGGCTTCGGATTTAAATTGTTTATGGTTATTCTCAGATATTGCTGTAAAATGGCAAGAGGTGCCAGGAACCGTTACAGACTTTCATCTCGTCAGCTC
Source organism: Metroxylon sagu (assembly GCA_017589505.3). Classification (NCBI taxonomy): domain Eukaryota; kingdom Viridiplantae; phylum Streptophyta; class Magnoliopsida; order Arecales; family Arecaceae; genus Metroxylon; species Metroxylon sagu. The sequence continues at coordinate 296,481 of JACVBY030000372.1, read as the reverse complement.
AGGTGGACTCCATATCCTGTTCCCTCGCGTTGCGGGAAGGACCTTCCAGAAAAAGAAGAGTGCTCTAAGAAAGCATCGTTAGCATTGGAGAAAAGGGACTGGGAAGATGCCACCTGCCCAGTTTGCATGGAATACCCACATAATGCTGTTCTTCTCCTCTGCTCATCCCATGACAAGGGTTGCCGCCCCTACATGTGTGGAACCAGCTACCGTCACTCCAACTGCCTAGATCAGTTCAAGAAGGCATACACTAAAGTGACATCCACTACTCACCACCACGAGTTGGGTTTAGCTATGCCTGGCTGGTCTGCAAACGAGAAGAAGTCTGAGGTGATGGAGCTTGCATGCCCCTTATGCCGTGGACAGGTGAAGGGATGGACTCTGGTAGAACCTGCACGTGAATATCTCAATAACAAGAAGAGAAGCTGCATGCAGGACAATTGCTCATTTGTGGGGACATACAGAGAGCTCCACAAGCATGTGAGGTCTGAGCACCCTTCTGCAAAGCCTCGTGAAGTGGATCCTGTGCTTGAGCAGAAGTGGAGAACACTAGAGCATGAGAGGGAGCGGCAAGATGTTATCAGTACAATTAGGTCATCAATGCCAAGGGCAGTGGTGTTTGGGGACTACGTGATAGATGTGAATAACAGTGACCTTGAACTTGATGATGAAGCTGGTGATGAGGATGGGGACTACGAAGGAGGAGGTAGTCATGGCATCAGTAGAAGCATCCTTTATTTTTTGTTGAGAGAGGGGGCACGCCTAATGGGACTCCATGGGGAAAATAGCTTATCCGAGGGCAGGGAAGAAGAGGATGATGTTTATGCTCCTTCCGTGAATGGTGGTGGTGGTGGTGCTGGTGCTGGTGCTGGTGCAGCAGATATTATTACTGGTGCAGCAGATATTATTACTGCTAATTTGCCAGATAGCAATGAAGACTTAACTCCGTCTGCTAGCCATGGGAGAGATGCAGGTGTGCTGAGATCTGAGAGGCGGCGGCGACGACGGCGACGGCGCCGTAGAAACCGTGGCAGATCAGTATCTGGCATGAGAGCTGAAACATAGCAAATGACAGGGAGATGAGCTGATTTTGAAATACCTAGTTTCCAGATATCTGTGTGTTTCTTCTTTAGTTTACTGTTTTGTGATCGGTCATGTAACAGTGAAATGTTGCCTTTATCTTATGATCTGTGAACAGTGACATCTTGTGTCTCATGTATTTTGCATATGGATGCTGCTCTACATGCTTCATTGTGTCTCATGTATTTGCATTTGGATGTTGTCTTTTTATCTTATGATGGGTTGTCTTTTTATCTTATGATGGGTAAGTAAGTAACCTAGAATTGTTAGTTTGCCTCTTTTGTCTCACAGAATAGTTTTTTCAGGTTAGACTCCAATAAAAGGCCGACGATGAGTGGGAGCTTAATTGTCCACATGCTGCAAGTTGGCTGGCTATCATCTTCTGACAATCTGAGAGGGCTTAATCATCTTCTTACAACCTCTGAAGACAAAACGAAACAACCGTCTGGATGTCGATATACTGGAAGCGGCCTGAATTTCATATTCGAAGCGCTCAAATGGCCATTTGACTGGCATTGCAAGGCCAGCGGTTTTCACGGTTTGTCCTGCTTTTTTCTCAGGGGATTGGCAAGATCACTTTCTGTCACCCATGCGTCATCAGAATGCCCCTCCCTCTTGTTTGGATAAGTGTGCGTCTGTTGCACTTGTCTTGGTACGGGGCATGACCACTAATTTTCTATGCAGAATTTGGACCAACAGCGGCATGTGAGTTTGGTGTTTACCCCCCCACCGGAATCAGGTAACCAATCTATCGGACCACACTGCTTGCTGCTCAAGGGTAGTATTTGATCTAGTTTTACGTCACCCAAGGCACAGTGATGGTGGATTTCATAAATTTAGAGACCGCCGCTCTGTTAAACGTTTAAACTGGTTTGAGAAGTCTCATGCATGAGAGATGGTGCTGCCCCGTTCGGTAGGTAGGTTGTTGAGTGAAAAGATAAATACTATTGAGTGAAGAAGATGATATAGGAGTTTCATTTTTATATTTTCTCTCTCTCTCTCTCTCTCTCTAAGAAAGCCGTTGACCTAGGGTAGGTCAGTATGGTTATATGCTCTATTTATATACCTTGGATATCCAATTATAGCTTCAATATTTGCTTTTCTATTCTTTCAACCATGCCAATTTCACCTTTTACGACCTACTCCACTGCTCATAACCCCACAGCCCACATGCTCCTGTCCCATACGACAACCAAATTATACCACATCCTCTCAATCCCGTACGACAAACCAAATTATGTCTATGATCCAGTACCAACATCACCATAACGGTCACCAACAAAAATAAAAAAAAAAAAAAAGACGAGCATGCGTTCAAATAAAAGGAAAATGTTTACTGGCTTGAAAAGGGGTAGGGCAAAAGCACCCAAGCGTGTCATGTATAAAATTATTTTAGCACACTCAAGTGAACCTTGTGAATACTCTTAAGGGTGCGCAACGAAAGCATGCATATTCTTGTGCATCTACAATAGACATACCCCAAGTGCTCTATAAAGAAATGGTAAGTCTTTTTTATTTTTTTTAGCATTTTATGTACCTCTTTTGATGCTTTCTTTGAGGATAATGGAGTGAAGCTTTGCGGTAGATCAAGCTACATGAGCCGGTTCTTCTTTTCTACCACTAGTTGCAATAGAGAGTCTTCTCTCCCACCCACCACCTGTGCTCTCATTAAGAGAAACATGGTATCTAAACTCACGTACGTACACCTTTTTTGTATTTCTTGTTGCATATCGTAGGTAGATGAGGACCTCTCTAAATTGATTTTTTTAGGAGTCTTTTAAATATGTGGGTCTCTTTATACTCCTTTATATCTCAAACAACAAATAAGTGGTCTTTATCCCACATTCAAATTAAACAATTAAACTCTTTGATTAGGTTGTCCTAACCATAGGCACTTCGATTTGGGTCTCAGCTCGAATATTCAACACCTCTCATTCACACATGGTGGGGCAACGAGTAGCAAACTCATATCATTTGTATTACTCCACTAGTGACTCTATTCATATAGGTTAATGAACAGTGCAACTGTGAGTCTACTTGCAATTTGGGAGTTCTACACTAAAATCTAGTAAGGTTAGCATAGAATTGTCAACCCTAAAAAATAAATCAGTTAAACATCTTTAATCCCTTAAAAGAGCTATATTTAACTTTTCTTTAACTTTGCATTACACCCATGACTACTTACTTTTCTAAGTGCTATGACCTGTTGATAGGATGAAATACTTAGATGTAATCAAACAATCTTCCCTTCATCATCATGTCACTAGACTCTAGGCTAACTACTTTTCCAGTAATATTCCTTATGACTAAATCAATCATGACAGTAGGTAACATACTGGAGTGGCTAACATTAACCCTTTGTTTCATGGCATAACCAAAGGTCACATAAGGAATCATTTTAGGGATAAATTTGCCTTTTAGGACTCAGTGAAAAGCAGAGATTCATTCACTCACCTCCTTAGTATGGTTGCCAAGCACAACTAGTATAAAATATATGCTATGATAGTTAATCTAACCTAGTGAGTGTATACCATTTCTCATTAACATACTATATGGATTTTAGACTAGTCATTCTTAGAATGTCTAACTTGAGTTCTTTTCCTGCTTGCCTTTCTAGAGATTGTAGAGTGAACTTGCATCTGACCTTTATCAAGCTAATATGGATTGGGGGTCATGCATATTCGATCCTCCTTTTAAGAACCTCAACTTGGCTCTTACCAAGGCATTATTTTGTCAGTGTCTCATCTTTTGCTTGCTAGCACATAGCGCAAAAAGGTAATAACTCATGTGAGTGAGTCAATTAGCCTGACATACTTCAAACTTTATAGACATGGATGTGTTAATACTCATGCCCCCCCTCCTAAAACACACATATATGCCAAAAGATAATGAAACAAAACATATCAAATGTATATGTAAAAGATGAAATATCTAAAATACATAAAAACTAGTCATCATCAACCATCAATATAGCTAGTCAGGGGATCAACGATCATGCATCTAGTAGAAATGTGCTGTATAATTACTTCCTTCTGTGCTATAGCCTCTCAAAGACATCGATGTGTTTGATCCTGCCATGATTCTTGGGGTCCTTTGTCTATGCAAGTGCTACCATACTATAATAATCAATTATCACTGGATCAAAAGCATGGGTTACAACTCTAATATCTAACAAGAACCTCCTCAACCAAATTGCTTCCTAGGATTTTGCAGAACATGCTACAAACTCTGCCTCCATGGTGGATAAAGTTACACAGGTTTGCTTCTTACTAATTTAAGAAATGATGCCATGATCCAACAAGAATGTATAACCTAAGGTTGTCTTGTGCTTATCTCGATCACCTCTCCAATCAGCATAATTGTAACCTACAATGTGTAAGTTTGATCCCTGATAGCATAGCATGTAATCCATGGTACCTTTGAGAAATCGAAGGATCCGCTTGACTGCTTTCTAGTTTGCAATCCTAGGATTTAACTAATATTAGCTGACTAGGTTCACTACATAATAGATGTCTGGCTGAGTAGACATCACAGTGTATATCACACTACCAACTACACTGGCATATGAGATATAGTTCATCTTCTCCTTTTCTTTAGGAGTTTTAGGGAACTTGTTAAGGCTTAAGTTATTGCCTTAAGCGACAAAACTATAAATAGGTTTGCAATTGTGCATCAAAACCATTCAAAGACTTTTTCTTCTTGTGATAATACCAGAAGTATCTTTGAATGATCTTTTAGGATCTTAACTCTGAGCACATAATTTGCTTTACCCATATCCTTCATCTCAAAATTTGAGGACAACCATACTTGGGTGGTGATTATAATCTCCTTGTCATTCCCAGCAAGCAATATGTCATTAACATACAAAGATAGAATAATGAAACTTCTCTTGGACCATTTAATATACACACAGTGATTTGTTGAACCTAAAGGTTCAATAATATATGTTTTGATGATAGCAAAAATATTGATTGAAGGAATAATGCAATACTTGAGTTTATGATGATAAGATAGGTATAATGGTTAAAACAAATCAAGACATGAACAAAAGATCATATGATACATATTTGAACTCAAGTTGCATGCAAAAAGTTCAAGTCAGAGAAAAACAATGAAAGATTATCTACTATCTGATGCACAACTATCCAAAGGAAAGGTTTCCGTTATAATTTTATTTTTTCTAAGGATACATTATAAAACTTGGTAGGAGAATAAATGCACAAGGCTCAAAACCCTTAAAAATAAATTAGATTAGGTTTTAGATCAATAATTAAAGTAAAATTATTATCAAAATCTAAAACTGGATCTGTACGATCGACTAGACCTCAAAACAATCGATCGGGCTAGATTGTTTTAGACAAAACCCTAAACCCCAGGGTTTTATTTGGCCTAGCGATCGACCAGCGTAGGATAGGCGAACGATTAACCCTAGCCTAGGTGGTTGACTGCTGACTTTGACAGCCCCAATAGTCATATTTTTATTTGATCATTGAAGCTGTGCTTGAGCTCCAACAGCCATATTCTTCGGCCCCTATAAAATGAAAACTTTGTGTGTGGTTTGAGCATAAATAAATGATGTGAAACCCATTAAAAAATCTTTCTAAAAAGAGTTTTGAGCTTAGTATATTTATACTCTTCCTTTCCAAGTTTAGTGCCACATTTGCAAATTTACTTTCTAGTGTTTCTCTTTTTAAATAATAGGATGAACTAATGCATGCATTATAATACTTTAAGTGTGTGAAATAATTTAGTGCATACATCAAAGATATTGCATTTTTAATATTAAGCTCAACTCTTCACTCCTTCAATCAAAGTGTTTTTGGTCAAAAGTTGGCCTTTAATTAATTAGCTAGCCACATCATTAAAGAATATCAAAAGCTAATATGTAAAATCTAGCCCTAATGGACTAGGTTTTAGAAAGGTTTAAGTTAATTAAACAGGTTCTTAGAATTAATGAGAAGATTCTTAGGCTAAATCTTTAATTGGGCCAAATTAAAAAAGAAAAGCACCAATCGAAACAGGGAAACAGAATCAAGGATAGACCTTGATCCCTACTGAAAAAAAGAGGGAGAAGGACTTTGACTAACCAAGAAACCTAAACCTAATTGGAGAGGGATTATGAGGATATGATCCTCTATAAGGGACCCTAGGGTTCATGCTAGGAGGAATCAAGGAAGTTGCTATAGGGAAAAGGTCGACTGGTTTTGGTTGATGGCAAGGAAGGACGCTAAAAGGGAGTCATCGGTGAATCACCAGAAAAGAGGCCATCAAAAGAGGAAATCACCATTCTTCCTCCTTAAGTCCGTCTTTGGTAAGTCCTTGTAAATTTTCGGCAGCCATGGGAGGGTTGTTGTCGAGCTAATAAAATAATAACAAGGTTGATGCCCTTTTCTTAACATCAAAGCCTCATGTTTCAACATCGGCTGCCAACCTCACTGGAATAACCAGAATAATGTAGGATTATGATAGGATTCCCTAATTTTGGAGATCTTTTCAAATCTATAAGATTCTCTTGATTTGAAAGATCTAGCTATTAAGAGAAACTCCTGATCATACACAATAATTTATTTCCTCAATTATGCACTAGTTCCATTAGAAGGTTTCTTTTACAATTTGTATTTAGCTTTCCTTAAATAATTAGGATTTCATCCTATAAATATGTAATAACCCTTCTGGCTTAGCATGGGGAAATAATATTATTGGCTTGTTTTCTTTGGAGGCTCAACCCCCTCGAAGTGGTTATCAGGAGGCTTGACCCCCTCGAAGCGGTCATCTAGAGGTGTGATCCCTTCGAAGCAATCATAGTTATCCCAAATTTTGTATTATATTTATCATTGCAATCGGGGTTCACAACAGTTGGTATCAGAGCCTGGTATCGATAACTTGGTACTCTTCTATCCTTCATCTTATTTTTTTCAATTTTCTTTCATATACAAAATCGTAGTATTGAAAAAAAAAAAATCTTTGCTTCTTGTTACCATCCCAAAATTGTCTAGCTCTTGGTATAAAAAAAAAAGTCCTTGCTTCTTATTACTACTCTCAAAACCAATTCAAATCCTATCACAAAAAAAAAAACTCAACCTTATTTTTTGCTTTTCCCCATCCGCACAAAAAAAAAAAAACGATCTTCTTTTCACCGGCTCGCCTCTCTGTCATCGCCGGTCTTTCCCATCGACCCTCCGACCGTGCCTCCGTCAAGCAACGGAGCCGCCTTGTCCCACACTCAACCATATTGAAAGCATGGTGGGCCCATAACCCACCTGCAAAAGAAAATCTAATTAAAAAAAGAGAGAGAAAAGGAGGGAGAAAAACATAAAAAAAAAGAAAGAGGAAAAAAGAGAAAAAAAAAGAAGAGAAGAAAAAAGGAAGAGAAAAAAAACGGGGAAGAGAAAGTTGGAAAAAAAAGGAAAGGAAAAAAAAAAGGAAAGAGAGAGAGAGAGAGAAAAAAAATAAAAGAAGAGAAGAAAAAAGGAAGAGAAAAAAAAAGGGAAGAAAAAGTTGGAAAAAAAAGAGAAGAAAAAAAAAGGAAAGAGAAAAGTTCTTTCTTATCTTCAAGAAAGTTTATTGTCAAAATTTGAGATATGGCAGAAGGGACTTGTCAACAATAGTGGGAGAAGCGCATGGAAAGTGTATGAAAAGCTTAAGAGAGACAACAGAAGCATCAATATTCAAGCTACGAAAATCTAATAAGCAGCTAATTGATGCTGTAGCTAATTTTAAAAAGATGATGGCAGGCATAGCAAAGGAGAAGTTCAAAGAATCTTCAAGCAATGTGTATTCAGAGCATCAATTTCCATAACATGAGATAAATTCTTACACCGAAATAGGAGGAGCAACTAAGTCATGAACCATCTGCTTGGAGTTTTCTCATTTCGATGGAGATGATCCCAATGGATGGATCTATAAGGCGGAACAGTTCTTCAAATATAATTTTACCCCTGAAGATTAGAAGGTTACAATAGCTTCTTTTCACCTTGAAAAGGAAGCACTACAGTGGTACCAATGGATGGAGAAAGCGCGAGGTAAGGTTTCATGGAAGGAATTTGTGGTAGGGCTTTGCACTCATTTTGGCCCAAGTGTTTATGAAGATTTTACTAGGGAGCTTACCAAGTTGCGACAGACAGTTACAGTACGTTAGTATCAATCTTGTTTTGAGCAACTCGCTAACCGTACTACAGGATTGACTGAAGAGTTTTTTGTAAGCTGCTTCGTGAGCGGGCTAAAAGAAGAAATCAAGCATGATGTTCGAATATTTCAACCAACCAATATGACCGAGGCTATTGGATTAGCATGACTTAAGGAAGAGCAGCTACTTGCTTTACACAAGCCCAAGGTGAGCCAACTTATAATAACCACTCCAGTTTCTACTGAAGACACCACATCTCTTTCTGTTCCAATCAAAAGATTAACATCAACAAAATCAATAGAAAGAAAGGAAAAAGGGTTATGCTACAACTGTGATGAAAAGTTTAAATTAGGCCACCGATGCAAAACCAAGCAACTATTTCTTATTGATGATGACTAGTCTCATAATATATCAGAAATAGAGTCAAACAAAGACTATGAGGAGTAGTTTGTATTGACCTCGCATTGATTTTGATAATCACAAAACAATTAAGTAGGTTACTAATGATTTTGGTGAATAATCACAATGACATGCAGGGATACAAGAGCCACCAAGAACACATAAATGGATTCCAAGCTTCAAAATGAGTCTATGGTTCAAGAGAGAGAGTTCCAAGATCTGAGAAGGATGATTCAAGCTCAAATTAAGTGAAACTCAGATGTTTGGCAAAGTTATTAAATGAAGAAAGTCCAAGTTTTGAAAGCTATGGTACTTATTCTCCTTGGTACAATGAGTTTTCTTATCTATGGAATGATTCTTTCAAGTTTTGGAGACATTAGTTAACTCCCACGGCAGCTACTGGAACTTGGAACAAAAGTTTAAAGCCTTTAGCCGACCCACATGTAAGCTATCAAGTTAAAAATGTGTCACAGAAGGCTTTACAGAGAAAATTCATGAGTTAGTCAGCTCTAGAATCGACTACTGCGGCCATACAATGAAGATCTACAAGTTAGTCGGCTCTAGAGCTGTGTCGGGCCCCTTTCCAACGGCATGGTTTTTTATGAAAATTGGGTAGAGATCTACTAGTCTTTATGCTAAGTACCATAAAGCCCAAGCGATCCCTATCCAATTACCATAAGTTACATGCACAAAATGCTAAATCTGCTAAAAACTTTTGACCTGCTCAATTCATTCATACTATTCATAAGATTACATCACAATTTATTTCATCCTACTCAGATAACATAAGATTTTCTCATCTATTCATCACATGATTTTAGGCAATATAACTTTCATCACTATGCTGTTAGAAAGACCATATACACAAATTCATTCTACAACAAAAGTCATTTCTCATAATCGCTCAAGTCCAAAATACATCATAGGGTTACAGTCATACACATCCATCCATATCCATATCAAATACATATACAATTCAAGTAACAAAGTCCATAACATCAATCAATTTATCCACCTCTAGCAGCCCATATCAAAATCAGCCATCCAAGGGTCAACCTGCTATCTCTGATCTGAAATCCAAAAATTTCAACAATAGAGGGGTGAGACCTAAGTCCCAGTGACTGAATAGCCATCTAACAATGGGAAAAAACTGAGAACCACATTTTAAAAACCAATAAGCATACTGATACAATATATCACAATGGATACAGAAATCTTTTTAAATAAGATAAGAAAACTCATAAGTTAGCTTATGCTTCCAACAATATAACTCAAGTAAGATAAATGCCACTTTTACAAAATCTTATGATGCTGGGCTATGTGTGCTACCACTAAGGTACATCCTTACAGTTGCCCTCCTGTAGGTGTACTCTCAGTGGGTGAGTGTATTGAGCGCCGAGGATCCCCGCACCACATGGCATCCCTCACATGTGCGGTTCACCCCAGGTGTGATCTTGCTCCTTTTCCCTGAGCCTCTGCTTGCCCCCTCCATGGGCCTATATCTCTGTGCCCCCTCGAGCTATATAGTAACCTAGCTCTTAATCGAACTATGATTCTTGCCCTACTGGGTTGCTTGCAATCTACCCCACTGGGCTGATCTAGCTTGTACTCCCCCTGGCCTCGGGATCATAGTACGATTGAGTCGCAAGGAGGTGCCGGCTATAATAGTGTGTACAATGCTTATGCTATGGCATAATTTACAGGGTGATTAGCCCCATAGATGGCCCCATGCTCTTTATGCTTATGCTGTAAAAATACTCCCAATATAAGTTTATAATCCAATTACAACCAGCTATACTTTTTTTAAAACATTAATTTTCATGTATGCCCATGCATCTCTTTGAAATATAAATCTGAAAAGTAAATTCCATGCTTTACTGAAACATGTGTTTTTATCCAAACCATACTTTTCATGAAACTCTATACTTTGCTTTAAAACATGCTCTAGCCCATGTTTCCTTTTCTTTTCTTAAATTCATGCTTTGCTGAAATTCATGCTTTTTCTGAAACTCATGCTTTTTCTTTAGAATATGCTTTAAACCCATGCTTTGCTCTTAAACTCATGCTTTGCTTTTAAATATGTTTTAAACCCATGTTTTGCTCTTAAACTCATGCTTTGCTTTAAAATATGCTTTAAACTCATGCTTTGCTTTAGAACATGCTTTAAGAATAAGATACATCATAACTAGGTTCTCATTTTTCATATTTAACTACTTGAAATATTATAATTAGCATAACATACTCTGATTTATAGCAATCACTATGCTATCATAAAACATTTCTCAAAGCTAGATGAGAAACCCACTCACCTTAACTGCTAACACACTGCTATAGATGTCCCTTGAACCAATCTTTTAGCCTAAGTCATTATACATGCATTATTAGGGCCACAAGCATCAAGGTTTTTATGAAACTATGTATGCATGCTCTATGCCTTCATATCTTAGCATAATACCCTTTAATCCCTAACATACTCAAAGATTTACAATATATTCATGCTATAACCTCATATACCTCTAAATCATAAGATTTAAACATCATTATCTAGCTTAGGAAAGTTTGGACTTACCTTAGCAAAGATGGGCTAAACTACCAAGCCTTTTCCCTTTCCTTCCCTTCCTCTTCTTCTCTTCTTCCTCTCTTCTTCTTCTTTTCTTTTTCTTCTTCTCTTCTTCTTCTCCAAGGCTGGAACCCTCTCCTTTCTTTCTCTTTTTTTTCTCCCTCTCTTCTCTCTTTTTCTCTCCTTTCACACGGCCGCTTAAGAACTAAGGAGGGATGGGCGGCCTTAAATGCTTTTAAAAATTTCCATTTTACCCCTCTCTACTTTTAAATCACACTTTTCAAAGCCCACATGGCTTCCTTCTCCATCAAGTATTTTTGCCCCTTTAATTTTCTTTTCTACCTTACCCTTGATCAAATCGTCAAATGACTTTTTACCAATTTTCGCTTTTACCCTGGTCAAATTTTCGTTAATGCCCCTGGCCAAATTTCCGTTATCAGATAAATAACAGGAGTTATCCACCTATTAGTTAGCGTGGATGCTAGCTAATGAGAGTGAAATTATCCTCAAACCACTTTCACAAAAGATTTTTGTCCACTTGAAACCTCAGTTAAGCGGTTTGGGTGAGAGCGATGGGTGACCCACTAGGAAGTCCTTAATTAAGAGTGAAATTGGTCTCAAATCAACTCCACAGACAAAATTCCAATAGTAGCCGACTAATTAGTCGGTTACTGTGGCCAAAATCCCCTCCAAACCACTTTTACAGACACATTTTCCAAAGTTGTTGACTAACTAGTCAACTACTTTGGCCAAAAATCCTCCCAGGCAAGTTTTATAGAAAACTTTTCCACAGTAGTCGACTGCAACAAAAATTCTTTCAGCCTCCAAACAGTGAGCTTCAGGGAGTTAGCTGACCAGGCAAGTTTTATAGAAAACTTTTCCACAGTAGTCGACTGCAACAAAAATTCTTTCAGCCTCCAAACAGTGAGCTTCAGGGAGTTAGTTGACTCTAGAGTCAGCTAACTTCCCCTGTTAGCTCACAGAAATCCATCAGTCAGCCAAAAACTCAGAGTTAGCTGACTCTAGAGTCAACTAACTTCCAAATTTGACTGACTAACAACCCAAAAAAGTTCAACCATCTTCCTAATTAGCTGATAAATGAGTTACAAACATCATAAAATCTTTTCAAAAGCCATTCTAATACATTTCAAACTTCCAAATCTTCATTCTAACTTCTCCCAAGGATCAAAAACAACCAGCAAACATTGAAATCATAAAAAAAACTTCGATTAAAAGCCCAAATAAGTGACTTTATCAATATTTTGAAAGGATCATGGGAGAAAACTTAAAACAACCTCCAAAATTTCAGCTTTCACATTTTCTTAAAATTTTCACTCAACCATTCACACTAGAAGGCTAAACTAACAATAAAAATATGCTTAAAATAAAATTACAAGTCTTCCAAGTTTAGGATATTATAGGTTGACTATGTTAATCAGACTCTAGAGCTGACTAACTTGGCCTGGGATGAAGAAAATCCTAGGTTAGTCAGCTCTGAAGCCGACTAACACCCTGGGAAGACTTGTAATGGCCAATGGTCGGAAACGGCTACTCTAACAGTCCAATCCTTCAACAAACTATAAATACAAGTTAATGGAATAGATTATCAAGTGATTAAATGGATTTTTGAAGGATTACAAGTGAGAAAAAGTGAGATTTATCAAGTTAAAATCTAGAGAGATTTCAGCCTGTTCCATTTTGAAAAGTTCCTATTGCTGAAGTTTGAAAATTCATTGAAGCCTATTCAAAGCTCCCACCTACCACTCCAAAAGCTTCATCAAGTGCTCTTAACTCAAGCATTCAAAGAAGTGAAGCTCATTTAAGAGAGAAAAGCTTCAAAATCTGTAAAGTACCATTATTGCTTTAATTTGCTCATTAAGGAGCTATGTTTTCTGAAATTATTCTATTCTTGTATCTTGTTGAGTTTTAACTTGGTTGAAACTTGTGAACAATGTGCCAAACCCATAATTGATGGATTGTAAAGGCTCCCTTGTGCTTGAAAACACGAAGCTAGCTGAGTTAGCTAGGCTGTAATCGTTGGAAAAACGATTAGTGGAGAAAATTTCCAAGAGGTTCTTGGAGAGTAAACATAGGTGCAAGGGTTAGCACCGAACTACTATAAATCTTTGTGTTTATATGTGTGCCTACTATTGATATTATGGTTTGTTCTTAGTTTGACACTTCACTCTCACACAATTTCATTGTTTTGTAAATATTGCACATTCTTGTTAAAATTTTTCAAAGAACCCAATTCACGCCCCCCCTCTTGGGTTGCTTAGCTGGGCAACAAGTGGTATCAGAGCAGGTTCTCTTGCTTGTATTTGTCTTAACCGATAAAGAGTCTAAGATCTATGGCAGCCCAAATGAGTTCCTTGTTGACTGAAGGTCAGTCCACAAATAGACCCCCTTTATTCAATGGCACAAATTACACATATTGAAAGGCTAGAATGAAAATTTTTATTCAAACACTTGACTATGATCTTTGGAGTATCATAGTTAATGGACCTCACATACCCATTCTTAGAACAAATGGTCTTAAAATTTTCAAACCGGAAGCAGATTGGGATGAGCATGATAAGAAGATGGCTCAGCTGAATGCTAAGGTCATGAATGTCTTATATTGTTCTCTTGATGCAAATGAGTTTAATAAGATATCTACTTGTATTTCTGCAAAAGAGATTTGGGATAGACTTAAAGTCACCCATGAAGGCACTAATCAGATGAAAGAATCTAAAATCAATATGTTTGTACATAAATATGAACTGTTTAAAATGGAACCAAATGAATCCATTACTGATATGTTTATTAGATTTACTGATATTGTGAATAGCCTTAAAAGTCTTGAAAAATCTTATACTAACAGTGATCTTGTGAGAAAAATTCTGAGATCTTTGCCTAGACCATGGAAAGCCAAGATGACTGCAATTCAGGAGGCAAAAGACCTCAACATCCTTCCTCTAGAAGAGCTCATGGGATCACTGATGACCCATGAAATTCAAGTCAAGCAACATCTAGATGAGGAGTCCAAAAAGAGAAGAACCATGGCCTTGAAGTACTCAGATCAAAAGGAAGAATGTGCTGAATCTTCTGAAGAGAGTGAAGGGGATGATGAGCTTGCTCTTATCACAAGAAAATTTAGAAGATTCATGAGGAAAAAGAAACAAGGAGTGAAGAGAAGGCCACTGCTGAAAGAAGATTTCAGCAAAGAGAAGAAAAAAGAGCAGCCTCTCACATTCTATGAGTGCAAGAAGCCAGGACACTTCAAGGCTGACTGCCCACAACTAAAGAAAGGTCCCAAAAAGGTTAAGAAGAAAGCCTTGATGGCAACTTGGAGTGACAGTGATGATACAAGTTCAGATGATGAGAAGCAAGAAACTGCAAACTTGTGTCTCATGGCCTGTGAAGAAGAGGTAATCTTTAACTCTCAAACTGAATTTATATTTGATGAGTTACAAGATGTTTTTTATGATTTACTTGCTGAATTCAAAAAGTTGGGCATCAAAAACAAAGATCTGAAAAATCAAGTCCAAAAATTGGTTTTTGAAAAAGAAAAGTTTTCAAATGAAAATTCTGTTTTAACTCAAGAAAATCAGAATTTAAAAAATAAAGTAAATAAACTGAAACCCATTGTGGACAAGTTTACTTTAAGTTCCATAAAATTACAAATGATTCTTGACAACCAAAGAGCTGTTTTTAATAAAGCTGGATTAGGTTATAATCCTTTGAAGAAGCAGAAGTTTTTGAAAAATATTTTTGTTCTCTCAAACAACTTGCCAAAAATTACTTGTTTCAAATGTAGTAAACAAGGACATAAAACCTATGCATGTAACTCTCACATCAACAAGAACATCAAGAAGATTTGGGTTTTTAAAGGAACAATTCATGCTAACCCCAAAGGACCCAAGAAAACTTGGGTACCTAAAAACATAACTTGATCTTGTGGCTGCAGGTGTGTCTTATGACCCGAAATGCAAAAAGAAGATGATACTTGGATAGCGGGTGCTCAAGATACATAACAGGTGATGAATCTCAATTTGTCACTTTAGAAGCTAAGGATGGAGGAGTGGTTACTTTTGGAGACAATGCTCAAGGAAGGATCATTGGCATTGATAAAATTGGTATCACTTCCCATACCTTTATAGATAATGTTCTTCTTGTTGATGGATTAAAGCATAATTTGTTAAGTATTAGTCAATTATGTGATAAAGGTTTTAAAGTCATCTTTGAATCATCTGTTTGCATGGTTACAAATCCTGCTGATGATAGCATGAAATTTATTGGTCATAGACATGGAAATGTTTATATTGTAGATCTAAATGAGCTAAATGATCAAAATATGGAATGTCTAGTTGCCATGAATTCTAAGTTTAATGAATCTAGCTGGTTGTGGCATCGTAGACTTGCTCATGTTAGCATGGATTTGCTTTCTAAATTAATCAAAAGAGATTTAGTTAATGGTTTGCCAAAATTAAGTTTTGAAAAGGATAAAATTTGTGATGCCTGCCAATTTGGAAAACAAACTAGAGTTTCCTTCAAATCTAAAAATATGGTTTTAACTTCTAGGCCTTTGAAACTTTTGCATATGGATTTATTTGGACCAACTAGAGCCACAAGTCTAGTTGGTAACATTATGGTTTTGTAATTATAGATGATTTCTCTCGTTTTACTTGGGTTTTATTTTTGGCTAGCAAAGATGAAGCTTTTTCTGCATTTTTAAAGTTTTTCAAAAAAATCATAAATGAAAAAGGTCTTCAAGTTTCATCTATTCATAGTGATCATGGAAAAGAATTTGAAAATCAAAATTTTGAAAGTTTTTGCAATGAAAAAAGAACTAGCCATAATTTTTCTGCACCTAGAACCCCTCAACAAAATGGAGTAGTTGAAAGAAAAAATAGGACTCTTGAAGAAATGGCCCGAACCATGCTGTGTGAAAGCAATCTCCCAAAATACTTTTGGGCTGAAGCAATTAATACAGCATGCTATGTTTTGAATCGAGCTTTGATTAGACCAATTTTGAAAAAGACCCCCTATGAACTTTGGAAAGGTAGAAAACCAAACATAGGATATTTTCATGTTTTTGGATGTAAATGTTTTATCTTGGACAATGGCAAATCTAATCTTGATAAATTTGATGCAAAATCTGATGAGAGAATTTTTCTTGGCTACTCTACTAATAGTAGAGCTTATAGAGTATTTAATAAGAAAACCTTAGTGGTAGAAGAATCAATTCATGTAGTATTTGATGAAACTAATGAACTTCCATCAAGGAAGAAGGATGTAGTTGATGATGCAGGTTTACTTGAAGAGGGAGTGCATGATATCACACTAAAGGAGAAAGAAGGCTCAAATGAACAACTTAATCAAGAAGACAGCATTGAATCACTCCAATAAGCTGAACCTCAAGGTACACAAGAATTAGAAAAAGAATGGAGGTATGTCCACAATCACCCCAAAGAACTCATCATTGGTAGTCCATCACAAGGGGTAAGAACTAGATCTTCATATAGAGATGCATGCAATCATTTAGCTTTTGTTTCATAAATTGAACCTAAATGTTTTGATGAAGCTAAAGATGACCCTAATTGAATAAATGCAATGCATGAAGAATTAAATCAGTTTGAAAGAAATAATGTATGGACCCTAGTTAATAGACCAATAGATCACCATATAATTGGCACTAAATAGGTTTTCAGAAATAAATTGGATGAGCATGGAAACATCATTAGGAATAAAGCAAGATTGGTAGCTAAAGGTTATAATCAGGAAGAAGGCATTGATTTTGATGAAACCTTTGCTCCAGTTGCTAAATTAGAAGCTATTAGATTATTACTTGCTTTTGCATGTTTCATGAACTTCAAGTTATTTTAAATGGATGTTAAGAGTGCTTTTTTAAATGGATATATTGCTGAAGAAGTTTATGTAGAATAACCACCCAGTTTTGAAAATCATGAACATCCAAACCATGTATTTAAATTGAACAAAGCTTTGTATGGTTTGAAACAAGCACCCCGGGCATAGTATGATAGATTGAGCAAGTTCTTGATAAGTAATAATTTTGTTAAAAGAAATATAGACACTACATTATTTATAAAAAGAGAAAATGATGGTATGCTCATTGTGCAAATTTATGTAAATGACATCATTTTCGGTGTTACTAATGAAATCTTGTGTCAAGACTTTGCTAAGCTCATGCAGGGAGAGTTCGAGATGAGCATGATGGAAGAACTTAACTATTTTCTTGGACTTCAAATAAAACAAACTGAAGAAGGAATCTTCATTAGCCAAAGCAAATATACAAGAGAAATTCTGAAGAAGTTTGACATGGAGAATTCTAAATGTGTCGGTACCCCTATGAGCTCATCATGCAAACTTGATATGAATGATAGTAGTAAAACTGTAGATTTAAAGCTTTATAGAGGCATGATAGGATCTCTTTTATATTTAACTATCAGTAGACCTGATATTTATTTAGTGTATCATGTGTGCAAGATTTCAAGCTAATCCTAAAGAAACACATTTAAATGCTGTGAAAAGAATCTTAAGATATTTAAATGGAACTAAAAATCTTGATCTTTGGTATGTTAAACAATCCTCTATTGATTTGATTGGTTATTTAGACTCTGATTTTGCTGGTTGTAAAATTGACAGAAAATCAACTAGTGAAACTTGCCAATTTCTAGGAATTAACTTAAACTCATGGCTTAGCAAGAAACAAACATTAGTAGCTTTATCCACAACTGAGGCTAAATGTATAGCTGTTAGGAGTTGTTGTGCTCAAATCTTGTGGATTAAGCAACAACTAGAAGATTATGGCATTAAACTTAAAGACATTCTCATAAAATGTGATAATACTAGTGCTATTAATTTAACTAAAATTTCAATTCAGCACTCTAAGACCAAACACATTGAAATTAGACATCATGTTATTAGAAATCATGTTTAAAATAGAGATATAATTCTTAAATTTGTTAGTACTGACAAGCAATTAGCTGATATTTTCATAAAACCCCTTGATGAAAATAGATTTTATGAAATTAAAAGAGAACTTGGCATGTTTGACCCCCTGATAGAATGAGTCAGCTACATAGATTGATTTTTTAAATTTTTTCTGGACATGCTTTTAATGTTTAAAAATCATGACAATTAGCCCAACTGACCCCTCTAGACAATCCCATAACATGCGTAGCTTGTAAAAATCATTTTATATGAAATTTCTTAGAGTTTCTAGGGCCCTGGCGTCCTTCTCCCTATGTTAGTCGACTAGGGAGTCGACTAACATGAAGTTAGTCGGCATGGGAACCGACTAACCTCTTGAAACGTTCAGTCTATAAGAAAGACTGAACGCCTCTTAGTCTCCCACTTTCTCATTTCTTCCCATCTCTCCTCCAAACCTTCAAAGCTCTTCCCCAAAGCCAAGAACCCTCAAAATCCCTCCCTCCACCCTCTCTAGATCCTTCCCTTCCTCCAGATCTAGTGCCCTAGCTCCATGGCTCCACGGATGAGGCTCCCCTGTGCGCGGTAGAGTGATGCCCCGGTGAGCTCCCGCGAGAGAGGCGCGCAAGCCCTTGCCGTGCCCTCTCCCTCAAGGTTCTCTGGCATCCAGTCATTGTCCACAAGAGCCATTTCCAATGGGAGGACTTCGGATTCCTTGCACGGGAATGATTCTCCATTGGGCGGATGATTCAACAGAGAGGTTAGACCTTCATGTGCAAAACCGAGGTAGCAATCTATCCAAGATTGGTAAGAGAGTTCTACCAAAACCTCTCAGTTGATTATACTTCTGCATCATCTATGGTGAAAGGGGTAAATATTGAGCTAGACCGTGCCACCATAGGAAATATCTTGAAAGTCCCTACTAGTGGTGTTTGTGAGGATTCCCCTAAGGATAGAGCACACAGGATTGAGACAATCCTTGGAATAGAGGATGGAGAGGGAGTGGACCGCTTGGAGGCCAACTCCCTAAATGTGGAAATGAGATTACTCCATCATATCATCTCCAAAATTTTCATCCCCAGGACTGGTAGTTTTCATCTAGTCACTGAGAAGGATTTAACCCTCATGTACCACATAGTCAGTGACATCCCATATGATTTTTCTGAGTTGATATTGACTGTGTGGAGGGAAACAGTCAACAGAGCTAGGACTGCTCTTCCTTATGGTATGCTTCTCACCCATTTCTTTAAACATTTTGGAGTAAGATTGAAGGGTGAAGAGTCCACTAAGCTACACCATTCGGACTTCTACAATGACCACTCTCTGCGCCGAATGGGATTTATAAAGGTTAATGGTCGGTGGACTAGAGGAAGAGGCAGAGATGTTGAGGCAGATGAGCCAGCTGAGGCTGAGGGTCCATCTTCATCTTCATATGAGAAGGCTGGACCAAGCTCTAGGCAGCATCCTGAGGAGCCCACTGCACCATAGAGGACCTCTATAGAGCTTAATCAGGATCAGCTGCAGTTCATTGTCAGGGAGATGACCTCTGCTCTCTTCAGCAGGAGTTCAGGGGATAGTGGCTTATGTACAGGTGATCTTATGATGGTACCCCACATCTCTACTGTAAATGAGACCCTATCCCAGATGATGGAGAGATTAGAGAGGCTGGAGCACTCTATGAGCGTAATGAATGGAAGGCTGCTGATGCAAGAGATGAGAGATCACGGATCTGGATCTAGCCATGACTCTGAGGAGATAGCCAGGATGGCTGAAGAGGTAAGGCAATTAAGAGCACAGATTATGGCCTTTGGTGAAAGATCTGAGAAGCTGGAGATGTTCATTGGTCTTCTTCACCATCTAGTCTCCACTATCAGTGATCAGCTAGCTCCTGTTGCCTTTCAACCACCTTCCCATCTTTTTCAGCCACCTCCACAGCCTGGTTTCACCTCTACTCACCCTCGCTCCAGGCCACCTCATGCATCCTATCGCCCTCCTCCATAAGGGCGTGGCACTGGATCATCTGCTCAGCCCTTTGTTGTATCCTCAGATGAGGAGTAGCTTAGGTTATCTTTTTGTGTTTAGCATGTACTAGGATTTCTATGTATTAAAATGCTTGTATTAGAACTTGATGTTTGTAATGCTTGTATTAGAATGTTATGTATGAAACTCCTTGGTATGAAATTCTATGTATGAGATTTTCTGCTTAATGAAATATTCCCTTTTATAAAATTTTGTGTATGAAATTTTCTACTTATGAAATGTTCTACGTTAATTATATGAAATCTTCTACTTTAATTTGTCATGAAAATTCCTAAAATTGAACTATCAAGGATGAGACATATGAAATTAAGTGCTTGACCTTTCACTTTCTTTTTGATTGATGACAAAAAGGGAGAGAATGGACCTAAGAAAAGATCAAAAAGGGTAAGCACACATTTAAAAAGGAGAAGGATTTTCTTTGTCATGTTTCAGCAAATTTTTCAACAATTTTTCATCATAGTTCAGTAAGTTTCAAAAATTTTTCGTCATGTTTCAGTAAATTTTCTAAGTTTTCAAAAATTTTTCATCATGTTTCAGTAAGTTTTCAAAAAGTCTCAGCATGTTTCAATAAGTTTCAAAAGTTTTAAAAAGGAATAATGTGAGCATATGTTTAGGGGGAGAAGAATGCAATAACATAAAATTGTTTCAACAAAATTCAACCTCTTGAGAAGAAGATGGTCTTTTTAAAATTTTGCAACAAAAAGGAAGAGACAAAACTTGTTGGTTTTACCTTACTTTCACTTAAAACAATTAAGCTTCTCTTGAAAACTTTCCTTGAAAATTTTGGCATCAAAAATCAAAGTTTCGGTACGCTATGCAGATTTTTGGCACGCTTTTGGCACATACTTGTTTAACTATCGAAACTCTGAATTTTTAGAACCAAAATTATAATTTCAGAATGAAGACTCAGTTTATTAGCATAAAACTACAACCTCAGCACATAACTTTTGTATTTGGCACTGAATTCAATCGTTTTGGCACAAAATTCAACTTTTTCCATGAAAATTCAAAATTTTTGCTGAAAATTCAGCTTTTTGGTGTAAAATTCACTATAAATCTAACCAAAAATCTGATTTCTCTGAATTCAAACATGAAAAATGCATATCATATTGTTTTTTCAAAGACTCTAATGAAAATTTTTAATTTTTGACTCATATCCTCACTTTTGACACTCATTTCAAAATTTTTGGCACAAAACCTGCATATGGAACTGACTTAGGATTTTTCTCCTGACATGAGCCAAATAGTCTCAACCTTGTGCTAAATTCAATATTGCATTGCTTTAAATTGTTTAAGTTATCATTTTAATTCTATACTTAATGGTTTTGTCATCATCAAAAAGGGGGAGCTTGTTGACCTCGTATTGATTTTGATGATCACAAAATAATTAAGTAGGTTACTAATGATTTTGTTGAAGAATCACTAAGACATGCAGGCATACAAGAGTCACCAAGAACATATAAATAGATTCCAAGCTTCAAAATGAGTCTATGGTTCAAAAGAGAGAGTTCCAAGATCTGAGAAGGATGGTTCAAGCTCAAATTAAGTGAAACTCAGATGTTTGACAAAGTTTTCAAATGAAGAAAGTCCAAGTTTTAAAAGCTATGGTACTTATTCTCCTTGATTCAATGAGTTTTCTTATCCGTGGAATGATTTTTTCACGTTTTGGAGACATTAGTCAACTCTCACGGTAGCTACTGGAACTTGGAATGAAAGTTTGAAACCTTTAGCCGACCCACATGCAAGCTATCAAGTCAAAAATATGTCACAGAAGGCCTTACAGAGAAAATTCATGGGTTAGTCAACTCTAGAGCCGACTACTGTGGCCATACAGTGAAGATCCATAAGTTAGTCAGCTCTAGAGCCAACTACTGTGGCAACCACAGAAGGGTTGACTGTGTTAGTCGGCTCTAGAGCCGACTAACTTGGCCTGGGATGAAGAAAATCCCAGGTTAGTCGGCTCTGGAGCCGACTAACACTCTGAGAAGACTTGTAACGGCTAATTCTGACATTCCAATGGTCGGAAAGGACTACTGCAATGGTCCAATCCTTCAACAAACTATAAATACAAGTTAATGGGATGGATTATCAAGAAATTAAGTAGATTTTTGAAGGATTAGAAGTGAGAAAAAGTGAGATTTATCAAGTTAAAATACAGAGAGATTTCAGCCTGCTTTATTTTAAAAAGTTTCTATTGCTGAAGTTTGAAAATTCATTGAAGCCTATTCAAAGCTCCCACCAACCACTCCAGAAGCTTCATCAAGTGCTCTTAACTCAAGCATTCAAAGAAGTGAAGCTAATTTAAGGGAGAAAACTTCAAAATCTGTAAAGTACCATTATTGCTTTCATTTGCTCATTGAGGAGCTGTGTTTTCTGAAATTGTTCAATTCTTGTATCTTGTTGAGTTTCAACTTGGTTGAAACTTGTGAAGGGTGTGCCAAACCCATAATTGGTGAATTATAAAGGCTCCCTTGTGCCTGGAAACAAGAAGCTAACTGAGTTAGCTAGGTTGTAATCATTGGGAAAACGATTAGTGGAGAAAATTTTCAAGGGGTTCTTGGGGAGTGGACATAGGTGCAAGGGTTAGCACCGAACTACTATAAATCTTTGTGTTTGTGTGTGCGCCTACTGTTGATATTGTGGTTTATTCTTAGTTTAACACTTCACTCTCACACAATTTCATTGTTTTGCAAATATTGCACATCCTTGTTAAAATTTTTCAAAGAACCCAATTCACCCCCCCTCAGACAATGAGAGTAAAGGCAGAATTAAAGAAGCAACCCATTATTATTCTGATTGACTTAAGCAGTACTAACAATTTTATTCATCCAGAGCTAGTCAAGCATCTTAATATTCGGTGGTCAAACAACAAATTTACAGAAGTCACAGTGGCAGATGGTGCTCATATCCAAGTCCAAGGTACATGTAAAAATCTTTCTATATTTATACAAGATCTCAAATTCACATCGGATTTCCATATGTTACCTCTTAAAGGGTGTGATATGGTTCTTAGGGCACATTGGCTTCGCACCTTAGGACCAATTTCATAGGATTTCTCTAAGATTCTCATGCAATTGAAAATTCTAGGGCAAAAATATACACTGGAAGGGCTTAAAGATCCACCTAGGGAGACTTTCAGTAGCTATGTCATGAAAAAGATGGAGGCTAAAAGAGATTCTGCTATATATTTAAATTTAATACAGGAAAGTAAGCTAGATCAGTTGAATAGTTCCTCTGCTACATTATCTGGATACTTCACTCGGACCTCTTCATTAAAGCCAAAAACAAGCTTAAGGCTAGACAAAAGTGTGATCATACCTCAACACCTTCGAGTTCCAGAGACTAAACGCAAGCAGCTTATTTTTGGCAGTTTTGAAGTTGAATTTTATTCTACTAATAGTTTTTTATTTGCTCTATAACCTTGAGGACAAGGTTGATTTTAAGGGGGGTGGAATGATAAGATTCTCTAATTTTGGAGATCTTTTCAAATCTATAAGATTTTCTTGATTTGAAAGATCTAGCTATTAAGGGAAACTCCTGATCATACACAATGATTTATTTTCTTAATTATGCACTAGTTCCATTAGGTGGTTTCTTTTACAATTTGCATTTAGCTTTCCTTAAATAATTAGGGTTTCACCCTATAAATATGTAATAGCCCTTCTAGCTTAGCATGGGGAAATAATATTATTGGCTTGTTTTCTTTGGAGGCTCAACCCCCTCGAAGTGGTTATCAGGAGGCCTGACCCCCTCGAAGCGGTCATCTGGAGGTGCGAACCCTTCAAAGCTATCATAGTTATCCCAAATCCCATATTATATCTATCGTTGCGATCAGGGTTTGCAATAGATTAAAAGGCTAAAGGTGGGCTTTTCTTGATGCTAGGTTTAGGCCGATCAATGCCAAAAACTGGGAAGAAGAGAAGAGAACTTAACTGTAGATCAGCCGGTAGCTTCTCGCCATCATATCTTGATTTTAGATGGTTGATAGAGGCTGCTGGTGACCAGGTAGTCAGCTGCTGCCGTGGTGACCATGGAGTGAAGGTCCAACTAGTCGACAGCCAGCCAAGAGATGGCCGAAGATGATTAGGAGTCGAGTCCAAAGAAACAGAATCAGGTCCCCTGTTTTGGTTCTGATAATTATATTGATGCGCATATCCCTAGTCCACCTAAAGACCCATTACCCTTCCATTCATTGAATCGACACGCGTGTCCCTCCATTCGGGATAATGCCATGCGTGTCCCTAGTGAACAAAGTCAAATGTGTCCCTAACTTGTAAATTGACCTGAATGCCCTTTTAACAAAATAAATGCCGCACATATACCTCTAATTGATAAAATGACATGTATGTCCCTAATTAAAATGATGCACGTTATTCTATAGAAATAACTACTCTTGGTTAGTTATTCTATAGAAATATATTTGGGATAAATTATTTAGAACCAAATTTAAGAAGAATGGCACTTAAATTAAGGTTTATGATGAATTAATTGACTAATTCAATAATAAACCCTAACCTAAGTATGTGGAACATGCTTAGAATTACCAGATAATGAATATTACTAACATGACCTTAGGAAGAGACCTTAGGGTTTGGTAATATTAATTCATAAATTAACAGGGAAGGGTTTAAATCAACAAGAATGATATAGATATGTGCTAATTGAGCCTAAATTATATGTTAGGTCTGGAAGAGGAATCCTGAGTTTGATTAGTTGATTCCTCTGCATCTGTTAGGTAATTAGTGATTGGCCATTTTACAATTTATCATGTTTTGAATAAATAAATATTTATCACCTTGTGAAGCTTAGTTTATGTATATGGCATGCCATACAAATTGACTATGATTGCCATGATTTATACTTTGATATTGATTGTTTATTATTTATGATGAATTGATGATGAGTTGTTGGATTGATAATTTAATGTATAAGATTGATTAAGAGATGATGAAACAAAATTTAAGATTTTAAACCTGATTGTGCTAAATGACTAGATACACTGCTAATGGGGATTATACACTGGTAATACCCATGACCTTGGGGGACATACCTTGGTTGATACCATACTACTGAATATTATATGCAGAAAAAATCCATGATCTTAGGAGATATATATTGGTTGATACCTTGCTTGTAGGGATTAAATATTAGTGATACCCATGACCTTTGGGGCTATACCTTGGTTGATACCTTGCCTGTGGTGTTGGAACACTAGCGAGATGATTCTAGTATAATAGGATTAAGTAACATGACATAAAGAGAATTAAAAATACGAAAGATAGAGATTATTCATTTTACTAATAAATTGCATTGGTATAATGATATTATGTTATATTTCTAGATGGCTAATCATTACTTATTGGGCTGTTAAGCTCATGATTATTTTATTTTATTTTTTAAAATTCTATTTAGTAGCTGCGTGGGTATATTGTAGGGAGAGTGCTTAGATGTGCAAAGAGAATAAAAAGATTTTCTTATTTAATTTTGTTAAGACTTAGTGTTTTAAATAATGGTTTGTAACTAATGTTTATTTTAGTTTACTTGAGAACTTTTAAATTTTAGAACTTAATACTAATGAGATGTGATATCATGTGATAATGTGTTGCATATTTATAAGGAAGTCCTTATGAGTATGCGGCAGTTGTTGTAGCTTTCAGCTCAAAATTTGAGTTTGGGGCATGACAACTTATGTGGCATTAGAGCAAACTAAGCTAGGTTACAAAACAAGAATAAAAGATGTGGAATGAGTGCAGGTAGGTAGAAATTAGGCTGAGTAGAAATATATGAAATAATTTTTGTGAAGGTTTTTATTAGAATTGCACAGTGAAAATGTGGAAGATTTGATATTAAAATTTCAAGTATTTGATTAGAAGAGGACATAAATAAAAATATATGTGACTTAAGGATAAGTATTTACAATTCGAAGTTAAAATATTGATGAAATTTTTTAAGGAGGGGAGAATGTAAAACCCAGCCGACTAGGTTATAGAAACCTAAAAGAGGTTCTTTGAATTAATGGCCAAGATTCTTAATGGGCCAAGTCTTTGATTGGGCCAAATTTTAAAAAAAAAGAAGCACCGATCGAAATAGCAAAGCAAGATCAAGGATAGACCTTGATCATTGTTTCCAAAAACAAGAAGGACCTTGTCTAACCAAGAAACCTAAACCTAATTAGAGGGGGATTATGAGGATATGATCCTTTATAAGTAAGGGACCCTAGGGTTCATCTTAGGAAGAATCAAGAAAGCTACTGCAAGGAAGAGGCCAACTAGTTTTGGTTGACAACAAGTAAGGAGACTGATTGGGAGTTGCAGATGAATCACTAGAAAAGAAGCCATCAAAGGAGGTAAGTCACCCTTCTTCCTTCTTAAGTCCATCTTTGGTGAGTCCTTGCAAATTTCCTAACATTGAGGCCTCATGTTTCAACATTGGCCGTCGACCTCATTGGAATAACCAGAATGGTCCAAGTCATAAATAAATAAAAAAATGTTTAAACAACTAAATGAGAGAAACCTCAAGTTCAAGACTTTAATCAAATAGAGTTTACTACAAATTAAGAACTAGCAAAACTAAAAGAACTGGAGAACTAGCAAAAGAAACTAATCAATTGGTCTGATAGATACTGCATTTACCCATGATCCCTCTTTAGTTCCTTGAATTTGAAAAAAAATATAAGATGTTTTATGAGATTGTGCTCAATAAGAAAACTAATCATGAATTAATCAAATTTAAATTTTCAGACTTATTTAATCAATATATTAACATGTTAATATTCAATAATTCATGTGCACACATTACTGGATACAGTTTCATATTATCAGATTTAATATAATCATTATTCATGTTATCTATTATTCATGTTATCTTGTTCATGTCATCAGTATTTCGTGTTATCAGTAATACATGTCTTTAGCCATCCATGCTATCTATATTTCTATTATCGATAGTACATGTTATCAGTGTTTCATGATATCAGTAATGCATGTCATGATATCAACATTCCATGTTTTGAGTAATACATGTCATCAGTCATTCATGTTATCAAGAATTCATTCTATCAAAATTTCTTGTTATCAAGAATTCATGTTATCAAAAGTTTATACTCCACGGTCACAGACTATAGCTACATGTATCCTTGTGACAGGGCCAGAGCACCAAATTAACCCTGTGGATGGGGGCCAGAGCATCATATTTAATCCTGTAAATGGAGGTGTATCTTTGACATATTTTTTCTATGGAGGTGGGTCCCAGTGTCAGAACATGGTATCAGAACGTGGTATTAGAGTCATAACATAGTAGACTAGGAGTTCATGTTAAGCTTATATCTTTCATTTTTTTCTTGACAGTTGAAGCTTATGCGTGTATTCCGAAATTTTGATTTATTAGTATAATTATCATTATTTTATTTATTTATTATATTATTATAGCCATTATTATTTTATTTATCTATTATGTTATTATTAATATCTTATCATTTTCTGAATATATTGAATTATCTATAATTTTGGTATTATTACTATTATAACATAAAAATTATTTCCTCTACAAAGCATATTTATTGTTTTTTTTTAATTAAATTTTATTTAATTATATTTGGTATTTATTTATTTTAGAATCAATTATATTATCTAAACATCCACAATCTTAGTAATCAACACTATTAATAATAGTAACAGAATTTAAAGTCATTAATCAAATATTCAGACACAAAGCAAATCCATTAATCATAGCTTGTGAAATAATTCCAATTAAATGTCATTAGCCATTGCAGATAAATATTTAATTAATTAATTCATGCTTAGCCAACTTACTTCAACTCTTAGTCCAAAAACATTATTTTAGGGATGCTGTTCACTTACATTACAGAAAATTTTCATTATTTATACGTTCCAATAATTCATAATACAGCCTAGACTTAGAACCTTACAGTTTGCTAGGAACAAAGATATGGGTTACTTGAGCTTGGAAATTATTTTCCAACAAATTGAACATGTCATGTCCCTTGATCAAATCCCAATCCAACCCAACTCTAGCTGGGACAATCTAGATCCAATTGAATAGCCCTTCATTATTTTATATTATTATTTTTCATTATCAACATAATAGAAGACTTGTGGAGTCTTCTTCAAGATTTCCTCTCAACTGCGGCCATCACCTGCCACTCTACAAGACGATGCCGATGACTCTCCAAAACTTTGTTGTCCTCCCATATCCTAACCCTATAATGGGTTGGTTCAGAGTTAAACCACCATCGCCACAGCTGGCAGCAATGGAGGTAGTGAAGCTCCATCAAACAAGGTTAAAGTCTGTTACCGTGAGGTGGAAGATGAAGGTCTCATGGGCTTCGGTTGGGGTCAAGGCCAAGCACTGGCCGGCCATGGTGATGGCGACACCCACGCAACACACCGACTACCTCCCATCTCAAATTTGAAGATGGGTTGCTAGTTTCAAGAACTCAGCAAGGTGGGCTTCTTTCCAAAGAACAGAGCATCTCCAAGTCTAATTTTGTTGCTGTTTTCGACAACCACCGGTCTCCAGCAACCACCCATTGCCCAATCGTCACGGTGGATCACCTTCTCGTTGTTGGCAATGCCACCAGCCTCCCCATCTCCAGCCATAACCGGATATCCTCTACCAGGGGAGAATATGTCGTGATATCTTGGCAACAGATGGCTTAGTCCATGGATTCCATCGGCACCATGTGCAGCCATATGACTGCTACTATGGCTCTGTTCCTCCTTGGAATAGAGCCATACCACAATAAACCATATAATCCCAATAATCACCATATAGTTATGTTAGGGTTTTTTGAGTATGCCTAAGAATGCAGTGGAAGCGTGTGGATACATAAATTTCTTAATGAGATCTATTTACTTAAAACCCTTAATAGCCAAGATCTTCTTAATGATAACAATCAAATGAATAAATAGTAAATATAAGATAAGAAGAGTACCTGTAATGCTAAATCTAATATGTTGAAATATCTACAAGGTGCCCAAGTGTTCACCCTCTAACATTGATCAATGCAGGAACTGGGTTCAAGATTCTAGCTCCTTCAAAACTTTGATCCTTAATGCTTAATCCTTCCAAAGGATTTGATTGGTTTGCTTTCTTTCCCTTCTAATTTTCTTTCTCTTACAAAAAAATCCTTCAAAGCTTCTTGTCCTAAAGAAGACCTCCTTGTCTTGGTTTAGGTCTTGTCCTGAAGAAGACCTCCTTGTCTTGGTTTAGGACAAGACAACCTCTTATCCTGAAGAAGACCTCCTTGTTTTGGTTTAGGATAAGACATATAAGAGAAATAAGATAAGAAAGAGAGGGAATTGATTTCTCTTCAGATGCATTCATTTTGCACTACTATTTATAAGAGGCAAGGGATGCATCGGGGATGCATCCCATCCACACGCCTTATCATGATGAGGTGTGTCCCAAGGGTAGCGCTTTATTATGATGAGGCGCTAAGGGGAGTAGCACATTTGAGAGAGAGCGAAAAGATGTATCCCCTTAAAAAACTTATCCAATAAGCCTTATCCATGCCCCATCAACCTTCTCACATTGATAACCTCACCCCATACTTATTTCATGATAACCCATGGTCCAGATTAAGGCACCATCTAATGGTTCAGAAGCAAGGCGCCATCACCAATGGTCCAGATTCAGGCACCAACCAGTGGTCTAGATTCAGGCGACAACCAATGGTCCAGGTCTTTCATTCAGAGAGCCATCCAATGGTCCAGATCGAGTCATTGACCAGTGGTTTAGATCCATTATTTAAAGAGTCATCCAATGGTCCAAATAAAGCCAATTGGGTTACAACTCTTGGCCAACTCACATTAGGTCATAATCTAATCATATTAGATTAACCTAATACAAGGATCATATTCGAATTAGGAGCTAGGGTTTGCAACACGTGCTAGCATGTCTATCTGCAAACATGATCTAATCCAATTAGACCTTTGATCAGTTCCTTTTGTGTATGACCCATTGGGTTCCACATCTAGCCAGCAGTAGGTGTGGGTGTAAGTTGACTTATCATGATTAGAACGTTTCTAATCCTTATAGGTCCAATTAGTGCGATCCCGAACTTAACAATTAGAACCTTTCTAATTGTTGTTCAATTAAACTCTTTAATTCAATCAAACCTACAAGACAAGATTGACGTCTAGCAACGTATTATGTCTATTCGGAAGATATGGAATTTGGTAGACATACCAAACATACCCTTCAGTGGCAAGTTACCGTGCAATTCAATCCTTCAATCATACTGCATCCCGAATAAGTATATAAGTATGGATCAATGTCAAACTCAATTACTTATTCATGCCTCTCTTAATCTTCTAATGATAATTTAACTAATGAAACATTAGAAACTCTTTCTAATTTTTCATTCTGCTTTGATCAAAGACTTCCTAAATCATCATAAGATTAGAGCAAGTAGGATGTGGTCTTCTCTTACTAGAAGTGATTGATTCCTTGTTGATCTATTCATAATTTTCGTACACAATCCACCATATCCAGAATACCTCGTACACAACTTAATATTGTGAATGAGTGTAAACCAAAACATAGATTCATGTGCATAAGATACTATGATGATCTCAGATCTAAGGACCACTTGCACAACTCCCACTTAGAGAATCATCTTTTGACAAATAAGTAAGCATCCATAAGTTGTTCTCTTGGTAGGTCAATTCAGTGAACTCATTTCTCTAATGAGCATCCATATCTTTGTATTAGCGTCTCACACAAGTGATTGTGAGATCAATCATCCTCTGCATCAAGCATACATAAGATGTGCCAGTCTTTTGGGTAACATTGATCCTCGACTCAATGTACCAACGATTAAGAATGTTTTAGATTAGGGTTTTAGGGTTTTAGGTCTCATTGGCATGATCTCATCATAGCCTTAAAACCATTGCCCTAATCTATGGGGTTCATCATAATTATAAGAAACAGCAAATGATGAAATATAATGCCTTTTATTTATAATCAAAATGTCATGTACATGATTTGGAAGAACAAAAGAAACCCTATCATAATACAGATTACAATTGGCTTTTAAAGCACAACTCTTTTAAGTTGTATGCCAAACTGTTCATGGATCCAGGATAGAATGAAAATAACTTAAAATCTTGGGATTTACCTAGAGATTCAAGCTTGATTCAAGGTATTGGTCGCTTGGTTTAGAAGGAAGAAGATGACTCGCCTCTTCCTCCACAGTCAACCGCTCCTCCGTCTGCGAGCTCTCCAAATTTCCACGGATTTGTCGATGACCAAGGCTCAAGCCAGGGAGTATATAAGAAGGAGGGTTAGGGCTTAAGATAAGGCCCATCCTTTCCCTATGCAGTCGTGCCTGGAAGGGACTCTATTTCCTCCTAGGTTCGGCTTTATCCCACAGAATTTTTTTTCTTTTTTTTTTTTCTTTAAACATTATTACTTGACTCAACCCGAGCTGGTCAAGTGGACCTAGCTCGGGTTAGGGTCTCACAGTGATAATGAGATGGCTTGATGTAGGCATATGAATGAGTCACTATGATATTACAAAGGTGGCATTAGGGGCAAGAAAGTAGCCAAAAAGGCTTGATGTAGAACTTACTTAGTTTATAATAGCTAGCACAGTTAACTATTGATATGTGGCTCTAGTTTGAGCAAACTTAGGCTAAGTCTAACTTAGACATGTGGCATCAAGAGTAGAGCATGTAGCGAAGGAGGCTCGATAAAAAACTAATTTGGATTAATTAGGTTTATGGCATGTGGTACTTGTATGAGAACCAACCTGAGTGTCTGGAAAGTGTCAGGTTAGGTTTATATATGCAAGTCACTGGTAAAGCTAGATCACCAGTATGTATCTTTAGTGCACCAATGTACTAGTAAGACTTGATTAACTAGTACGTAGTTGTAAATTATATTAGTATTACCGGTAAGGCTTGATTTGCTGGTATTGTCACCATGATTCTAGGATTTTTTGGTATCAAATGATGTAGTACAATGCTATGGCAAGATAAAAGATAATAAATAGCTTGTTATATGTATTAACATGGTTTCATGACAGAGTATCTACAGCATGATTTATTTTTGTCAGATACAGTATCTTCATATTATATATAAATTTATTTTTAACTGCATATCCATATCTATATATGTAAGAATTCCTATCAAATTGTTTGCTTATAACAAATTACTCTTTTATAGGGTCTGAGGAGTTTGATGCAAAGCTTGATATGGAGGCTAATGCTGAGAGAGAAGTTAATGAGGTTTTATTTAGTATTATATGATTTGAGATAAATGCTGATGATGAAAGTTTAGATTTGTTTAATATTATGGATGTTGATAATTTAGCACAGTATGGACCCTTTTATCTGTTAAGTATATATAATAGATATTTTTTAGATGGTGTGATTATAATTGTGAAGGTATTGAGGATAACTAGGCTTGGCATGCTCTTAGGGTTTTTGTTCTAAGGGTATGGCCATATCATGATCACCCCAAGCTGGGTGTCAATTCGGAGGCATGATAGATAACATCATGCCGTAACATGTATGGCTAATGATCAACCTTGACAGCTATGTCTAAAATGCTGTCAGATTAGAGAGAGGAAACATAACTTCTATTTTAAATCAGTTCAAAAATCCATAAATTAATAAATGAGGTTTGAAAACTCACTTCACAAATGTTAATCATGTCCATTCAAAATGATATGGTTTTTGACACATCATAATTCAATATGATATCAAAGTAAAAATATTTCATACTTGATCCATAATTTTAAATTATATTTTATTTGTGCAGGTCATGCATACCATCAAACATATTTAAAAATATGCATAAATAGTCTTCATAATTTCAACTTTAAATCATCATTCTATTTTCCCTAATGCATATAATAATCAAAATAATATAACTTTTAAACAAAGCATGTGACATATATGATAAAATACTAGGGGTTAAGATACTTACAAATCCAAGTCAACAAGATATTGAAATCTATCGAGCAATATTGCTCACAGCCCCTAACACATGACTTGACCCTAATTCTAATGCTCCATTAAACTCAAAGGCCCTGATTATAAGAGTAGGCACTATCAATCTTTAACCACAAGGGAAAGGAAAAAAAGTAACTCAAATGATTATATCCATTACAAATTGAAGTCACCAATCAAAGCTATTTATGTTAAGTATGATTAATGGTGGAAAAAATATAAGGAGAACAAGACTATCTTAGTAACAATGCTCAACAAATCAAGTTGATCAAATAGGGCTAACAACTAGCTAAATCAATGAATGGGAGACCAGCCCAAATGGTGGAGTAGAATAGAGAGGGAAGATTGAAGAGGAGAGAGAGTTACAGGGAGGAGAGCTAAAGGGCCTCAGATCCAGTCTTACTCCTCATTTTGGTTGATGAGACAACCCCTAGCATGTGGTGGAGGCTATGGTTCAACCATTAACAAGCAGGAATGCTACCTAGGAATAGGGGAGGTAAAATCCTATGAGGATGGAGGGTCTTGATGGCTGATGTTAGAGACCTAGGTTCAACCGATCCTAGCTAACACATTGATGGATGGAATAGGGCAATGGGTTAACTCTAACAATTGCGGACTATTTTAGCAGTTTGATATGGCTACTTGGCAGGGTATCCTTAGGCAAAGCAAATCCTTTTTAAATGGAAATTGACCGCAAGCTTGTTGCTCCATGCACATGCTGAAGTTGGTTAGCAAAAGAAAGGGCATGCGTTTGTTTAGATTCCGTGACATTAAATTTCATAGCATGAGCAATAATTTCTTTGAGGCAGTTAGAACCACTCCTTTAAAAAAATAAGAGACTTATAAAATACATGTCAAGGAACCAACCATATTACTAAAGAATCCATCAACTCTATGAACTAAGTTTTTGAATAATCAATACAGAAATTCTTTCTAAACACCCCCCCCCCCCCCCCCCCCCCCCCCCCGGCAACCCCACCAAAAAAAAAAAAAAGAAAGATTTGTAGTCTTAAAACACTGAAATCCATCATGCACGTCTCAAAAATGCAAGTGTGATTGCACCTAGCTTTGAACATGAAATGGTGGATACATTAAAATCATCTTTCCTGTGAGCTAGCCTCCCGTGAGTAATCTCGAGTCTTTCCTGGTCATACCTACGATATATGCCAAGAAATCACCCAACCACAATCTTTTCTTGGCCAGAAATTTACCAAGGATCTAACTGGACAAAATTCATGAAACCATATTCATACATTCACTTTACCACGCTATTAAGATCATAGACTACTGGACATGAGAAAGATTTTGCTTACACAGGAGACTTCTGTTTACATCCCACCGTGTTGTTTAGCTCTCAATCTGCTACTTCGACTAACCTTCCACACACCCACTTCTTAGTTTTAGTCACGGACGTTGTGGAGATATCAATTTCTTTCAATTTTGAAGTTCCCACTTCTCCACTGTCTGTGAGATTGTCGTGCCTGATGGATCCATTTACAATAGATTGATCTGCTTGGAAATTAGTTATTTCTGATTCCTTTCTCACACGGCTAGACTTAGATGAAAGATATCCATGGATTATTTCAGAGAAATTCTCTGTACATTTTGCCGCTGTCAAAGGCTCCCTGCCCTTCAGTGCATTTCGCAGAGTGAAATCATTAAAATCAAAATCTTTGTGATTGCTGTCACCTGAAGAGAGGAGATGAGTGCCATTCACAGGTCGCTCATCCAAGAATTTATCACTGCTTTGAGATCCTGGATTAGTCTGCAAATGGTTTATTGGTCCATCAAAACTTAAAGATGCATCATCTCCAACGTCCTGTGATGTCAACTGTCCATTCTCTATTTTTTCCATGGACTGAGTTGCCTCAGCAATCAGCTTCCTGGTTTCCAAAAGCGAAGCTTGTGCGAGAGGACTTTTTAGCGCAGCCATCTCAAGAGTCTTTGCAGCCTTCTCTGCTTCAGTAATTAATAACCTGAAATCCAATTAAGAGATCATGGTTACGCTAATTATGATGATGACCATCATTTTAACATGCATAAAATTTGTGATACCAATTTTTTTTTTCTTTTTCTTTTTCTCTTGATTGAATAGATAAACCAAAGTTCATAAACAAATTGCAAGACATTGTTCAACTAAATAGTGGCATGTCAGCAGCACAGTATATCCCAATAACATTTCTGTGTATAAGAACTCATTTAAATATAATAGTATTCTGCACGTAACATGCATGTGCCTTAAAAGGAAAGCAAGCTGTGAGAGAGGTGGGAAATTAAAATAGAGTACTCTCCAGTGTCCCTATTGGGATTTTCAGAGCGCAGTGTCATGACCTCATGTAAGGAGCCTAAAGATTCATCCAAACTCCAAGGCCCAAAGGTGTGATGTTAGAAAAGGACTCATGGTGCTTCCCTCAAAAGTTAAACATCCAATGAAAAATAAAATAATAAATTGAATATAAATGGAGGCTGAAATGTACCTGGATTCCAGCTTTGCAAGTCCAATTATTAGAGTTTTCTTCATATGTAATATATTATATAGCTCAAGATATGTGTTGCAGGTAAATATAGTGGACTTACTTTGCCCTTTCCACGGCTTCTCTCTTTTCTGTTTCCATAGCTACCCTTTGTGCTCTGATTCTTTTTATCATCTCCAACTTGGAGCTTGCCATTGGGTCTTTGTATGGAGTGGAGGTTCTCTTTCTCTGAAATATTATCTTCTGGACACTTTTTGCCTCATTGCAAATGCTTTTAGATTCTGTGAGTTTCTTTTTCACAGAATCCACTTTCAGGGGGCCTTTGCCAGGTCGTCCTTTTCGTCTTCTTTCAGCTCCAACGGGTGCACCATGATACTTAGCCAGTGCAGTGTACACTCGGTTTCGATACTCCTAGTAGAAATGGAGAAACAGTCATGGAAAACTATAGGAGCTTATAAAACAAACAAAGACATAAAAACAGTGCATCATAAAAACAGTGCTAGATCTTCTGCATCACTGCATGTACAACACTAAACATTGTCAAAAGAGAGCTTGACATAAGGATGGTGCATCTATGGAGAAAGTGTACATATAATCAATTCCTTAATAATGATGCAAAATACACCCCACCAAAATAGAAGCTTAATAATGATGCAAAATATGCCCCACCAAAGTAAGAAGGTATGCACTTACAGGATCCGCCCATTTCGCAGAAATGGCCTCTGATATCTTTCTACGCTGCTCAGGTGATTTAGGTGCTCTCTTGTTCCCTTTTGGCCTAGGCATCATTTTTCTCTTCTCAACACTCTCCAGCCACTCCTGTTTTAGCTGTTCGTCCAAGATTCTGTATGAATCCCACGGTAGTTCATCTTCACCAGCACAACCCTTCCTAGCTGCTTCTGCGATCATATTCTGCCACTCAATGAAGCAGCTCTCTTGCAACATCAATTTTTCACGACGTCGCCACCAACCTTCCCGCACACCAGCTCCAATTTTAATCCTCGTCTCCTTGCTATACAATTACAAGAACAAGAAATGTTTAAAGATACATGCCCCGTCACTTGATAAAAAAGGTTCAACAGAAAACCAGATCAAATACGAAAAAGATTCAAGATATTGTGTTAGAGAGAGTATGTGATTGGGATTTTTAGGGCATCTAGCTAACATTGTCCTTGTTAGGTAGACATGAATTTTCAGAAAGTTCTTAGACTTCAGTGATAACAGCAAACATTGTGTGTTGATAATACTACAGCAGAAAATAGAAAATTCCATCAAAAGGATCAGCATGTTCAAGTAGTACAATTTATTAGGTTTTTCAGCGTGAATTTTAGAACTCCTTCAAAGGTTACTGTTGCATAAAATAAAAGAGCACAGAGCTAACAGAATACCTCTTGTAGATCTGAATAAAGCAGATATGGATCTTTGGCTTGTATTACGAACCTTATTATATCTCTCTCGCCTCGTGGAATGGCTACTAGAGTCATTCACAAGCTTTGCACATTATAAATCTCAGGCCAAAAGTAGTACCTTAGGGAAAACTAAAAGAGAGATTTTTTTTTTCTTGTGAAGAGATCGTACGTATTTTTCGATGATAAGAAGTAGTCAGCCTTATCCTCTATTTAAAAAGATTATTAGATGAAAGTCTTAGTTCCATAAGACTAGGTCTCCTTGACCACTTCATAATTATCCCTTCATAATTATTAAATAGGAACCCTTATCCCTTCACGTTTATTTGATAGGGACTCTTATCGCTTCATAATTATCCCACATGGATAATCATCCAATGCCAATGTGGATGCCCATTACAACATCTCCTACTCGTACACATTTGGCATTAAAGTATATTCTCCTTGAACGATCTCTCATTTAGTTATTTCCTTCATATAAGAAATGGAGTATGCAACCGGATGAGAAAGATAAAGATGAGGAGTGTTACATTAAGTCACCACCATACTAACATAATACTACCATTCAATATCTCGTCATGTATCTCAAACTATTTGGTCACACTAGATCAAGCATCTCTAATTCCTTGAAATAATACAAAGTTATGCTTAACCTCTTGCTTAATGCATTTATACTCATAATTAATTGAATGTTTTATTCAATTTAACTGCTCAGGCAATGAGTCACAAATCATAAGTATGGGATCAATTAGCTTTTCCTCAACCCTTTATACCAATCCATTTATCCTTAACCACTTTCCTAAACATATTTCGCTAGACCGCATGATTCATAGCCCTTGGATAACATGCCAAAGCAGTGCCATCAAGTATCCACTTCATGATATAGTTGTAAGTCTCAAAAGGTACAAATAAGGACTCTAAGTCCATAAGGCTTACATAGTGACAAAGTAGGAATCCATTCAGTCACTCTTTAATTGGTCGAGTTATAATACATACGGTATGACATGTATGCTATAGTGAAGATTCCTTTTAGTACGTGTCATGCTACAACACCGTACGAATCTTGGTTCAGTCGCTCCTTAAGCATTTAATCTGAGCATCTTAAGCTAGTCACTCTCATAATGCCATCTTTGAAAGCTCATATTCACCACTAAATAGAGATGTAGATTATCTGCATTTCGACATATATGGTCTCATCT
The DNA here is from genome assembly GCA_017589505.3 of Metroxylon sagu. Taxonomy (NCBI): domain Eukaryota; kingdom Viridiplantae; phylum Streptophyta; class Magnoliopsida; order Arecales; family Arecaceae; genus Metroxylon; species Metroxylon sagu. The sequence goes on along the minus strand of JACVBY030000372.1, from coordinate 258,287 downwards.
TAGCTTTGCTAAGGCAACATATCTATTAAATCTTACTTGTTAACTAAGAGCCAAGATGATTACCATCACATTGAAATAAGTGCTCATATAATCAAAATGTCTCAATCTTACTTGCTTTCTTAGCACCAAGAGGATCGCCCACGTGAGAAAGCCAATCAAAGCTTGATGGCATTCTACTTTATAAATATATAATGCACTTATTTAAATCAAACATCAAAATATGAAAAATATATTCACATTTCATAAATGCATAATGTTACGCCTCGGACCCAGAATGGATCTAAAGCGTAACAATCCACCGCACACTTGGACATAAATCCCCAATATGCAAGGCATCATATGCGGAGCAATTTCATATAATTATTGAGATAAAGGGCCAACTTCTACCCAACTTTTGCTTATGTCTCAATCTCTAAAACAAAAAAATAATAAGAGTTTTCTAAGCCTTCGCTCCATAAGTAACATTGAGCATAAATTAGTGGATCAAGCAAGTGAAAATTTATAAAACCTTTTATGAAACAATGCATATCATTAATGAAAAACAAAAAAATTCAGTTCACAACTTTACATATTATTGATATACTAATACTTATAAATTTCAAGATATCTTTAACTAATACTCAAAACTTTTCATGTAATATCTTTTATATCATATTTAAAATTTTTAAACCATCCATCATTAATAATTTATATATCATCATATTACTAATACTCTACGTTTATAAACTAAGGTCGCATATATCCTTATGACAGGGCCAGAACACAATTAATCCTGTGGATGTGGGTCAGAATAGGACACCACATTTAATCCTATGAATGAAGGCCAGAACACCACGTTTAACACTATGGATAGGGGTTGGTTCTCCGCATATATCCCCTGTGAAGATGGATCCCGGTATCTATCATCATGTCATCATATAACGGATCGAGAGTTATATTTTCAACCATATTTTTTTATCAATAATTCTGTATTCAATAATAATTACTTATTTATATCATAAAATTCTCATAATAACAATAACTCTCCAGTATTTGCAATAAATGCTATACAAAAATAACTATATAACAGTAGGTATTAAAACATTAATAGCGCATAAAAAAAAACAATGATATTTAACCAATAATTTATAAATTCTCAAATAGATGTTTAAGCAATTTAAATAAATCTTCTAATTTATAATTAGCCTACTTACTTAATCCAGATTTGTAATAAACATGCTATGCAGAATTTAAACCTTGAATAACATTTCAAAAATAATTACAAAATATCATTATTTCAAATCAACTGATTATATGAAACTTTAGCCATTATTTCAATTCAAATAATCATTCATTAATTATAAAATAAATTTTTGGCAGTCTTGTAATATTATAAAAATCCCAATTTATAGTCAAGTTAATTACCAAAGTTTAAATTTCTTTTAAAAATCATAAACAATTTATAAAATATTCTAACTTATGATTAAGTTACTTACCAAGGTTTAAAATCCTTTTAACAATCATGAACAATTTATAAAATACTCTAACTTATGATTATGTTAGTTACCTCTCTAAATAAAATTACTAAAAAGTAATCCTCAATTTCTGATGCTTAAGGGCTTCATCAACCTTCTTGATCTTCTTAATCTTTCAACATTCATTCTTCATCCTTCTAAACTATTGATTTATTATCAAAAGACCTCAACTAAGCCCTATTTATAGAGATTTCCTAGGCTTCCACTCTTTATAGAATTCTAATCTCTTAAAACCAATAAACTTCCCAATTCTTATAGTATACTAATTTCTTTAAGAAAACTAAAAAGATAAATATCTATTAAATATTTAAAAATCGATTCTTGACTAAAAACTAACTTCTAACTCATCTAACCAAATTTTAAAATGTAAAAATTCAGATAAAAACACCAAAAATTATCCTTATCTTAATCAATGGTATTTTCGTAATTTATTTAAAGTTTGTTGATAATGATATACGTTCATAAAATTACTTCTTTCTTAATTAACCTCCAATTTGAGTGATTCAAGATGCGTTAGAAAGCTAACTCAATACCAAACATTATGGACATAAATTCAATCAAAAATTCTAATTATATAATTTTTTATATTTTGTTTGATTCAATCCAATCAAATTGCATCTTAATTTAAAGTAAGTTAGCCAAAAGGGCTGGGTCACAAACATAAAGTGCATGGTGTCCACAAAATATCAAATCATACACGAACCCAAACCTTTAACATATCTATGAAAAATGGCTCTAAGGAGAGGTTTAGTAAAAGGATTTGTAGCCACATCACCAATCGAGATGTACTTAAGGACCACCAGTCCCATACGCAATGTCTCGAATGAAGTGATATCTGATGTCAATATGCTTTGACCTACCATAATAGTTGTGATCCTTTGCAAAAGCTATTGCAATTGTATTATTGCAATAAATCATAACGACATCTTCTACATGTGTCGTAATGCTCAAGTTCTCCAAGAATCTCTTCAACCAGATAATCTCTTAAACTGCAGCTGTACATGAAATGTACTCCGACTCCATGGATAAGGTGACACAGGATTATTTCTTACTGCATCAAGAAATGACTCCACCGACTAATATGAATGCATATCCAGATGTGAATTTACGTTCATCTCTGTCAGCGAATCCATAGCATCACTGTATCCTATAAACCTTAGATCACCATCATGATAACAAGGGCAAGATTCATTGTACCTCGCAGATATCAGAAAATCCTCTTAACTGCTTGCCAATAAGCAGTACCAGGATCACTCTGATATCTACTAACCATTACAACATCAAAAGAAATATCAAGTTGAGTATACATCATTGCATACATGAAGCTCCCAACCACACTAGCATAAGAAACTTTGGCATCTGTTTTTTTTTCTTCTTCTGATCTTAGGTATTGTTCGATACTAAGAATATGACCTTTTTCCATTGGAGTATTAATGGGCATGGCATTATGCCTTCGGAAATATTCTAAAATTCTTCTTATTAAGTCTCTTGAGACAAACTCAGAAGTCTTTTAGAGCAATCTCTATAGATCTTAACTCTCAATATTTATATAATCTACCTAACTCATGTCCATCTCAAATGTAGAGGACAGCCACCACAAAGTGGCAATGATTAACTCCATATCATTTTTGGCTAAAAGAATGACATCCATATATAGTGAAAGGATAAGAATGCTTTTCTCAATCCTTTTAACATATACACAATAGTCTTAATCATCGTAAAGACTATCAAAGTGATAGCTTGATGGAATTGACAATATCATTAGCTAAATGAATGTTTCAGGTCATAAATAAAACATTTTAATGACACTTTATGCTCTTGTCCTTTGGCCACGAAATCTGTTGGTTGATCCATTGTGGAATACTATCTTCATATCCATTTGGAATAACTCTATATCCAAATGTACAGCAATAGCTAGAATTAGGCGAAAAGAGACAAACCTCACCATTAGGAAGAATATCACCTCGTAGTCCATACCCTCCTTTTAATATATCATTTCGCCATAAGGCAGACTTGTACTCGTCAATTGAACCATCTACCTTGCATTTAATTCTCAAGACCCATCTGTTTTCAATGGTTTTGCACCCAGACAGAAGGTCAACTCTTATACATCATTCTTAGCCATCGAACTTATCTAATCCCTCATAGCATCCATCCATTTCTCAGAAGCAGGTGAATCAATAGCTTCTTTATAAAAAGCTGGCTCATCAACATCCAACGGAGCATAAAGGAAGGATTCCCCTTCAATCTCAAATCGACGATGGAGAACTGCTCCTCATTTGGTTCTACATAGCTGCGAATATTGAGTCTTCTAGTTGTACACTCCCATTGATTAGAATACTCTCACTAGATATAAGATCACTGCCACTATTTTCATGAATCATTGGATGAGGATGTTGTTCCTTATTGTACTCTTGAAATAAAGATGTACCTTCCTGAGGTTCTTGTAACTCATATAGTCCAAGATCTCTCTTAACTTCATCAATGCTTAAAAAATCCTCCTCCAAGAAATCCACATCGCGAGTCTTTAGCTCAATCATTCCTTCATCAAGATGTTCACCATATATCACATAGCCCTCAGAGTGATCTAGATATCTTATAAAAATATACTTACTCGCAATAGGACCAAATTTCCCATCTTTATGAAAAGGATTATGAACATATCCTGTTGATCCCCATGGACGTAAGCCTTCCAAGTTAGGCTTTTTGTTATTCCATAATGGCTTAAAGGTTACACAGTTAAGAATGTAAGCAACAGTCAAAAGTATATCCCCAAAAGCTTATTGGAAAGTTAGCCTACACCATTGTTGATCTAACCATATCTAAGAGTATACGATTTCTCCTCTTTGCAACACCATTTTGTTATGGAGTATGAGGAATCATTAATTACCTGCGTATCTCCTTTTTCTCATACAATTCCTTGAATTGATTAGATAAATACTCTCGGCCTCTATCAATATGAAGAGCCTTAATGTTCTTTTAATTCTCAACCTCAGCTAAGAAGCGTTTGAAATAATTTAGAGCTTTTAACTGGTGAGAATACAAGTACACTGAACTATACCATAAGTAATCTATAAACATAAGGAAATAAGAGGTGCCATGGTGTGCCGTCATATATAGGTTCTCATATGTCCAAATGGATTAACTTTAATGGCTGAGATGCCCTAGCAACCTTTCCAAAAGGTTTTTTTGTAGACTTTTCCTGCAAAGCTATATGAGTAGGCTAACTTTAGTGAGAGACCCCAACAGGCTTCTCTAGCTAACCTAATCATTCTCTCCTGCCCTATGTAGCCCAATCTTACATGTCAGTTAATAGAATCAAATACAATATCTGAAAATAAAGAAGTAGAATAATTATTTGAATTTAAATCAAAATCTATTACAAAGAAATTATTGTTCAAACGACCACAACCATAGAAGTTCTTATCCAAATAGATAGCTAGCTAAGTTCCTTTGAAATAGAAAGAAAAATCTAACTCCAAAAGTACTAGAACTAAAAGTAGATTACATCGAATACTAGGTGCATATAGCTTATCATACAACAATAGGCCACGCTCTGTGTGCATATCAGTCGATAAGTGCCAATACCAAGCATCTTCTCTTATGCATCATTTCTTATAGTGATGTAGTGGTTGTCTGCTGGTACTCGACGATAATCTACATATCTTACTCAATCTTAAACTATATGTTTTGTTGCTCCTGTTTCTACAATCTAATGAGAGAAAAGATGAGCAACAAAAATGTGAACAAACACAAGCAGTTATAGCACTTGACCTTGTTCATGGTTTTCTTGCCATGCTCGCCCTTGTGGCGCTCGGCTACTTTGCCATCCTTGGGTGCTAAATTCCAATCTTGAGCTACATGGTTTGTTGCTCGTGTCTACAATCCTAAGAGAGAAAAGATGAACAAAAATGTGAACAAACAATAAGCAGTAATGGCAGTTGATCTTGTTCATGGTTTTCTTGCCACTCGTCCTTGTGGTGCTCGGCTACTTTGCCATCCTTGGGTGCTAAATTCCTAGCCTTTCCATGACCAACTCTTTTTTGTTGTCTCTTATGCGTAGGCCTATTTCCTTTGTGCTGTCCAACTTAAGCAACTAGTGTTGTACTGTGATTTGCATCTTTTCCCTCCACTTCAAGCTTGAGATGGCATGCAATATCCTTAAAGGTCTTAATACCTCCATTATGCGTTAGCATTAATTTTACTTGGCCCTAAGAGGATTTAGGAAGCGACCTAATAATAGCTTAAACTTGCTATTCATCAGTGAAATCATTACCAGTAGCTTTCAATATTCTAATCATTGAAGGCATCACCCTAAGGTGCTTCATCATAGAATGTTTTTGGGTCCAGCATATACTAGTTGAACCTTAGGTTTAAGGTGTTAGACCTAGGGGCAACTCGAAAGGACGGGTGAATTAGGTTTTATAAAAACTAAACTCAAAGGCTATGTGCTAAATAAGTATCTCTTATTCAAAACTTTAAGCATAAGTACCAAATATCTCAAAATTAAAGCCAAATTCAAGATATGACTATGAAAATTTATTATAATGAGAAGTAAGTTCAAGATAGACATCAAACTCCAAATATATGCATAAGATAATTAATATGTGAATTACAATAAAATAGGAAAATAAATGTGAAAAAAAAAATGAGGCACAATAATTTTTACAGTGGTTTGGCACCTTTGCCTACATCCACTATCTAAAACTCCTCAAGATTTTCACTATATTGATCCTCTTTCAACTGGGTGAGGACCAAACCCTTACACACTCCTTTTCATGGGCTTAGAAGGATCCCTTACAATCCTTTTTTCGCACTAAGGATGAACCCACTCTCTCCTTTTCATGAGCTTAGAAGGAACCTGACATTCTCTTGAATAAGAGAAGAAACAACAATCACTTTCTCAAAAAAATGAAGACTTACAATTGAAACACTAAACTTTAGAGGAGACGATTTTGCACTATAAGATTCAAGAATAAGTATCATAAGCTTCCTTAATGATTTTCCACTCAAAACCAATGCCTAATCCCTTTAAAACCATGTTTAAAAAAAATGCCTAAGTCTCCAATTTATAGGAATTAAGAAACTAGCCATTAGGGACCCAAGCCATCCTTTCAACGATTGTCTGAACTAGCCATTATGGTTGTTAGATTGACCTATGGTCTAATCTAGGGCCAATCAACCGCCCTAGCTATAACAATCGACTGCCCAAAAGCTAGAAAGCCTATTTTGGGCGCAGTATTTTGTCATGTTGCATTGGCCGACCATTCCCCTATTCTAATTGACCACTTGTGTTATGTTTCAAATTTTTTTTATTAGTTTCAAGTTGTCCTCAAATTAAAACTATTCTAATTAATTTTAATTATCTTTGAGCCTTATGTAATTATCCTTCTATTAAGTTTTACAATGAATGCCCTTAGAAAAATAAAATTATAAATGAAATATTTGCCTTCAGACTTTGTGTCGGTTACATGTTGATTTGATCTTGCTTCTCCAATGACAAGGATTTCTTGCATGTTGCTTGAGTTCAAATACATGTCGGATGATCTTTTGCTCATATCTTGGTTTGTCCGAACCATGATACCTATCTTATCATCACAAACTCAAGCATTGGATTAGCTTTTCAATCAATATTTTTGTTATCATCAAAACATGTATAATTAAACTCGTAGGTTCAGCACAAGACTCAGCCTAGTTGCTGTTGTAACTCCACATTTCAGCTTAAGTTATTCCCACATTTTGTTGATGGTCTAAAAGTTTTCGAACTCCCCAATTAGGTCATCTTGCATGCAACTCAACATAGTAAGTACACACTTCTCCCTTTTTGTACTAATTTTGATAAGCCTTTTAATCACGACAATGTTGGGCCGTTTGCCCTTCCGTAGGTGGGTCATATTGTTGATTAAGGTTTCAAATACTTCTCATTAAGAAGGTATTGTATTTTCCTATATCATATGTTGTAATTCTTTTTATCAAGTTATTTAGCTTTAGTTAGATAAGAAATTGAGTTCTTAGATGCCATTTTACTATATTTATTGCACAAAGTTAAATTAGACACATATATCTTATATTTCATTCTAATCCAATTAGAGCATAAAACTCGATCCTACATATAAAGATCGAAAATCACCTTTAGCTAATTATCATTTCCTATTATGTAAGGAAAAATAATGTCTAGCTGATCAAGATTAAAACATCCATAATCCATGACATTCATCATCAAATAAAGAAATAAAGTTAATTGAGATGCCACTTATTATTATTCTCACAAAATTGTTTTGAGGCAATTAATAAAATAAAATAAACATACACTAGTTAATTGGTTGGGCTCATGTGGCCCAGTAGCCCAGGTGCATGACCTGTAACACAATCCATAAGGGCTAGATGGGCTAACAAAAAAGTTTTACGAGGCCGACCACGGAATTAGACAAGCTCTTTTATCTTGTCAACACCTAATTGATGGTGATGCGCACGGCCTATCATGCAGGCGATCCAATAACAAGAAAGGCCGTGCAATGTAACGCATGGCCTTACAGAAGATTGGGTTGGTTTTACTGTGTGTGACCGAGATACGAGAGTGTCAATGCAGCCCAACAAGTGAATTAGCCCAGCACATGGGGAGCAAGGATGGCAATGGGGCAAAATAGGTACAAAGGTACCTTCATATCCATACCCGTAAGAAAAATTTATATCTATACATGTCCCATACCCGTTACATATATTAAATTTTATACCCATACCTATACTCGCGGAGATTATATAATATTCATACCACCCATTACCCATACCTGCTCCATAACCACTTAGCACCTACCCCATACCCGCCATCTATTTTGGACTATGTTTCATTTATTTTTTTTTATTTTTTCTTTCAAATTTCAATTCTAAGCCCATGCCTAAAGTAGCTGTTGGCTTCTTTCTTTCTTTTTCCTTCAATTTTAGGTTGGACAAATGGACCAAAGAAATTATGATCTATGGCTGCTTGTAAAATTTTTCATTAAAAGTTTGTAACTATGTTAACAAATAAAGGTAATTAACTAAATTTACTAACAAATATAATGGGTATGTAGCAAGGTGAGGTGGGGCGGGATACAGATATCTTTACATTCATACCTACCCCATACCTATGATAGGTATCATCACATGTTCTCATATCCATACTTGTATCCACTGTTTGACCTCCATACCTTCCTCAAATAATAAAAAGGTGGATGGATACCGTGGGTTTGAAGGAAATTGCCATCCCTCTAGGCAAATGTGAAGGTTTAGCACACGACAAAGCCCAAAGAGTGTGTGCAACCCAACGAGCAGGTGAGGCCCAAGCCGGTGCACAACCCAACGCAGGCGCGGCCCGTCACGGTGTGTAGCCTAGCGTGCAGCTTGCAGCCCGATAGTTTGGCATGACCCAACATGATGGGTTCGTCTTCTCCCTCCTCTGCTTTGAGGTTTTTGTTTTTTCGATTTGCCTATTCCAGTCATTTTAAACCCAAATTTTAAACCCAACACAATGGATATCGTGGGTGGATATCTCATTCATTTTAAACCCAAATTTGATAAGCAACATACTGTTAGAAAGCTCTCACAATCTACTTACTAATGGTACCAATTTTATTAGTTAATAATTTGATTAATTAAGTTTAAATCAGGCTTCAAATTTTGAAAAAATATGCTAGTTTTTTAACTAAAATTTGATCTAACAGCCAAACCATACATCCATTTTTTCATGAAATTTTACATACGAGTTCATAAAATTATAAGCACATTCATGCAGATTTTATTCATTAATACTTAGCATGGATTGATCTACTATTAGTAAGCACAACTTAGCATGCATGGATCTATCATTAATGATCATAACACAATATGCATGGATCTACCATTATTGACCACAATATTGCATGTATCAATTTATCATTAATGATCATCAATATATCATATAACATACAACACAACACAGAAGTGAATAACAAGAATGAGCAGGCTCTGATACCACTGTTGTATAAAATAAAGGAGCACAGGGCTAGCAAAATGCCTCTTGTAGATCTGAATAAAGCAGATATTGATCTTTGGCTTGTATTATAAACCTTTTTGTATCTTCTCGCCTCATGGAATGGCTTCCAAAGTCCCCCATTAGCTTTCTACACTCCAAATGCTATGCCAAAAATGGTACCCTAGGGAAAACTAAAAGAGAGATATCTACTTTCTTTCTTATGGAGAGAACGTACATAATTTTTCAATGGTAAGAAGTAGTCAACCTCATCTTCTATTTAAAAAGATTATTAGATGGAAGTCCTAGTCCCATAAGACTAGGTCTTTTTGACTACTTCATAATTATCTCTTCATAATTATCAAATAGGGACCTTATCCCTTCATGATTATTAGACAGGGACTCTTATCACTTCATAATTATCCCACATGAATAATCATTCAATGCCAATGTTGATGCCCATAACAATACTTACAACCAAGTTAGGGGTTGAAAGCATTAAAAAACCACCTTGCAAAATCCATGAATTAAAATAGAAGGCATACTACTAAGACAAAGTTGGAAAGGAGATTATTTGGTTGAACACCACCATGACAATAGCAGCAAACCTTATAAATCCTACCTCACCATTTATCATTATTGAGCCCTATATGTTCCAAAAGAAAGCTTCTTAAAATATTTATTGATAACTTAGCAATCTTCATAAAAAGTCAGTGCCTTCTTTTCTAGCTTCTTTAGGAAATATGAAAAACATAGTTATGCCCTCTTCCAAATGTTTCTGACTTACAATCAGGTACTCAGCCTCTCTAGCAAGCTAGCCATATTCTCTCAAATGGTTACTCATCAATTCTGTGCTCTAAAGATGCAAGAGCGACAACTCCACAATTGTACTCACTTTGACCCCTTATCTCCCAATGATTAAAGTATTCAACAACAAAAAGTCACATCTTCGATGCAAATGGTACTGGAAGGATATTCGCACAGTATTAAAGTGTTGACATCTTTGCTTTGCATATCAGCAATATCATTGTGTATTGGCATTAGCACATATCAATACCTATCTTTCATACACATATAGGCCACAACATTGTGTTACAAGTTTGTATCCTATTTTTCTTTTTAAATTTACAAGTTTGAACTCAGAATGATTAGGTGATATAGAAGTAACTTAAGTAACAAATTTATTCAATAAAATTTTAGAGAAAGATGTTTGATGAATGGAAGAAAAGCAATATAGTACTGATTTATTAGAATAAAGGTGATATTCAAAACTGCTCTAATTATTGTGATATGGAACTCATGAATCATGCTATGAAACTTTGAGAAAAGGTAATTAAGCATAAATTGAGATGTGATATAAAAATATTATAGAATTAATTTAGTTTTATAAAAGCTATTTTTCTCTTTAGAAGGTTAATAGAAAATATAGAAAAAAAGACGAAATCTTCATATGGTTTTTCTTGATTTAGGGAAAGCATATGGTAGAGTCCCTAGAAAAGTCTTATAACAGGCATTTGAAAAAGAAAGGAGTACCCATTAGATATATTAAATAAGAACTATTGTGGTAATAACAATAAATTTTCAATTATAATAGGTTTATATTAGGAATATGCTCTTAATCCTTACCCTTTCATTAGTTATTTACAGAATGAGCTTACTAGATATATTTAGGATGATATTACATGGTGTATATTATTTATAAATGATATAATACTCTTGAATAAAACTAAGACTGAGGTTAATTGTAAGAGAAATGTATTGAAATCTAAAGGCTTTGAGTCAAGTATGATGAAAATAGAATACATTGAATGCAATTTTCGTACAATTAAAAGTAGAGATGGATGTAAAGTAAAATTTGAGAACCAAAAAGTTCCTAAAAGTGATTACTTTTGTTATTTAGGAAGGACAGATTGAGGAGAATGTTGCCCATAGGATTAAATTAGATTGAATAAAATAAAGAAGTGTAATTGAAATATTATGTGATCAAATGATGCCTGTTAAACTAAAAGAAAAATTTTATAAGACAGCTATATGGCTGTCTATGTTTTATATTACAAAATGTTAGCCGATTAGAAAATTGCATGAACACAGGATGAGTGTGGTTGAAACAGGAGTGTTGAGATGGATGTATAATAATACAAGAAAAGATAGAATACGAAATGAAATTATTTGTAAAAAAAAATAGAAGTAGCAACAATTAAGGATAAATTAAGAAAAGCAAAACTTGGATATTTTGGAGATTTACCACATAAATCTAGACATGCACTTATATAAAGAAGTGATTTGATACATGTAGAAGGAAAAAAAAAAGATAAAGGTAGATCAAAAGTTACATTGGTGAAAGTATAAAGAAAGATTTGATTTCTTTACATCTTATAGAAGTATAGCTTCCAATCAAGTGAAAAAGAGAAAGGATTCATGTAGTCGACCCCAACTAGTTTGAGGTTAAGTCTTTGTTATTGTAGTAGCAGTTAAAATCAGTGATTCAAGTCTTGTTAGGACAAGAGTCATCTTGACTGTCCCATCCCGTCCTAGAGAGATTTCAAGATTGATCCCAGCGATCCTGTCTCATTCGGTCTTAGCCATAATACATTATAGTGTCAATTTTAAATATGTCTAATTTATCATAAAAATATAACTTTTAAAGTTTAAATATATTTAAAAATCAAATAAAATACTAAAGCTTCACAAATATTTTTTTTAACAAAAAAAGTATCCTAAGCAAGTATCGAAATACCTAACTAAGTCTAGGATTGAGATGGGACAAGATGTGAAGCATCTCATTCCGTAAAAAAACTAGGATGTCTCTATCTCACAAGATTTAAAACCTTGATTAAACCCACCATTAATTTATCTAAAGCATGTTAAAGCGTAGTAAAAATAGAATATATTGATGAGAGAATATCTGATCTTTGCTTACTCGTGAATCTTTTCATGAACTTCCCAATGCCAATCGTAAGCATCAGTGTGTCATAGCACAATAGCCATACTAGGAGAAGAAACAAGAATTCAAAGATATGTTTAAGCATGATAGATGGCAAATTGTGGAATCCACCATAAGAAAAATCAATAATCTAATAATTCTCAAAATATCAAAAGCATCTTTAAGCCCTTTATAAGATAAATGAATAAACTCTCAATCACACTAATGTAAGACAACTTTTAGTCTAGACCCTACATCTAACCAAAGGGCTCATAATATGACTAAAATTCTAATGACAGGAAGATAATCATTATTAGATAACAAGACACAAAAAATATTAGAATTTAACTAGGGACCATGAAGTCTCTCAATCATGGGTCTCAAAAGAGTCCTACCCAATGAGTCCAAGATCACTAGAATTTGATTTCTCTATAAAAAGTTATGCCTTTTGGATGCTTGCTAGTTTAGCGGTGATTATGGAAGGCCTTAGTTGTTTATTTCACAGATCTCCTTTGCAATACCACAATCAAATGTTGATAAGACAAGCTATGGTCAATAGAAGACTTCAAAAGGAAATTGAAAGGTGGATGTGTCAAATCATAGGTACCTAATAATGAACAGCACAAGTTGGTCAAACTAAGGGTTCCAAGTTTTGACCAAAATAGAACAATTTAAGTCATAAGTCAGCCAAAATTGACCCTATTTTTGGATTTCAGTCAACTTCAACCAAAATTGAACAGTTTTGGTCCAGTTTTGGTAGTTTCACCTAGATTCAATTGAAACTTGAAACTAAATTACTATTCTCTTGAGGTTATTTCCTTATTACTATAAATATATTTGTTAGCTATATTATGCCAATTTTAGATAGCTCTTCTTTTTATGTCCTATTAAAAGAGGAGATAGATAATAAAAATAACCCTTATTGGGTCAAAGCCTAATTGTAGTACTTCATACAATGTAAAGACTAAAGCATGCTTCCTATGTTCAACAAATAATGCATTCTTTTAAACACATGGACTTAATAAAATAGTTGTTTAACTTAAAAAAAGATCAAAAAGTATCCTAAATCAATAGAACTGTTGATTCATGAAAAAAATCATAAAGAAAATGATTTAAATGCCCTAAAAATTAAAAAATTTTACAATTGCCTTGGACAAAGATTTCTCAAAAGAAATGCTCAACCCATAAAAAATGTTTTATAGACACAATTAATCTATTATAAGAATGAAGTCGTGGGATCTCAATTTAGGGGTGTAACTAGGTCTACCTTACCAACCATACCATAATGTACTAGTAAGGTATCGATACGGTACCAAGCTTCAATTAGGTATAAACCAAATTAGTCTGAACCGAGTGGCACTACCTTGTACCACCTCATACCAACCCATACTATCCAATTTCAAGCGGTACTATGGCTAAGAGTAAGAAAAAATATTAGCAGCATGTCTCAGTATGAGGTGTGTACCATAACATATCAACCATACCATATTGATACTTCATGATATTAGTTTTGTGGACCTTGCTACAACATATATGCATTCCTAAAGTTTCCTAAATACATAACTTTTGCACATTAAACACATTTAGCAGATTCATGTAAGTTAAAGGTTCAAAAGAGACAACAGAAGATAAATAGGATTCATGTAAGTTAAAGGGTCAAAAGAGACAACAGAAGATAAACATATTTTTTGAGATTTAGATTCTATAGTTCTAAGATTCCTTTTTACAAAACTAAGATTTTTCTACAAAATAATCCAAGTGATAAATGCATTACCACCACTATGAGTCAAAAATTAGAAATCTAAGACCCAAGTATCACAGAAAGGTGGAAGATTTATGTGGTAGGTATGTTGGATAGACATGTTAGATTTTGTAGTAGTTTTCAGATTCTTCTATAGTTCTGAGATTCCTTTTCACAAAACTAAGATTTTGCTATAAAATAAACCAAGTGATAAATAAATTACCACTACCATGAGTGAAAAATTAAAAATCTTAGACACAAGTACCACAGAAAGGTGGAAGATTTATGTTGTAGGCATGTTAGATGGACATGTTAGAGTTCCTAAAATGAGGGCTGTGTATGATAAACCTTTTCAGTTCAGAATATCTAATTAAGTATTTGGTCTAATATGAACTTAGAAAAAATAATATCTGTATAAATAAGATCTAATTAAGATCTTGTTGGTATCAAGTTTTTGTAATGAATATGCCATATTTATGAAGGTATGTATGCATCATTAAGGCTAAGAAAATAAAAAACAACAAGCCATTGGACTTACTATAGTTTTGTGAATCTTCTTCATCATCTGTTCCTATAGGGCTAGAATATCATAAACCATGGCTGCTACTATAGTACTTTTAAGATGACAATGGATAGGTTTTCGCAAGATCAGTACTTTCCCTCAAGTTATGTTTCAAGCATAATCAGGCTTAATTGCTTAATGTATTGCCTAAGAACAACTGCCTTAGAAATGAAAAAGGCTAATGAAAATTATATGTGAGAAAGCCAATTTTCCTATCAATAACTATCTAAATAACATGAGCATACAACCAAAAAACAACCAACAAGCCTTTTCCTCTCAAGATAGGATGGGCTATGAGCAAATTCCAAAGATAACTTTCAATAACATGAACAAGTATGCAGACAAAATTCATTTTTCAAGAAAATAAGAAAGGATGCATGCAAGAGAATCTGTCAGAGCATTAGCTGAGGCATTCCATCTACAAAAAGAAATATTGATTGCTATTAGCTCTAGCCCACTGAAAATTATTGGTGTGAGAGAAAAATATTGATAAGTTTCAATTTTAATTCCAAATAAATAATATAAAGGATTACTGACCTTTGAGTGTGTCCCAAATTCACTAACTTCATTTTGACCTGCATGCCAAACTCATCATTATACCAAATATGTGCATGAAAAATATTTGACTGAATTTATAGCAGTCATGTCATGTAAGAATATAATGGCATAAAGTGAGGAACCAAGATAACAAATGATCGCTCAAGACCTGCTATATATAACTGTGCACCATGTTACATGGACTCAGGCATGGGTGCATGCCTAAGCATCAGACCCTTTTGAATATCCAAGAATTTCTTCTTACAGAAGCATGTGCAAGTACCATTTGATTGTCCATGTCTAGAGGTTGGTTGCAGGTACTTTAGGTTAAATGTCTGGGTAAAATAGAATGTACACAAAAACATAGAGCACTCAGAAAGGCCCCAATAGAACTCAACTAGTTACTCAACATTGAAATTTAATAAGATCTTACTAATCTAGCATATTAATTATAAATCTGCACCTAATAAGTTAAGCCAAATTGAAAATATGATTTCAAATATTCCTATTGAAAAATTATAATCATCATTAGAATATGAATAGGAAAGATAAACATGTATTACATCAAATTTGTAGAAAAGACAAATAAAAATCATATAGATGGTCATATTTCCATCATGAAAATCTATGTCATAATGAGAACTCTCAAGAGTCAGATACATGAAGCCAGGCTCCACTTCCATGTCTCTTATTTAATTAGAAAAAGAAAGACTGCCACAGAATCCATGTGCCTCCGCATGCTTTTCTTCTCTTATCTCTCACCCCCTCCCCCTCCTTTTCTCAGTCACATGCATGTCACTTCTAAAATACTGCCTTAGGACAGCCATGCCAGAGTCAGCATTTTCTTTAGAGATGAACTCCCTTTATTAGATCACTATTTTACTACAGCTAACAATTCATTTGTGACAATTTGAAAATATTCTTACATGACATCACCTTGGGATTCTGCATTGCTATTCTGGTTCTCTCTCGAATGCGCTTAAGAGTTTCTGCATGCCATATGAAAAAAATAATGAGGGAAAAAATATAGAAGAAAAAAGTGAGCAAAGAATGCAAAAGATTGCATAAGCGGTGTTCACCCAAATACCTGCACTATGTTTTCTTCCCTTGTTCCATGGAACATTCCCCTTATTTGCTTTAGAAATCTTCATTCGTCTGTGTCTTTCTTTATCATCTATTTCAGGAGACTCATCATTTGAAATTTGGAACACTTGAGAATCTGAATTAGAACAAAATTTCAAAATGGAATCAGATCTATTGTCATTCTTAGTGGGAGCCAAGAAATTTGGTTCAACAGTAGCAACTGCTTTGGTAAGAAGTGCCTGATGCTTGTCAAGAGACCATCCTTTAAAGTTTGTCTTCCTTGGTATTTGAATAGGGTATTTCCACAAAGAGCCTATTCTTTTTTCCTTTACAAAAGAAAGTCGACATGCAATTTTCCCATGACATTGGGGCTGAGTCTTTAGAGAACCTAGATGCTTTCCGAAAGCAGGCTGAGAAGTTAAAATATCTGCAAAGAAAAGTATATAATAAAAGGTATCAGAGGAGAAGAGAGAAACAAAATTGGATGACATTAGAGAGTTTTCTTTTGTATCAAGAGTCAAAAATTGCTGGTATTTTGTTATATCAGTTCCGCAATAGTGTTTTAGAGATATTTTTCTACTTAACTGCCAGAATGGAGAATGGGTGCAGGAGCTGATGTGGGTGTAGGTTCAGGAAAGCAAATGCTGTATGGGCACTTTTAGTAAGAAGTGTTTAGGAAGTGGGCATGAGTTTGAGATTCTACAAAGATTCCGAAACAGATGCATTAGCCTAGGTAAAAGATGCTGGCTACTAAGATTTTTTATACTTTTTTCTGCACCAATAGGTTCATTAAAATCCATGTGAATCTGCGCTGCATTACAAACAGTATGTTACATAAGCAACTAGGTCCTCATAAAATCTATACAAACTGTAGAGTCTTCAAATGACTGTTGTTTCATGTTGTAAATACTCATAGATCTTAATGCAATAGGTCACACAGTCCTTGAAGGATAAAACAAAGTGTTTATATTACTTCTGCCAAGAAAAACTTATGTATAGGAGGAAAAAGTAACCTCAAAAGGACATTAGTTAATCTACATATAAGAAACCTAGCAATAATAAACCATAAATGTTTTATGGGGATTAAAATAGCTTGTGAGAGAAGAAGAAACATCAATGAGAAGAGAGGAACTGAGGTCCTTGGCTAGACTATTAAGGCAATATGTTCTTTCTTGTTTCTACTTCATGAGGGAGCAATAAGTGTCTAAAAGATCAAATACTCCTAGTGGCTCATCTGCAACTTATAATGTTGTCATTGATGTAAATATGTTGTCATTGATGTAAACGAGATCTGAAATCCATTGACCAACAAAAATAGATACGAGACATAAAGCCATAAACTAATTTAATTAAATTTATTTCTCAAAAATCCTCAGGGTGCAGCATAGACATTGAAGCATCAAAGCTTGGAGTAACAAATGACAATTTTTTCTGAGCGCCCAAGTTCCCTCATTAACATATAAGCAAACTGATCTCAGGATCTGACAAATGGGGAAGTCACATTATTTACTTTTAATCTTTCGAGGGACAAAATAATAATGGCATACCACTGGAATGGTAAATGTCATGTCATGTCATGTCATGTCAGTCCTCATTACCAACTAGAAAACCTGGGTTCTGGTTCCCTTCTGCTTGCAGGCAGATTAAGAACCCATCCATGCCACATGTCAGTCCAACGGTGCACCATGTACCTTACCATGCTGACTAGCATAGACCATCAGACCAATCCTTGCAATTGGCTTCAGCGCTTAGTTCCCTAAGAAAGCATGCAAATTGCTTGCAATATGTATTACGATTCCTCGAAGATCAGGGTAGAAATCCAAAGATTATTTTTGATAGTGAGTTCATATTCAATAGGAGATATTTTAACTATTACAAATAGCCAATGTGTGTGCACTTGCTACTTCTGCACTTGACCTGGCCAAGAAATTTTTTTCCTTTCTTTTCCATATTAATATATTTACCTCTAGTAAACAGAAGACAACAATTTCAGCCAAGTCTACCTCTAGCAATCCCCTAATTTAAAGGTCATGCCTTGACACAAAAAAAAAAACAGCAAACAAAACATTTGAACCTTTTATAGTTAATTGAATTAGCATACAAGACAACCACAACTACATTTTTTAGAAGGCCATTCCTTTGAAATACATTTTCCAAAAGGTTGCAATGATCAACAATCAATACTAAATTAAAATTTATATGAGTATCTATAGGATCTGCTTTGAGCAGAAAAAAACCATTACCGACAAAATGTCAATAGAGTATTTTTTAGGAGATGCCCTTTTGATCTACAAACCTATGTGAAAGTTCTATCCAGGAAAACTGTGAGACCTAGTCCTTTTGGGCTTGCTCAATTTAAATTAAGATCCAATTTCACTAGATTAAGTTAAAAAAAAATATCAAAATAATATAATTCGAATTTTGATTTAATTTATATTCATAATGTTCAGTATTGAGTCAGCTTTTTAATGCATCTTAAATCATTCAAATTGGAGTTCAACTGAAGAAGAAAGGATCAATTTTATGAACATATATTAGTACTGACAAACTTCTGATAAATTATGAAAATACCATTGATAGTGATAAAAATGATTTTTGATGTTTTTATCTGAATTTGTATATTTCAAAATTATGTTAGATGAGTTAAAAGTTAGTTTTGAGTCAAAAGTTTATTTTAAATATTTAATAGATATTTATTTCTTTAGTTTTCTTAAAGAAATCAATATCCCACAAGAACTAGGAAATCTATTAGCTCTAAGAGATTAGTATATTATGAAGAGTAAGAAATTTATTTGCTTTAAGAAATCTCACAATAAATAGGATTTAATGGAGATCTTTTGGTATCAAATCAATAGTATAAAAGATAGAAATTGAAAGATCAAGAAGGATGATGGAGCCCTTGAGTGTCAAAAATTAAGGATTAGTTCCTAACAATTTTATTTAAAGAGGTGAATAAACCTGATCATGGTTAGAGTACTTTCCAAAATTATTAAAGATTTATATTTCATGTTTTATAAATATTCTAATTAATTCTTAAAAATCCTAGAAGTTGATTTTATTGAATATATATATTAGAAATTTATATGTTTAGGATTTAATATAATTGCTAATTTCTACAAAAAATTATTTGAAATATTATCATGCTTAGAATTTAATTTAATATTTATTTATACAGGATATGTGTTAGAATTTTATAAAAATAATTTATTAGGTTTGTAAAATTGTTGTTTATTTGTAGTTATTGAAAATTAGATCAAGTAAGTATGTATATTTTATTATGTTGCATCTAAGCCTATTCACCTGTAAAAGTTGCATATTAAGTTTAAGTAAATTTATGTGAGACTTAAGCGATTTGTACACTGTTTACATATGAAATAAGAACCAATATATTTAAATATAAGTTATGAACTCTCAATCAACTACAATTCATGACATATTCCTTTCGGGACTTATACGAAGGCTTCTAACACCAAAACCCACCTTCGCAGAGGATATATGTGGTGATCTATTTCTGACCCACCTTCGTAGGATTAAATGCAGCAATCTATTCTAGCTCTGCCATAGGATTTATATGTGGCCCTAGTTATGACTATAGAGTTATTGTTATAGTATGAAACTTTAAGTTCTTAAATTCGATAATGTTACTATAAATGACAGGCATTATTTTCTATTTAAAATTGTTTATGAACATGATAGTTAAACATCATATTATGCATGTATTTTAAATAGAATTAAGTTACTTACTTGATCCCTCTAAGCATGTTTAGGGATTACTTATTGAGCCTTGCTCATAAAAGATTTTGTTGTTTTTTTAAAGATTAAGAAATAATCGGGATTTCGAGTAGAAGCTGGCTCAAGATTTAATTATTTTCTTATGATTAGTTAGTTTGAATTAAGAATGTTTAGTATATTTGATACCAAGATCCTATGTTGGATGTTGTTATTAGCCTTATTATCGAAGTTGACTAGTTTCATTGAATGTATATTGAATCTGCTATCATTAGTTATATTCATTTAAATATTATGGTATTATTTGAGTTCGATACCTTGCACACCAGGGATATAATTCCCAAGTATGCGGCAGATTGTTACACCCTGTATCTACTCCGGGTCCGAGGCGTGACAAAAATCCTTTTTAACTTTATATATATATATATATATATATATATATATATAACATCACTTCTAGATATTTTGATATCATTGCATACACTAGCAAAATATTGTAATGTAACAAATTACACATGATGAAGATGCTAGAATTATTTCCCCAATGTGGTCTATATTATCAATTTTAAGGTGCTCCCTTTGAATATTGTAATAGAACTTGGACCAGATTAAGTCTGGTCTTAGTCATTTGAAGTACGAGATGGGGTGTAAGCAAATTGCGGCGCACTAAGGAGAAGCTGATTTTTAAAAACATTGAAATAAAATAAAGAAATGCTTCAGAGATTTTGAAATGAATGTGATACTCTAGGTAGAACATCCTACTGCCAAGGATGCAGTTAATTCAGGATCTTATTCCTTGTTGCATGAATATAAAGCTGAGATTTTATAATACTAAGAATCATAAATGGAAAGGATCTCAGCTTTTGGACTTCGTATTGTTTCCTCAACTGGGTAAATGGCTGCCATGTACCTTTTTTACTTAAAAAATGGATCCTGGTTCAACTGCTTGAAAAATAGAATGAATTCTTGCTTGCCGATGGTACTGCATCTGATGCATCTAACTGTGACTCTATCCACCATGCTACTGTTTTATATCCAACCTTTGCAGGTGATGGATATCATTCATCTCAATGAGGATCTTGTTTCTGAGGTATGTATATTCAAAATGTGGAAAAAAAAAACATCAGCTAGACAATGGCTTGGAACAAAAGGTATGCTGCAAGCTCTGTTGCTTATTTGAATAAGGGTAGCGAACATGAGCATTGGCTGATGAAACTACTGCTTATGCCAGATCTGGCCCCTCTACCTTTTATTTGAGACAATGATACGCTGACCTTTTCATCTACATTTTTGCTACAGCATTGCCTGCTTGACAAGCTTTTCACTCAATAAGGCATCAAAGGCAAATATCATTGAACTTCTATATGGGCTACGGTCGGTGCAAGCCACAGTTGGGACAGGCCTCAATTATAAACTACATTTATTTTTTTAGCCTAAGAGGACCTTGAAGATCATTAGTTCTAAACCACATTTCACGAAGATTTCAACAACCGATTAGAGAGTACTTTAGGCATAATTTTATGACTTTTGTTGGAGAAAATCTATGAATTGTTTGGCTAGCCATTTGTAGTTAACAATTCTCTTATTTTCTAAATGAGGTGGAAGAAGACAAGCAACGTTTCCTTTCCTTTATTAATTTCTTGATGAGCAAAGATTTAAAAGAACTCAAATTGGAAAATTTGGGGATGCATTTACTACATCAAATGGGATTGTAATTCCCTGAAAAGTAAAAGCAAATCCAGACTTCTATTTTAGCATGGAAAAAGAGAGGAAAAAATTAAAGGGAATTTTGCCTAAACTTTCCTTCCTAATCTATTGGTGTTTGCCCTCTCTTTACTTCTCTATTTTCCACCTAGTCTATTTTCTTTTTTTTTAAAAAAAAAAAATTGTACCTTCTATTCTCCATAAACAAATTAGAGCAGATCTTAAAGTCAAAAGCAGAATGTGGAAATCACTTTCTTCATCCCCCTAAATTTTGTTACAATTGAAACCACCTTCTTTATCATCTTCTTTGACACAAGTCATTTGACTTTGCAAATCAAAGAAGCATGGATCTTAGCATCTAGAAATAGGAGTAGGCGCAGGAGTGGATGTGGGTGCAAATGTAGTGAAGTGAATATTTTAAAGATACTTTTAGTACAAAAGCATTTAAGAAGAGCTTATACATGTGTGAGATTCTTGGAAGATTCTAAAGCAATTGCATTATGCTAGGTAGAACATTTCATGGACTAAAGCATAAATCAAGGTTCGCAATCTCAATACCAAATCTTGAACAGGTGCCATCTTAGAATAGCATCGGTACACGAGACACATGGGTCAATTCTGCATATTAATACTTAATATGCTGCTTACATCATATTGATTGAATGCCAATAAAGTACAGTGCGCATGTTTTGCACCGGTACAGACTAGTACGACATACCATGGCATAGATACTTCAAATTGCATACTATGTCCATATGAAATATATAGGAAATACGAATACTTGTATAATATTTGTAAGATTGCTTCAAATGCTCATTTTAAGTAATCTATTTTTCTTAATTTCAAAAGGCTTCTCATCACAAGTTTTGTACAGACACTTTCACTTGTCTCTAATAGATTCAAACTCCTCTCTCCATTTACATGCACCAAGATCCCCTACAATAAAAGAGTCCTATCAGATGCATCATTTGCTAGACTGATTTTCTTTTGACATGAGTTAAAAAGTCCTAACTCCAAGAGTAGTTATAACATGACAGCCCAATTTAAAAGTACCTATGTGTTTAGAGTCTTTATGTTAGAAGAATTTGGATTTGTAAGATTGTCACAACCTAATCCTGAGCAAGGTCTGCCAAACCGAACTGGCACCCCATACCGACCAGCAACTAGTTCGATGCAGTATCAAACCATACCGTACCGAACCATGGCGCACCGACGCTGCAGAACAGAGAGAGAAGAGAGAAAAACCTGACTTGTAGAGGAGAGAAAGGGGGAGATGTTTGGAATCAATTTCCCACTATCACTAGAAAAAGAAAAAAAGGAGGGAGGAGATGGAGAGAGCCACTATCGTTGGGGAGGAGGAGAGGCATACCTTTGAAGCTGAAAGAAGAGAGAGGTCTTTGAGGAAGGAGAGGGAGAATGAGAAGAAGATTTGTATCTCTATTACGACAAGCTAGCGACGATGGCAACTGGCAACCGAAGATAGCTCGGGTTTCAATTGCCGGGAGAGACAAAGGGGCGGCTTGGGTTTTCAACCGCCAGGAGAGACGAAGGGGCGATGATTTTCATATTTAATAAACAGATTTGTTTGACATATTCAAACTTGCAACCCGCATCCGACCCAAGAACCCACGTACCAAAATGATTGGCCAAACCTATCTAGTTCCTAATTGGACCAATTTAGCTCGCCTCGAACCAACCGATTCAGGTCGGTTTAGCCGTCCCTCATCCCAAGGAATTATGAGATTTTTCCTTCTTGTGATGAATTTCTTGGGATCCTTCTATTGGTGGCAAAAGTAAAAATACTATTAGGTTATTTTTGAAGAAATATATTTAAATTATTATAAAGATATCCTGGGAATGGAGTACTTATGAATAGGAATGTTTTAACATAGTTTTTAGGATATTTTATTTTTCTTCCATCATTTCAGTATATTAATGATTGTAGAACAATGAAATCTGATGCACTATATCCAATACACATACTACCATAACAACAACTATGCATTAATCTCAAACTAGTTAGGGTTAGCTATATGAATCTTTTTCTTCATTTTAATCAATTTAGGGCCAAAATTTCTATATAATAAAAGATATCAAAACTTTCCTTGCTCCTTCGTCTCATATGATTTTCAATCCATGTCTACTTCTCTTTTCTTCCACATGTATCAAATCACTCTTTACTGATACATCCCTAAGTCTATATTGTACATGTCCAAACCATTTAAGCCATCATCTCAATCTAATCTCAATTGGTGTTACCTTCATCTTTTTATAAATAACTTCACTCTTATTTGATCTTTTCTTATTTATTTTGTGCTTTAAAATGGAGAAGTTATTTTAATAAATTTTTAAAAAAATTATGTAAATGGTTTGGAATACCTTGGTAGTTCCATTAAGGATAAAAATATTTAGTATACTCATAAAATTAAAATATCTAAGGTAAAAGAGACTATAGAAAGATAAAAATAAGAAAAGCAGTGGGACCTGATGAAATACCTATTGAAATTTATAAGTCTATAGATAATGTAAGACTAATTTGTTTAATAAAATTATAAAAAATAAAAAAAATATTTGATGAATGAAGAAAGAATATTATAGTACCAATTTATAAAAATAGATGTGATATTAACAATTATTCTATCATAATATTAAACTTATAAGCCATGCTATGAAACTTTAGGAGAGTATAATTAAAGTATAGATTGGGTTATAACATATAAAAATCAGAAAATTAATTTAATTTAATGCCAGATAGGTCAATAATATAAGTTATTTTTTCCATTATGAAGATAATGAAGAAGTATATAGATAAAAGAGGAAAGTCCATATGATTTTATAGATTTAAGAAAGTATATGATAGAGTTCCTTAAAAAGTCCATTAGATATATTAATATAACTATAGATATGTACGATTAAGCGATTACTAATGTAAGAACTATTAGTAATACAAACAAGTTTCCAATTATAATATTATAATAGATTTACATCAAAAATCTACTTATAGATATGTTCAAAATGATAATTTTTTACTGTATGCTACTTATAAATGATATATTATTAGTAAATAAAACTAAGATTGGGATTAATCGTAAGTTAAAAATTATAAAAAAGTGCATTTGAATTTAAGGATTTTTAGTTAAGTAGGCTCCAGGTTGGTGGAGCCGAAACTTGATACTGAATCGGTACTAAACTAATTCGGTTTGGTTCAGTACCGAACCAAACAAAATCAACAACGTACTAATGGTCCAAATCGATATGCCATTTTTTGCAATTTCTTTTCAAAGATTTTAAAATTTTTATATGGTATACAAGGCTGAAAGCCTCCCAGTCATCCTCTCTCCTCTCTTATTTACATTTAGAATCATTTAAAGAAATATCATCTCTCCTCTTTCCTCTTTTCTTTCTATTTACTTAAGATTTCTCATAAAAATAAGAAAAATACTCCCTTCCCCTTTGAATTTAATAAAAATATCATAAAAAATAAATTCTTTAAGAATAAAAGGTCAACTCTCCCTCTTAAGAACAAATTTAAAGAATTTCAAAAAATCCCAATTTAACAAATATTAAGTTAGGATACTTCCACTGCAAATAAAAGTCATTGAAAATCAATTTAACATAAAAATAATAAGAAAATAAAATATAAAAAAAATATTTTAAAATATAACCTATAAAAATACTTGATCAAATTTATAGGATTTCAAGACTTAAATAGGATTACAATAATAGTGAATCTCATACGAACCTATGCCGACTTGATTCACAATTCATCAAAACAATAAAATTAAACTTATTATCAAATCCTATAGTTAAAACATATTCCTTAAGGTCCAAAATATGACGTCACTGGATCGAAGTTCTTATAAAGTTCACTATTACCATAATCATTTGTCTAAAATCCCTGCAAATTTGATCAAATATTGACAAAAGCCTTACCAAATATATTTTAAGCAATTTTTTTATATTTTATTTTCTTATTATTTCTAATTTAAATTAATTTTCTAATATTTTTACTAAGTAAAAGTATCATAACTTGATATTTGCTAAATCGAGATTTTCTGAAATTATTTAAATTTATTCTTGAGAGGGAGAGCTAACTTTTTATTTATGAGATCCAACCCTTTTGGCTAGCTTACTTTAAATTAAGATGCAACTTGACTAAATTAAATTAAAAAAATTATAAAAAATAATATAATTAGAATTTTGATTGAATCTATATTCATGATATTCGGTATTAAGTTAACTTTCTAATGCATCTTGAATCACTCAAATCAGAGGTCTATGAGAAAATTAGAAGCAATTTAATAAACATATATCATTGTTGATGAACTTCAAAAAAATTATAAAATTGCCATTGATTAAGATAAGAACGATTTTTAATGTTTTTATCTGAATTTTTATATTTCAAAATTATATTGGATGACTTAGAAGTTAGTTTTGAATTAAGAATCTATTTTTAAATGATTAATAGATATTTATCTCTTTTGTTTTGAATCATTATCCTTCAAGAATTAGGGAGTTTATTGGAGATTAAAATCATATGAAGGGTAAGAACCTAGGAAATTTTTCTATAAGTAAGGCTCAATTAAGATCTTTTGATAACAAATTAATAGTTCAAAAGTGTGAAGAATGCAAAGGTTGAAGGATCAAGAAGGTTGATGGAGCCCTTGAGCATCAAAAATTGAAGATTAGTTTCTAGTGATTTTATTTAGAGAGGTAAACAACTAAATCATAAGTTAGATATTTTATAAATTATTCATAATTTTTAAAGGATTTTATACCTTAGTAAGTAACCTTATTATAAGTTAGATATTTTGTAAATTGTTCATGATTGTTAAAAGGATTTTAAACTTTTGTAAGTAATCTAATCATAACTTTGAATATTTTATAAATTGTTCGTGATTGCTAAAAGGATTTCAAACTTTGATAAGTAATTTGACCATAAATTAGGATTTCTATAATATTGCAAGATTGTCAAAATTTTATTTTATAGTTAATAAATGATTATTTGAATTGAAATAATTGCTAAACTTTTTTATAATCAATTATTTTGAAATAATGAGATTTTGTAATTATATTTGAAATATTATTAAAGGTCTAAATTCTGCATAACATGTTTATTATAAATCTGGATCAAGTATAGTTCTTTTTGCATAGCTATTTATTGCAAATACTGAAGAATTATTATTATTACAAGAATTTTAAGATATGAATAAGTAAATATTAATGAATAAAAAGTTATTGATAATAAAATATATTTGAAAATATGTAACTCCCGATCCACTATGTAATGGCTAATGATCATGTTCTGACACTGAGACCCACCTTCACAAGGGATATATATGGAGGATACATTCCCATCCATAGAGTTAAATGTGGTTCTATATCCCCCATTTACAGAGCTAAATGTGGTGCTATAGCCTCTATCCATAGGGTTAATTGTGGTGTTATGGCCCTGTCACAAAAATATATGTGACCATAGTCTGTGATCATAGAGTATAAACTTCTGATAATATAAATTACTAATGTATTACTAATAACATAAATAACTAATAACATGAATTACTAATGACATAAATAAGATGACATAAAAATTTTGAATATGATAACATGAAAGATATTATATAAAAAGTTTTGTGTACTAGTTAAAAATACCTTTAAATTTATTAGTATATCAATGATACGTGAAATTGTGAATTGAAGTTTTCGGTTTTTAATTAATGATATGCTTTATTTCATAAAAAATTTTATAAATCTTTACTTGCTTGATCCACTAATTTATGTTGTGTTACTTACTGAGCGAAGGCTCATAAAATCTATTATTATTTTTTGTTTTAGAGACCGTGACAAAAGCAAGAGTTTGGTAGAAGCTACCCTTTTATCTCAAATAATTATGTGAAATTGCTCTGAATATGATGTCTTGCATGCTGGAGATTTATTTTTCAGTGTGCAGTAGATGCTTTAGATCCATCCCGACTCTAAGGCATTATATTATTCTTAAGGAATTTGATTTTTCTCATACTTTTGTTGAATTAAAATGGGGATAATCTCTATATTTCCATAAGAAATCTTAAATAAATGGAGAGAGGATGACATTCACCTAAATAATTTTCAAATGGAAAGAAGAAAGAGGAAAGAGGAGAGTGCACGAAGGCTCTCAGCCTCCCTCTCTCTTTTTAAGTGAGCTCAGAAGAGCCCAAATGCCACCTAGCCCACCCCACCGATCCTACATTCGAACTAGCCCGAACCAGATCGAATCGGGAGGTTCGACATGGTTTAGACTAGTTCGAAGGCAAAACCTAACTAAAACTAGATTTTGAACTAGTTTCCAACCGATTCGATTTGATTTGGCCTGAACCAGCCAATTCAATTTGGTTTGATTCTACCTTCTTTGAGTAGGATAAATACAAAATATATGCAATGCAATTCTATTAAAACTAGAAATAGAGATGAAAGTAAGATGAAAATTGAGTATCACGAAGTTCCTAAAGTAATTATTTCTAATATTTAAAATTAATTATTCATAAAGAAGAGATTAAGGAGGATATTGTCTATAGGACTAAAGCAAGTTTGATTAAATTAAGTATAATTAAGATATTATGCGATTATAAGATATTTGCAAAGTTAAAGAAAAAATTTTATAAAATGGCCTATGCTTTATAATACAGAATGTTGGACAATTGGAAACAACAAACAATAAGAGCATGATCGAAATGAAAATATTGAGATAGATGTATAATAATAAAAGAAAAGATAAAATAGCAAATAAAATTATTATAAAAATATGAAGATAGCACCATTGAAGAGAAATTAAGAAAAAGATGACTTAGATAATTTGGACAAGACCAATGTAGGACCAAGAATACACCAAAACAAAGAAGTGATTTAATGCACATTGAAGGAAAAAATATCAAGGTAGATGAAAAATCGCATGGAAGTAATAAAAAAATAGCTTAATACCTGTACATCTTACAAAAAATATAGATCTAAATCATGTGGAATGGAGAAAAAGGACTCACTAGGATTAAAATGTTGCTATTGTTGTTATCGTATCCACCCCATATACATATTGTTTTTAACTTTCTAATATTCTATATCATAAAGCATAATGTACTTTATAGTCATTCTATAAATTTTTTTTTTCAACTTAACAAATATCCTATAATCATATAATATCTTTTTACTTCTCCATTTTATCCTACTTTAATGCTATGTATAGCATCTTCTTCGGTCTCCTCCACCTTATGAATAATCAATCTTAAATATCAGAAACGGTTACTCTTAAAAACTTCATAATTCTCAAATTTCATTCTATCTTCATCTCTATTTCTAATTTTACTAAAATTACATCTTATATATTATACCTTACTTTTAACTTAAAACAATTAGATTCCAATGCACTTCTTTATAATTCTGACTTATGATTAACTTCGATCTTTGTTTCATCCACTAAAATTATATCATCTGCAAATAATATGTACCAAAAAAGAAATATCATCTTGAATATGCCTACTAAGCTTATGCATAACTAGCACAAGGTAACAACTTAAAAATATATCTTTAGGGTACACCAATTATGATTGAAAATGCACCAATATAACCATCAATAGTTCTCACACGAGTAATCACTTCATTATATGTTCTTAACTACATTAATATGTCTAAATGAAAATCTTGTTTCTAACACTTATCATAAAACTTTTATAGGAATCCTCATATGATTTTTCTAAATCAATTAAAATTATATAAAAATCTTATCTCTCTTCTTTATACTTCTCCATTAACCTTATAAGAAGAAAAATAGCTTTGATGGTTAACCTTCCTAATATAAAACCAAACTCATTTTCTAATATCAAGGTTCTCAATGTCAATACAAAACTCCAGACTAATACCACACTAGCACAATCTTGATATGTCTAATACATTGAACAATTCAAGATATTGAAACTCCATATGCCTATCATACCAAATCTCAATTCGGTAGTCATACAGTATACTCGCTACGGGACAGTACGCATTGGTGTAACATACAATGTTTGATATTTTTATATTGCATCTCAATTTATACTCAATTACCTTTTTCTAAAGCTTCATAGCATGACTGATGAATTTGATACCATAATAATTAGAGCAATTTTGAATATTACACTTATCCTTATAAATCGAAATTGTAGTACTCTTCTTTCATTCATCAAGCATCTTCTTAGTCTTTAAAATCTTACTAAATTAATTAGTCTATCAAATTACTCTTACATTATCTAAACATTTTCAAATATCAAATAAAAATTTCATCTTACCCAACTACTTATTTTCATTTTATTAATATTCTTTACCTTAAATACTTTAATTTTATATAGACACTTAATATTTTTATCATCAATGAAACTAATAAGACTTCATAAATCATTTACATGACTTGCATTAATAATTAATTAAAATAATTCCTTCATCTTTCTTTGATCTCATCCTTCGTAAGCAAAATTTATTATTCATCTTTAATGTATTTAACTTGAGTCATATCTTTATGTTTCCCTTTTCTTAATTTTACAATCTGATATATCCATTTCTCCCCATCTTAGCTCTAAGTTATGATACAATTCTTCATACATCTAGAATTTAGTCTCCTATGCTATCCTTTTAACTTCTTCCTTTGTCATTTTATAGCTTTTATATGCTCTTTACTCCTACATTTAGGTAGTTTTGTATAACGCTCCCTTTTAATCTTAATCATTAACTGAACTTTCTTATTCTAAGTTCTACTATGTATGTTCAAATGCTACATAATGAAGCCAAATTAAAGGGAAAAATGGAGGATGATAGTCTTAAAATTAGTCTAACCAAATTGAGATATAATGTGCATTGACAAAGCTTCAATTGAACCTAATAGGAAGGTTTGATCTTAAAGCAATTAACTTTGCTATCTATTCACCATTTATGATTTTATAAAGTTGGCAAAGGATGCAATCCTTGCTAGTTGAAGGAAGAATAGAACATTGCTGCAACTCTCAACTTAACGGTGGATCATTGAAGACTTGCAAAAGTCCATTAGAAATGATTAAATAATTTAAGTAGGTTTATATTTACTTTTCAAAAATATCTCAAACAAAAACCTAGAAAAATGATAAAAGTCAAAAGATCTAATTAATCTAGGATTTGAGAGAGCTAATAAACTACGTAAGAGACCGCAGCCCCAAAAGTACAACTCATGAAAAATTAAGAATTCATGGTAGAAATAAATAAAGTTCTCTTAGTAAATACATACATTATATTTGGGTAAGAGGAGATTTATTAGCAAATATTCTGCAAATTTGGAAATAAAATAATATTTATCATGCAAAGGATAGGTAAAAAAGAAAAAAAAGAAAAAAAAAAAAGATGATCTTAACTGTCATAGGACCCAAACTTACAACAGAATTTTTGCCAAGTTTTGAGCCTTATGTGGTATTGAATACCGCACCTAGTCAGCCTTTTCACAACCCATGTGCCAAAAGGTTGTAACATGATGCAATGCACTAGAACATAAAGAGAATCATTTTAACCATTTTATTACAATTCCCAAGCAACAAAGCGACAAAGAAACAAGAAACCCCACCCAAAGTCTCTCACAATCTCACCCCAAGAGACACATTTGCGTTGCTTGTCAAAGATTCAGTAAGGACTTTTTGCACACATGCAATGGAAGACTCCCCATCTACCAGGAACTTTCTGGAACTTCTACAAACTACCTAGTTTGGATAGAAGTAACCATATGCAACTGCAGCAGGATAATTTGGAGAACCACCAAAAATTTCCTAGTAGTTTAACTAGCCATTCATGTCTAGACATTCGCACTTATAAGTGCTAGAATGCCCACATGCTCGTTGACCCACCCCGCCTATTTGTTTGCCGGCCCATGCCACAATGGCTTCCAACCTTAGTCCCGCATTGTGGCTTAAGGGTGCGCTTATCTGAGCCCGGCGCGCGCACCCACTTGCCCTAAGTGTGCATCTGCCTACACCTATGTGTCCATGCTTTGCATGTGTCTTGACTTGAGTCCACACATTGCACCTTGTCCGACCATTCGAGCACTGAACATCCATTCACCTCCACACGCGTTTGCTCACGCCTTGATGCAAGTTCCCACATGCTTATTTCTTGTTCGACTATCTGAGCACCAGACCAAACCCGATGGTGCCTTGTTGCAGCATGGCATCCTAGCAACCATGCTCTTGTCCAACTAGGTTGGCATGGCTAAAGGCACCAAACTATGCCAACCCCAAATAATCCAATAGCAAAGGTCTGACACAAGCAAATTTGCTCTTCCCTACTACTCTGATGAGGCATCCAACCGAATCTCACCTCAGGGGTTCCAAGGTATTAAAGAGCATTGCACCACCTTAGCCATGCTAAGGCCTCTACAAACTGTGTCATGCCCATGCTAGCACCCATAGCACACCAGCTGCCTTGCCTCCTCTACTACTCCGACTAGGGATCCAATGGAAGATCATCCAGGGGTTCCAAAGTATCAAGGAGCATTACACTATTTAGCTCGGGCCAAAGTGTCTACAACCCATGTCGTGCCTGCACCAAGACCTCCATAGCCCATGCCACACCCACACTAAGGCCTCCACAGCTCGTGTCGTGCCCACACCAAGGCCTCCGCAATCCGTGTTGCACCCATGCTAGCACTTATAATGCATTGGCAACCTTGCCCATTTTTACTACTCCAATGAGGCATCTAACCAAATCTCACTGCAAGGGTTCCAAGGCATCGAGACGCATTGCACCTTTTTACCCAGGCCAAGGCCTCTATAGCCCATCCACACCCATGTCAACACCCGCGCATCAATGTGCCCATCAATTTGCATGCCACAATGGCCTGTGTACCCTTGCAGTCTATGTGCGCCAACATGCCATTGCAGCTTGCATGCCTCGATGGCCTACACATGTTAGCATGCTATTATGGCCTACACATC
Organism: Metroxylon sagu; assembly: GCA_017589505.3. Taxonomy (NCBI): domain Eukaryota; kingdom Viridiplantae; phylum Streptophyta; class Magnoliopsida; order Arecales; family Arecaceae; genus Metroxylon; species Metroxylon sagu. The sequence continues at coordinate 225,555 of JACVBY030000372.1, read as the reverse complement.
TAGATGACCTATGTGTGCTTGCAACATGCACACCCTAATGTGCCATTATGGCCTACGCATCCCAATAACCAATGCTTGCATGCCTTTACTGCTTGCATGCCTTTACATCTTACGCACCTTTACGGCTTGCACAGGCACTCCTGCCTATGCATGCACCCTTGCAGCCTATGCAGTGATGTGCCCTTACAACCTATGGGCACCAGCATGCAATTACAACCTATGGGCACTAGCATGCAATTACAGCCTACATGCCCCAATGGCCTACACAATAGCATACCATTGCGCCCTAGCATGCACTCCTTCGGCTTATGCATGCACCCTTGCAACGTATACACACTCCCATGGCCTACACACCACCATAATGGCCTGAGCTACTAGCGGGGCTGTGACAAACTTGCTCCACTCGAAGAGCCCAAGGTCCTTGATGAAAGGTGCAGTAGGTAGGCCTAGATCTACCCTCCAAATTTCTTCCAAGTTGCCACCTTCTCCCAATCGGCCTTGCTCTTTGGTTCACCCTTCCAATGAACTAGATTCTCAAACCCGTCCACCTTCAGAAGCCATAGATAAAGTCAAATGATTCGGGCGACCCAATAGCGGGGGAATCGAAAACCCCACTAGTAACTGCAGAACAATTAGGTCAATCGGCTTCATCAGACAAACCATTTACCTAGAGACCTAAGGCTTCTCCTCAAAAGAAAATGGCTACATCAAGTCTACCTCTCTCCACTCTCCACTCTCCACTTTGTCTTGTAGGCACACCAAACAAGATTTGGTATCCACTTCGAAGTCTTTCTCCATTCTTGGCTCAAGTGAATGTTCGGAACGTTAGTGCCACCATGCGCCCTCTTTCTGAGTGCCCAACCCAATGAGGGTCATGAGACTCCCTTTTAAGCTGCCTTCTAAGTCCCCCACCTTCAGAGACATACAGCCTGCCATTAGATCCACTCCATCCTAGATCTGTTGAAGCAACTTGACATCCATCTTGGCAGCATCCCAGACCTTGTTGGTGAAGTCTACTTCAAGTGGCTGCAATGGTCTCCATGATGCTTCCTTGATTTAGAGCATCAACAACTTGGTTGTGCTTGCTAGGTTTGTGCTCCACAGCACCTCACAATGGCAGATCCTCTAAATTCTCACAGAATTCTTGTCACCTCCATAGGTATCTCTGTTTCCTCTAGGCCCAACTAGGATCTCTATTGTCTCTTCTGGGCCCAACTCAATGAGAACAGCAAGGTAAGTGACATGACCCTTTCTCCAACTACAAGACATCTGCATCACGGAGTTTATCTAGGCCTAATGTTTAGCATCTACAAACATGCCATGCCCTGCCACGGAATAGGGCCTCCTCTCATCATTGATCAGCAAGCCACCTAGACGTGGTATGATCACCACTTTGGCAACCACGAAGAAATCATTGCCAAGTATCACGTCAAAGTCATCCAAAGGCACCACCATCAAGTACATCTTGTCGTCCCAATCACTAATGACCACTTCAACCAATAAGCCATGCTGCTCATGGCTTGTGCTTAGGAATTGACTGCTTTAATCCGGTTAGAGTGTTGTGCCGACCAACAACTTTCTTGACAATGAAGCTATAGGTGGCCCCAATATCCACCATAGCTGACGTCTATTTCCTGTTGATTCCCATCCAAATGAACATCAATTTAGGATGAACTTTGTTTTTCACCACTTGAATTGCATCAAGCAATTATAGTGGCGCAACACATTTAGGATCTTCTAAATCTGACTCACCACCCTAATTGTTCTCTACCACAATAGCATTAAGATTGCCTCGATTAGAATAATTCCTAGCCCAATGAGGACCATTACAAATATAATAACTACAATGAGGGCTACCTTGGTACCTTTTTTGATGAAAGCCCTCCAACATGGCCTTCCCTTTATCAGCATCTTTGGTCTTCTCACCAACATCCTCATGCCTGTCCCTCTCCTGGCCTTTGTCCATGAACTAAGCCTTGTGGGTAGAAGCACCATCGCTAAGCTTATTGATCTGAAGATCCACCAATCTATTTACAGCAGCCAATAAAGCAAGCAGATCTTTGACACCCTACCTCTGCAATTCCAATTGAGCCCATAGTTGGAGTCCTAACAACAAATTGAACGGCTTATCTGCCTTTAACATATCTTTAATCTCCAACATAAAAGAACTATATTCTTTGACATAATCCCTCACTGAACCGATCTGCCTTAGCCTTTTTAGAGAATCCCTCACAACCTAGGCAATGTTGCAAGAAACTGACCCTTCAACTCTTATTTGAGAACTTCCCAAGTCTCAATCATTGGTCCGGTAGCATCTCTTGTTCTAATCCTCCACCAGAGTTTTGCATCACCTACAAGAAACATGCAAGTGATCCAGACTTTCTCACCTTGAGGCACTTGAGCGACCTTGAAATATTATTCCATATTCCACATAAAGTTCTCCAACTCTTTGGCACCTCTAGTACGATTGAAGGGCTTTGGGCAAAGGACCTTCATCTTCATTGCACCATCACACCACAAATTGCCTTGCACTGTTGTTTTATTGAGTTTGATATCAAACACTATCTCATCGATCTGATGTTGGGCTGCATCGATAAAGCCTTGCAACAAGGTCATTTTGGCCACCAAGTTCTCAACTCATACCCACAAAGACTCCTCAGGGTCTTTCTGAGGCACCCCAACCAATCAAGTCAACCTTTCTCTTAAAGCCTCCATGTTGTTACCATCAAGAATGAGCGATGTCCCTCCACTTGTGTAACTAAAGGCTTATTCTTTGATGGGAAACCACTAATAGAACCCCCAACCGAGCTCTAACACCATCACAAAGCCCAAACTTGCAAAAAAAATTTACCAAATTTTGAGCCTTGTGTGGCACTAGACACCATGCTCAGTCAACCTTCTCACAACCCACACACCAAATGATTGTAATACAAAGCAATGCACAAGAACATAAAGAGAGTTATTCTAACTCTTTTAATATAATTACCAAGCAACAAAGATAAAAGAGACCCACCAAAAGTCTCTCAGTCTCACTCTAAGAGACACATTTGCATTGCTAGCCCAAAGGGTCAGCAAGCAAGGTTATTTGTAAACATGCAGTGGATAACTCCCTCATCTACTAAGGACTTTTTGGAGCTGCTGCAAACTACCGATTTGAGTCTAGACAAAAGTAATTGTATGCAACTGTAGCAAGGTAGTTCAGAGAACCACTGAAACCTACCTAGTAGTTTAAGTGACCATTCACATATGAACGCTCCCACTTACAGGTTCTAGCATGCCCTTGCGCCCATTTGTTCGCACTTCCATGCCCCAATAGCCTGCAGCCCAAGTTCTGCATCATGGCCTGAGGGTGTGTCTATCTAAGCCTGATGTGCGCACCTACTTGCCTTTACTGCTTGTCCACCTGTACATGCGTCCACGTCTTGCATGTCGACTCAAATCCACATATGCTTGCACATTGTCCGGCCATCCAAGCACTAGATATCCATTCACCTCCGTGCATGTATGCTTATGCCTATGCATCCATGTCTTGCTTGTGCCTTGATGCAAGTCCCCACATGCTTGCACCTTGTTCAGCCATCTGAGCACCAAACCAAACCAGATGGTGCCTTGTTGCGACATGGCACTTCAGCAGCCACACCCTTGTCCAACGAAGTTGGCATGGCTAAGGGCATCAGACCATGCCAACCCAAAGCGATCCGATAACAAGGTTTTGATACAAATGTACTTCCTCCTCCCTACTACTCCAACGAGGCATCTGGCTGAATCGCACCCCGGGGTTCCATTCACAAACCAAATCAAGCACTACCAGTAAAACAAGATCAATATGAGAAAGAGATCTGGTAATGATCCCAATGATTTGGAGACCTTATGTGCATCAATTGCTTTCAATGTGCATGGTTTGTACTTTCATAGAAATGGAAGTCAAACTTTGATACAAACAAGAATCCACCTGTAAATGGTAAATGTCATCGCTAGAGGTAGTTATCATGAAATACAGCTCTCTCATCAATTAGACTCCAGTCCTATCTTTCCAAGACGTAACTAATGTTATTCTTATGGATCCGATGTTGTAACTAATAGTCCAAGCAATATATACAATGTCTCTACAATAGATCCATGAATGACCTGATCTACTGGCTGAATGAGCATGATGCATCTGTGTGAAGATATAAATCTATCATCCCTTCACTAAATTAATTTACACCACATTCTGTGTAATCCCTACATCAAGCATCAAGCACAGGGGTATCTGTTCGAAAGAGACTATTGTGCAGCAATTGCTACTCAGTTTCCAATCATCTACACCCTTGATTACCGAGGCCAATGGATCAGCCTCAGTATCTCCTTTAAGCACAACTTTAATAATGCAATCATTCTGGTCTCTAGAATTTTCTTCATTAATAATTTCTTCCCTAAGGATGGTAATTTTCCACACAAACATTTACTGGATCAATGTCTGATGGAGGTCCAGTTAAAGCATTTAAGAGAACTTATTTCATATACAAATTCAGAAAGCTAGCAACTATATATTAACATTTAAGTGTGTGTGTTTTTTTCCAATACATGAAACTTGTTCCGCATTTAAGATAGACTTTTCTTAGGTACTTATCTTTTGATTTTATGTGTTTGGGACTTATTTTACATTTAAGCTAATCTTATCCTATGAACTTATTACTTGACATTATGCCTTTAAAAAGCTTCTTATTGTAATGGGAAAGCAGCTCAGCAAGTAAATTTAGAATATTACCAGTATTTTCAGATTTATCTCTATCTCTCTCTCTCTCCCTTCTCCCTCACTTCTTTAACTATTCTCCTCTCTACCTTGAATTTCCTCTTTCTCTTTTTAACTACTTTCCTTCTCTACTAATTCTACATCAGTTATACATAAATTTGGTATCAAAGCCTTCTCCACCAAATACTCTTATGCTGTAAAACCTGTATTTCCTTTTTTTAATCATCCTGTAAAATTTCAGATTGGTGTTTCTCTAAATTAAAAAGAGCCTGAGCGACTATCTTCTCCAACTTAGTGGGTTTAGCATACTTCTCTTTCTGAATTTTCTTCCTCGCTACATACATTTTGCTACTGTAACTCCTAAATCAGTAGCGAGAAGAAAAACCGATCTTGGAAAACCCTAGCTGCTTGTGGAGCATCATCAACTCATGCTTTGAGCTATTCTTCTACATTCTTTAGTGGATCTATTGTGTTTGGGTAGAATCCAACATTTGGTGCCTCCTATATTCCTATATTTGGAAGGTCAAGTTGCTATGCTTGGACACTTAGTAAGCTTGGTGGGAGCTTGATTTTACTTTAGTAAGGTAACTTTTTTCCATCTGAAAACTTGGCTAATATCTCATTTTAGAAAATCAGTAGTTGTATTAGGTCCAGTTTGATTTGTCAAAAAAAAAAAAGGAGAGAGAGAGAGCCTTTGCTGTTATTTTCTACCTTCCACTTGATTGCATTCAAGTATAGCCTTCTTTTACTGATAGTTGAATCACTCGCATCCATATTTTACTATGACATGTCACTTTGATTGGATGACTGAATACTTGCATGTGTGTCTCTTAAATAGTTTATCATTTTCATTACTGTACAATTTAGCTAGCTCAACATTATCTTATTCTCTGTTCATTTTCACCATGGCCATCAAGAACGATATCCAACTCAATACCCAAACAGACACCCAAAATCAGTCCACTGAATTGGACAATCTCCAAGGAATTGTAGAGCAACATGGGTTGACCTTAGAACGCTTGTCTAATCAGATTTCACAAATCCTAAAACACTTAGAAAAGCATTCTATTGTTAAAGGCCTAGATGAGTTAGTTAGGCAGCACATTCAATCTCCTCAGTCAATAGGGTCTGCACAAGATATCTTGCCCACACCTGGTACACAATATGCATCCAATAGAGTTCATTTTACAGCACCCAGACCTATGATAAGACCACCCCCAATTGGTGATCTTTCCTGTGCCTTAGATGAAGAGATTGCTTTTGACCCTGATGAATACTATCCCGATTACCAACTCACAAGGTTTCTGAGAAACACAAGGCCTCATCATGGCCAAACTCACAATCCAAGGACATTTGGCCCCCAAGTTAGGAATCCTAAGAGACTTGTTCAAGAACCTCCTAAAAATGGGAATGATAATTTAGGAGACATCACTAAGAGAGTTAAGGTCGATGTTCCTAAATATGATAAAAAGCTTAATCCAAATATTTTTATAAACTGGTTGGATGGCATGAAAGATTATTTTGAGTGGTATGGCATCACCGATATAGAGCGCATTCGCTTTGCTAAGATGAAATTGATAGGATCTGCTAGAAAGTATTGTTAAAGCATACAATGCAATCTCGAGCATCTTATGAAACCTTCACTCACCCAATAGGGAATTATGAAACAAAAGTTGAAGCAAAAATATTTGCCCGCCTACTATATGAGTCGGTTGAATAATCATTAAATCTTAAGCAATTAACTTCTAATGTGGCTGATTATATGGCTCATTTTGAGGAACTTTTGCTTAGATGTGAAATTGAAGAAGAGCCTTTCATCACAGTCAATAGGTTCATTAATAGGTTAAGAATAGATATCAAGCATGAGGTCACAGTGAGCTTTCCTAAGCCATTAGAAGAGGCTTTCCACAAGGCTTTAAAGATAGAAAAATACCAAAAAACCACTTCTTTTTGACATGTGTCATCCTACATAGTTGACTCCCACCAATCTAAGTTTATATCCCAATCAGCCCCCGAAGATAGCATTGTAAAGAATAGGGATTCTACAGCTAGAAATAAGGCTTCTAGTTCTTCTAACCTTCATCCAAGTGAGTCTAATAATGATTCTCGTGCTAGCAGTTCTTTGATCCAATGTCACCACTGTCATAATAGGGGTCACATCTCTGCCCGTTTGTCCTTAACGTGCCCTAACTTTAGAACAAGATTCCGGTATCCTATACGAGGAAGAGGATCAGGTTGTGGATCCATTAAAATACTCTAAGGATCAGGATGAGTTAGAGGTTGATGATCAACATGTAAATGTGGTGAGGCGCATTTTGTCCACTACTATTGATAGTAACGAAAACATTTTTTATACCTTCATCAAGTATGGAGAAAAGACAAGCTGGTCATTAATGAGGGTAGTACTATGAATGTGGTCTCTAAGTCTGTTATATAACAAAATTGAACCTTAAGGTAGAGCCACACCTCCAACCATTTAAGATAACTTGGATAGATAAGACTACACTACCTATTACTGAGAAGTGCCTAGTTTCTAAAATGATAGGTGATTATCAAGATGAGATCTATTGTGATGTCTTGCCTATGGATGTTGCCTATATCCTACTTGGTTGTACTTGGTCGTATAACCTTAATGTCACTAATCATAATAAGGAAAAAACCTATATCTTTCACTACAAGGGTAAGAATATCAGTTTAGCACCTTCTAAGCCCACAGAAAAAGATAAGCGAACCAAAATCAAGTCTACCCCTCATATTCCTATTAAGAAGAGTCTATATCTTAAGCCATAGAGCCTTTGAGAGAGAAGGACTAAGGAGTAAGTGTTGGATAGCTATCATAGCTAGAAAATCTCCTTCCACCACTTTTAATTATCAATCTAATTTCCCTTTTGAAGTACGCCAACTATCAAATGAATTTTTTGATGTTATACCTAATGAGTTACCTAGCGAGTTGCCACTCTTAAGGGACATTCAGCGTACCATCGATTTGATCCCTGGGTCACCATTGCCTAATTTTCCGCACTATCGAATGATCTGAAAGAAAGAGCTAAATTGAATAGATAGGTAGAAGAACTTTTAGCTAAGGGTTTTGTTCGTCATAGCCTTAGTCTTTGTGTGGTTTCAACCCTTTTGACCCCTAAGAAAGATGGATCTTGAAGAATGTGTGGATAGTAGGGTTATTAACAAAATCACTATGAAATATAGGTTTCTGATTCCTAGACTTGAGGATATGTTGCACATGTTAGTTGGCTATAGTTGGTACTCCAAGATTGATCTTCGTAGTGGATATCATCAGATCCATATTAGACAAGAGGATGAGTAGAAAACTACTTTCAAAACTTTTGGGCTATCTAATGTACATAGCACTTTTATGAGGTTCATGACCCATGTCTTACAACCATTCATAGGCAAATTTGTGGTGGTATAATTTGATGACATCCTTGTATACAGTCAAACTAAAGAGGTACAATGAGGACATCTTCGCCAAGTTTTTATGACTTTTAAAGAAGACAAATTATATACAAACCTTAAGAAATGTTTCTTAGTACAATCCCATGTTCCATTCCTAAGTTTTAGTAATCTCTGCTCAGGATATAGCAACTGATCCTAAAAAGATTAGAGTCATTAGAGAATGGTCGGAACCAAAAAACATCTCTGAGAACCGTAGTTTTCATGGATTAGCCGCTTTCTATAGAGGGTTCATTAGGGGTTTTAGTTTCATTATGGCCCCTATCACTAATTGCTTAAAGAAAAGGAAATTTCAATGGACCATAGCGGCTATTAGAGCATTTGATGATATCAAGCAGAAAATGACTGAAGCACCTATACATAGGCACCCTAATTTTAGCAAAGTCTTTGAGGTTGCTTATCATGCCTCTTAAATAGGTATTGGAGGAGTATTGAGTCAAGAAAGTTACTCTATAGCATTCTTTAGCGAAAAACTTAATGAGACCAAGTAACGATACTCCACCTATGACAAAGAGTTTTATGCCATAATACAGTGCCTTCAATATTGAAGGTATTACTTATTACCCTAAAAATTTGTCTTGTTTTTCTGACCACTAGGCATTAAGGCATCTGGACTCACTAAAGAAATTGAATTCTAGGCATGCTAGGTGGGTTGAGTTCCTTAATGAATATTCCTTTGTGCTTAAGCATTGCTTTAGGGTACAAAACAAAGCTGCTGATGCTCTAAGTGGGAAGGCACTCTTCTTTAGGTGATGAATGTTAAAGTGATCAGCTTTGAAAGAATGAAGAAAGAGTACGCCACTTGTCTTAATTTTAGTCTTAGGTATCAGGAGATTGAGAATGGTAATCGTCGAAATCATGTTGACTTTGTCATTTATGATGGGTTATCTCTTTAAAGCTACTAAATTGTGTATTCCACGTTCTTCACTTAGAAACTTTCTAGTGTGGAAAATGCATGATAGAGGTCGAGCTGGTCATTTGGGAAAGGATAAAACTATTGCACTTGTTAAGGATAGATTCTATTAGCCTTCTCTGAAAAGGGACATCCTTAGGATCAAGGATTGAAGACTCGGCCAGACGAGGACCGTCCCGATTGTCTCGTCCCAAAGAGAAAACAGTACCTAAGACTGATGTGGGTCTTCGATCCGACCATCAACACATTGTTCCATCGATCTCATAGGCATACCAGCCAGGACACAAGCCAAGCTGCATTGTCAGTTCACCAAGAAGGCATTGGTAGCTCTGTAATTTCCTCATAACCAAGGGTTGAGATCTTAGCGGGACAGCAGGCATTCCACCAGCTCTTCTAGGTTCCATCGTCTTTGATCCGCGATAAGGAAAGATTAACGGATGGAGGAAAAAAAAAAAGGAAATATAGGAAGGAGAGGCAGAAGGGTAGCAAAAAAAAAAGGGAGAATGCCCACCTTTCGAAGCTCTCCCATCGTCTTCGATCCGTGGCGAGGAAACAGAGGAAGGAACGTGAAGAAAAGAAAAAAATGCTCAGCGAGAGGAAGAGATGTGAAGGGAAAAAAAACGCTCAAGCAAAGGTTCCAAATGCCAAGAGTTTTTTATTTTTTAAAGTTCTTATACGTAATTAGTTTAAGTAAATTTTAGTTTCCTTACTCTTAGACAACCAGCCATTGGTCATTGTGGTTAACGGAATTGGTTTAAAACAGTTTTTATTTCCCATCAATTAAATTATACAAAAAATTTTAAAAATTATGCATATAAAAATATATAATATATAAAATAAAATTAACAAATATATAAAAAATGTAATATCTTTTATTTTTAATAGATATAAAAATGCAAATAATATTTTTATTTATTTTACTCAAACCTAAAACTAATATTTTGAAACTCAAAAAAAATAATTTGAATAAAAATTTTGAAAAATATTTAGTAAGATGACAATTAAGTATATGCATTTAATAAAATTTATACATGTTTATTTTGTTATAAAACATTTTTTATTTTTCATCAATTAAATTATATAAAAATTTTAAAAAAAAATATGTATATAAAAATATAATATGATATTTAAATTTTTTATTGAAAATAATACATAAAATTAACAAATAATATGCTATAAAAAAATGCTAGTCACCCTTTATTTATAATAGATATAAAAATTTAAATAATATCTTTTATTTATTTTACTCATATCTAAAAATAATATTTTAAACTTAAAAAATAATGGATCATGACATATGCTTCATTGATAGAAAGTCTTACCTTTATGTTCACTTGCACATGACTTGCAAACTGACTATATGCTTACTATGGTGATTGAATCCATCTAAGAGATTTTTGCCCCAATGTTTGATAATTGTTATATGGGATAGACAATAGAACTTGCCTATTCTCCTATGTAAGATAGATTAGAATACTTCCATGGCATTCTATGATTATCCATATGATGCATCTATGCAACAAGTTGAAGCTACTCAAGAGGACCCTTTTTTTAAATCAAATAAAATACTAAAGACTCACATTTTTTTAAAAAAAAGTTCAAAGTACTAGATTGCATGATCGAGATAGGGACCGAAATGGGACAAGACATGGAGCATCCCGTTCCATGAAAAAATTGGGATACCTCTATCCCATGAGATCTAAAACCTTGCTTAGGATTATCTCCCAATGTCACACTTATCAATTGGCTAAAACTAGAAAGCATAACACTGGTTTGTACACTCCTCTTCTTATTCCACATTCACCTTGGAAAGATGTGAGCTTAGATTTTGTCCTTGGATTACCTAAGATAGTATAAGGCTATACTCCATTCTAATTGTTGTAGATAGATTTTCCAAGATGGCACATTCATTCCTTATAATAAATCCATAGATGCTTCACACGTAGCTACGTTATTCTTCAAAGAGGTTGTTAGATTGCATGATTTACCTTCTACTATAGTGTATGACTATGATGTGAAATTTGTTAGCTACTTTTGGAAGACACTTTGGAGGTTGTTTGGCACTAGTTTAAAGTTTTTCTCTACTTTTCACCCACAAACTAATGATCAAACCGAGGTAGTCAATCACACGTTAGGTGATTTGCTTAGATGTTTTATAGGGAAAAAGCAAGAAAATTGGGATTTGATCTTATCCATAACTAATTTTTCATACAATAATTCTGTTAATCGCTCTACCAGTAAGAGTCTCTTTGAGATTGTTTATGGCTATACACCTCGTACACCATTGACCTTGTGCCTTTGCCCCTAATAGCCATATCTCTAACCTTGCCGACTCTTTTGCCCAACACATACCTAATTTGCATGCTGAGGTTAGGCGAAAGATTGCATTGAGTAATAAATATTATAAACCATCTACTGATGTATATCGTAAGGTTTAAGAGTTCAATATAGGTGACCACATCATGGTTCAGATTTGCCCTGAAAGATTTTCCAAAAACTCCTTCAAGAAATTGCATGCAAGAGCCATTGATCCCTTTCCTATCCTTCGAAAACTTGAACCTAATGCACACTTACTTGATTTACCTATTCATATGAATATTAGTTCTACTTTCAATATAGAGGATTTGACCATATATCGAGGCACCTTTAAGCCTCTCTTGCCTACTAGTGTTCCTGCAGGTCAGCTTGAGCCTAAGCCACAACTTCTTCCAGACCAACAAAATGAGATTGAAGCGGTCCTTGATGATGAGTATGTTACTTCTCCCATGGGTGGTTTTCAGTGGTTCCTTGTTAATGGGCAAGGAAGGCCTGAATCCAATGCCACTTGAATTACTACGGATGAGCTTCATGATTTGGCACTTATCCTTTTGGAGCACTATCTTAAAGCTCACTCTCTGGAGTCGAGTTCTTTTGCATCGTGGGAGAATGATGGAGGTCCAGTCAAAGCATTTAAGAGAACTTATTTCATACATAAATTCCGAAAGCTAGGAACTATATATTAGCATTTGTGTGTGTATGTTTTTTTCAAAACCCAAAACTCATTCTGCATTTAAGATAGTCTTTTCTTAGGTACCCATCTTTTGACTTTGTGTTTGGAACTTGTTTTACATTTAAGCTGGTCTTATTTTAGGAACTTGTTACTTGGTTTTACATTTAAATCAATCTTATTCTAGGAACTTATTACTTCGCATTGTGCCTTTAAAAGGCTTCTTATTGTAGTTCGAAAACAGTTCGGCAAGTAAATTCAGAATTTTACCAATATTTTTAGATTTGTCTCTATCTCTCTCCTGTCCTCCTCTATTCTATAACTTTCCTCCTCTCTACCCTGAATTTTCTCTTTCTCTTTCTAACTACTTTCCTTTTGTACTAGTTCTACATCAGCATCCTATCTTCCCAAAATGGTAGCTTGCTGCATTAGTTGCCCTAGCCTCTCTCATTCTTGTCTGAATTGTGGTGTTACATGTAGTGCAACCAAACTAGGTATGGCAAGAATAACAATCTAGCAACCCTTCTGTGTGATGCTTAACCAGTTAACTTTATCTCCAAAACATCAAATACAACTTCGCTGAGGTCTGGTATTCTTTTCCAATTATATCATCCTTTTTGTCTTCTCTGAGTCTAACCCAGTAATTGGCAGCTTATGACTCCACATTGTGCAAAAAACCATCGCCATCACCAACTCATAGAACTACTCAGTATGGGCTTCATTGTCATCCTTCTGCAACTTATGGTGTTGAAACTGCAATGTCTCACATTTCTTGTACACCATATTCTTCCTCCTATATGTCAATCTCTCTATCCTATCTTCTACTATCATCTTGCTGCTTCTTCCACCGCATAGAAGCTTTTCCTTTCAAATTTAAGGTTGTAAATTAAATTCATTGAGCATTTGACATATATCGCCACACAAATTAGTTGTTGCAAGTAGCCAATCAGTCCAATATGTTCTCAGGATCCATCCATCCCTAAAGTCTGCTGCCTCCAACCACTTATGCTCCTTTAATAATGTGTGGAGTATCCTCTGCCAGTAGTCTCTCATCATTCAAGCTGAAATCATCTCTTGCAAGTTGCAACATCTCTGCCTTAAATCATGCAAAGATGCAAAGACTCAGGAAAATCTTTTCTGCTCTGTTCAGTATCTTCTTTGATTGAGTCCTTCAGTTGCTAGGAATCCTAATTTGATGCCTAAGTAGTTCACTAAAATCTTTTTCTTGTCCTGTTTATATAAGTCAAACATCGTCTGGCATTTAGCTGCAAAACAGAGCTCAAGTGCTTTAACTGTTCTACCAAAGGCTTTAAAGCATGATGGCTCATCAATCTTGTTGTAAGTCATTAGAACAAAAGGAGCAAGTAAAGGATTTAGAACAAAGGAAATGTGACAATCAGGTTAAATTGATGAAAATTAATACAGCGGTTAAGGACTAATTATCAGAGGATCAGGAGTTTATTAGAAGTGAATAAAGAAGGTCAGCTAGGTTTTTTTGATGCTATATAAGAGCATGGAGCCTTAGGGATTTTATTAACAAAAAAAAATCAGAAGATTCAACTAATCCAGAGCTTGGGAAGGCTGCTAACCACATAAAGCTTTAAAGAGCACATGTATCTGCTGTCCAGAAAACTGTACAGAAATTTGGGAATTTATGGTGATAATTAACAAAAACTATGTTAAAAGGATGTCTATGGATGACAAAGATCTTAAATTAGGTTTTGGAAGGCGTTTATTAGCAAAAACATAAGCATTACAGAAGTACTAGCAAAAGGAATATCAAGAGCTCAGATCAAAATTATAAACCTAGGATATATATGAGATTAAGCTTGCAGATGGAGCATATAGATTGTAGAATGTTAATATGGTTGCAGTGACCTACCATTCACCAATTCATTTGAAAACAGCAGAAATTTTCAACAATTAATAAAAGAAATGAGGGGGAAAAAAGGACGAGAAGGGACAAGATGAAGAAAACAAGAATTAAAAATAGAGAGAGAGAGAGGAGGGACTTGAGAGTTGAAGAAGAAGACAAAGCTGTAATTCTGATTTTATAGACTTTGAGATTGAATGACTATTCATGAAACAACCTCTTAATTAAAACCCTACATCCCCAGTTTCTAAATCCCTGAGATGTTCTTACATTGGGGTGATCGTCAGTGGATTCAAACCCTCTTCAATTACTTGAATAATTGAGCATTTATGGATGAAAGGGAAAAAAAGAAAAGAAAAGGAAAGGAAAGGAAAGGAAAGGAAAGGAAAAGAAAGGAAAGGAAAAAAAATAAATAAATAAAAGCTAGCAAAACAGGAAATCTAACCTGGTTGAATCACATATAGCCAGCCCCCTCCCATCTATAACTCAGCCTTCACCAATGTCATGCAATCGATAAAAACATAGAGTGTAGGCAAAAGAAGGATGAAATTTATAAGAAAGGATTTGATGAGGTTTACTAACCTAATCAAATAGTTAAAAACGGGTAGAAACTCCACTAGAATAAAAGGGACCTGTACCGCTAATATTTCCTGTAATTTTTCATATAATCCCTCTCCTCTTTTATTCAAATTATTTCTCTTCTGTGCAAGAAATGTAATGCCGCTCAGAGATCTGTCTCAGAATACAGATCTAATCAGCTAGTGCTACCACTTAGATCATACATAACATATCCATAATAACTGTGGAAAATTAGCAAATAAAAAAAAAAAAAAAAAGAAAAGAAAAGAAAAGGGGCGAATTATATGGGATCGACTATATCTATTTACTCTGTTCCCAGTTCTATGATCTTCTCTAGTTCACAACATTCACACTGCACCTCACGAAACCATATATGTAGGTCTAGTATAACATCAACTAAGACAACATAAATACATCATAGGAATTGTTCGTAAACAAGCATTCCCAAAAAGAAGTTGATATAAAATGTGTGTCCAAGTTACAAGACACAAAACTCTAGGAGGCAAAGTCGGCATGTGTGCATTCGTTACAATTGCATTACCAAAAGAAATCTTTGTTGAAGCAGAAAGTAACGACATAGCATGGGGAGAACAGCAATAACGAACCAATATTGCATAATTGTCGGAAATGATAAGAAAGAATAAAGCATATTCCATGTCGCGAACTAATATAAAATTCATGGAAGTATATTCCATGTTGCGAACCAATATAAAATTCATGGATTTAGGAAAATATCTGCCTTATCAGCAGGGTCACAATATGAAGAAGAGCAGTAGTTTAAATAGAACCCACTATTCTCATCAAAATGCGACAAAAATATAAGTGGAGTTAGCTAGCACCAAGAGAAAGAACTCACCGGTTGCGCTCATGTCCGAAAAGACTTTGCGACCCACAGACGGCTTAAATTGAGGCTGCCCCTTCTGCAGGAACAGAGAGCAGGCGAACAGCCGGCGCCTGGGGATACAGGTGCAAGACCAGGAGGGACAGAACATGGACGGGAAGCCTAAAAACACCTTTGAGGAGGAGGGCAGGGCAGGGCGAGGCGAGGCGAGGCGAGGCGAGCGAAGGGCAAGGGGAATGGTGGTGATACCTGAGTGCGTGGGATTGGGAGGTGAATGAATGGGGTTTTTTGCTACCCTTGTGGCGGAGATGGCCTCGGAAGTGAGCGTGGTTTATCGGTTTAGTTCGCGGGTCCCAGCTCTCCGAGGAAGCTTGGGACGTGCGACAACTTCGCGCCGACCTGGGCCGGGAGGGCGGTCGGTACGGCTCACGATCATTGGTCTCGCGTTATTGCCATGCCAAAAAAAAAAAAAAAAAAAAAAAAAAATTTAGGGATGATAAAGCGGAGCCCATCAACTAGGGCAACATTTTTTTTAAATAAAAATAAGAATAAAAAATTAAAAATAGAGATTATTTTTGCTCTACTAATAAAAATGGAATGAGAACAAAAATAACTATATCATGATCTTGCTTCATACTTAAGTGCTGCAATACACATATTTTCATACTATAAGATAATCCCCATAATTTTATTGAAATTAAGGGAAGGGGGGCAGGGTAAAGTGGGATAGAATAGAAACAAAGATTTATCATTTTTCATGAGGCTAAAATAGGAATAAAAAAATCTTGGTTTATGAGAAATGGGATGAGGATAAAAATTATTTTCTTTGGTGGAGAAAAGAATAAAGATTCAAGTCCTTTATCCCATCTGCTCCATTGCCATCCCTAAAAAAGCTATCACCTGTTTCTTCTTTTCTCCTCTATCTTTTGCATGACATTGCCTCCATCAAACCCATGCATACTATCATGCCACAAATCCTAAGATAGATTCAAGATATAACAATCTATCACTCACATGTGTAAATAAATCCCACAACATATAAAGCTTCTTTCATAAATACATAATCAATTATATTTAATTGATATCAATAAACTTATTATCTATCGAATTAAACTAAACAAGTGTGAATATAACACCGATAACTAAAGAATCAATATAGAGTTCTAAATAAAAAACGTCAATATTCTTGAATCCAAATTACAATAATTTAATGTCTAAGTAGCAACTTAGTTAAGTAGTCGAGCTAACTTCTACCCAAATCCCATCCTATATCTCAGTCTCTAAAAACAAAAACAACATTTTTATGAGTTAATGCTCAATAAGTAAACCCTAATCATAAATTTAAAGGAATTAAGTACTACGTTACAATTTAAAATGCATGCTTTGATAATATTTTATAAATAATTACAATAATACATGGCATTCTAAGCAATAATATTAATTTTTAAAATAATAAAACTTATATTTACACTTTAATATCTATGGTAGTAACTTCATAGTCAATAACTATAGTCACATATAATCCTTGTGATAAAGCCAATACACTACATATAACCTTATGAATATGGGTTGAATTGTTGTATATAACCTCTACCAAGGTGAGTCCCAGTATCACTCATTATTCATTGATCATAAATGTAGTTGACTG
Organism: Metroxylon sagu; assembly: GCA_017589505.3. Lineage (NCBI taxonomy): Eukaryota > Viridiplantae > Streptophyta > Magnoliopsida > Arecales > Arecaceae > Metroxylon > Metroxylon sagu. The sequence goes on along the minus strand of JACVBY030000372.1, from coordinate 208,512 downwards.
AAAGTTTATAATATATACCCATACATATCAATCATGTTTCATTTGTCAATAATTTCAATAATTTCCATACACTAACATAATCCCATAATAGTTCTCTTCATGATAAAAATTTGCAGCAGAAATCAATCATAATGCATGTAAGTAATAGATCATCACTTATTTGATCCAAATTGTTCAACAAACATGATATGCAAGAAATTAACTTTTTAATTTTAAAGTCCTACTAAACACATACATCAAATACACACATATCATTTTCAAAATAAATATTAAGCATTAAAAGTTCAAGATAAATTTAATATAATTCAGCAATGAACTTGAACATGTGAAATATATATTATTTAACAATTTATTTATTTCAAGATTTTCATTTAACTAATTTAAAATTCCTTTAAAACTCTAAAATTCTTTTAGCAATCATGAATAATTTTATAAAATACTCTAACTTATTATTAGGTTGCTTACCTTGATGTGCTGATTAATGGATTAAGCCTAATCAATTTGGGGTTCTAGTCCACCTATATTAATTAATTTAAATATGACACTTAGAATTTGATAATACAATATTTAGTATTTGGTTTCACAAGTAATTAAACCCAGCCTATGATTAGGACTCATACCCTATTATACTTTGAGACTATATCTAGTTTAATAGGGAATCAAGTAGTCTAAAGCGAGTAACTAAGGTTTAAATTTAAATAAAATATAATAGATCTAGTGAGGGAGGTCTTTACCCGATCGTTCTTAGTCGATTTCAACTTGAGCAAGGGACAACCCAGTGTGCCTACTCCACACTGCTCACAACCAAAAAGGGAAGAAAATGTTAGGCCTAGGGTGACCTAAGAGAAGAAGACATGAATTGGGTTTTTCAAAAACTTAAATTCAAAAGACTAAGTGCTTTAAAACAAGTGAATAATTTGAAAACAAAGCATAAATATCAAATATTTCAAACTAAACACAAATTCAAGATCGACAAGGTAAAAATAATAAGATGCAATTGTAAGTAAATAAAGAGAAAGAAAAATAAATGAGGCATAAGGATTTGTATAGTGGTTAAGTACTCCTTATCTACATCCACTACCCAAGACTTCTCATCAAAATTTCTACTATACTGATCTTCTTTTGATCAGATGAAGATCAAAACCCTTATGCACTCCTTTTCATGGGTCTAGAAAAAACCCTCACAATCTTTTTCTATGAGCTAAAGATGAACCTACTCACTCCTTTTACACGAGGTAAGGAGGAATACTCATAATCATTTTTCTTGGGCTAAGAATAAACCTACTCACTCCTTTTACTTAGGCTAAGGAGGGACCCAAATTTCTCTTTTACAAGATAATCAATAGGAACACTCTCTCGATGAAAGTAGATTTGTAATTAAAGAATTAAACTTGGAAGGAGAAGATTTTGCACAATAAGGCCCAAGAACAAATTATCTTAAGCTATCTCAATGATTTTCTACTAAAAAATAATGCCTATCTACTAAAAAATAATGCCTAATTTCTTCTAATCCATGTTCAAAATGAGTGCCTAAGTCTCCAATTTATAGAAATCAAGAAACTACCTGGTAAAGACTAAAACTATGTTTTCAACAATCATTTAAACTAGTCATTAGGTTGTCATACTAGCCTATGGTAAATGCCAAGGCTAAGTCCAAACGATCGTCAAGCCTATGCTGGTCGATCACACTACCCTGTAGTAGTCAACTACAAGTCTAGACAAAGAGATGGTTTTTGTGAAGGCCCAAGAGGCAACCTAAGATGAGTGAATTGGGTTATAAAAAAATTAACACTAACTTAAGCACAATTTAAAGATAGATAAATGTGAGTATGTAAAGAGTAAGTAAATGATGCAAGAAATTTTACAGTGGTTCAGTACTTCTTACCTACATTCACTCCCCAGGTCTTCTATTTGGGTATTTCACTATCTAATCTTTTTTTGGAGTGAAAATCAAACCCTTTTACGACCTCTCCTTTTACCGAGCTAAAGAATAACCCTCACAAACTAACTAGAGGCTTTGAACACTCTTCTCTTGAAAAAAACACTCCAAACACCTAAAAATATGAATTTTTCAATGAAGTTCTAAACTCAAGTTGGATTGCTAAGTGTACTAAAGGCTCAAAGAAGGCTTAATCAAGGTTTTCCAATTAATTTCAAACCCAAAAAAACATATGTTAAAAGCAACCACCAACCCCCCATTAAATAGAGAAGACAAATTATGGTAGTTGGGGCTCCTGGGCAACTCCAATGGTCATATGAAAATATGGCCATTGGGCTATTACAGTTTGTTCGATCGATCATTCGGCCTAGGCTGACTGACCGCCCTAGCCTGGGCCAGTTGACCACGCAGGCCAAACAGAGAATGGTGATTTCAACTTGTTTAGGGTTTTTCCAACCTCAATCAACTGTTTTAGGATCTAATCGATCGCACATGCCTAGTATTAGATTTTTAAGTTAATTTCATATTAATTATGATCCAAAACCTAATCTAAACCATTTTTGATGATTATAAAGCCTTATGCACTTAAGGTCCTACCCAGTTTTATGTATGGTCCTTAGGAAAAATAAAATTTACAATTAACCTTCATTCCTTCAAATCTTAACATGTTGGATGAATCTTCAAGTATGTGTTGTTCTGCTTCTAACATATGTGCTGGGGTAAGAATTAAGCTCTTATAGGATCAAATGCATTCCGAATGAGAACAAACTTGTCTAAGTCCTCACAACTTAAGAATGCTATTAGTAACTTAATCAATGTCTTATTATCATCAAAATATGGATTATTGAGCCCTAAGGTTCAACAATCTCTCCCTTTTTTATGATAACAAATCATTGATTTTTAAATTAAAACATAGCACGGGATGAGTTAATTAAGATTTTACTTAATATTATTATCATATAAGTTAGTGTAGATGCAAGTATTAAGTGATAAAATTTTTATGCATAACTCACCCTCAACCCTTACTCTCCCCCTATCTAGGTGTTTCATATCAAAATGTGGCTTTTAATTCAAAGATACATCATATCAAAACATCATATTAAAAACCTATTAAAAAATGATGCAGAAAAACCTAGAGTATTGGAAAAGTATTAGTGAAATATGAAAAAAACGGTAAAAATTCAAATTTACATTGTTAAGCTCCATAAAAAAAGGATTAACATACATAGATTCACACACATCACTCCCCCTTATAGCATCATCAAATGAAGGATCAGAACACATGAGTTGGAGATAAAAACATACATCATCATGTATATATTTCTTAAAAAATGTTAGAGTAAATGACAACATAAAAAAGGGGATATCTAAAATATAGATACAACCTATCATCTGATATGGATCAACATAAAAAACATGGCTACAAAGCATCCAAAGCAAAAGTACATCTAGTTAGACATCCTAGGAACATGTCAAGAAGACTCAAGGAAAAAATTGCCAAAGAAAGTCCATAATGGAGTTAAAATAGGCAGTGAAGTCCTAGCACATATCGGACATGCCCTATCGAATATCTGATCCAACCTATCAAGGAGACTAGACATTCTGGTGAACATCCAAATGTCCTCCTACAAATTAAAGTCATTCTGAGTTGATGCAATAGCCATCAGTGCCGATGAGAAGCTTGGTGTAGAAGGAGTGCCTCTCTATCACTATAGTGTAGGAGCAGGCTGATCATCATCCCTAGCAAAGTCATCCTCCTCCTCCTTAACATCATCGTGATGCTAATATCCCACATGGTCAAGCACAGCCTCATCCTTCGAAAGGTAGAGTCTGAGTAAAAATTATGGGGTTGCCTCAACCTCCTTCCCTCCTCACTAATCAACTCAATCCTAAAGTATTAAAAAATCCTAGTAAAGACTAGGCCATAGCGTAGGGAGGTCCTCTTCCTAAAGGCATCTATGATATGCTAGATCATCAAGTGAGGAAGATTGAATGGAACTTCAGATATCAGATGGAAAAGGACATACATATCAATAAATGTAACATGGTCTTTATGCCCATCCCTAGGAATGATATTGTGAGTAATGATATGATACATGATTCTGTGAACTAAGAGCTCATGGGCAGATGGCCTAAATGCAATCTTTATGGACTGGTCATTTAAAATAGTGCAGGACTGCTGAAGCTCACTGAATGTTCCAGTGTTCCAATGGGAACCCTAGATAACATAAGCACCACCCTTAAGAATGTTTAGAATGAGGGCTAATGTGTTTGGGTCCAGAGTAATCTTAATTCCTTTGATATAAGAATGGATTTTAAGATTGGTATCATCTATATCTAAGTTAGCAAAAAATAATTGCATTAGTTTGGGATAGATGGCATGGTTCATTGTCAACAAGGATCCCCATTCTTGTAGCTCAAAGGGAGTGATGAGATTATGTTCCCTACAATGGGCTAGGTCTACAATGCATCTACTAGAAATGATATTTCTCTTTTGAAAGGTTTCCCTAAATAATAGTTTGGATCCCTAAATCTAAACAAGGGGTCCTCAAATTGGGATTTCTTTATTCTTTCAACTTGAGAGGAGGATTCTCCCCTCTTTCTTTTGGAGGTCTCATCCTTGGAGGCTTTCCTAGTTTTGGGAGCCATTTTGGTTCAAAGAGATAGAGGGAAATAGGTCTACACTTAGGATTTTGGTATAGGTTTAGGAAATGGGTATGAAATCCTAGCTAGATTGTGCAAAATCCTAATGGGAAGGGACAATGGGGTTACATGCAAGTGGGATTTTACTTTCTAACTTAAGATCTAACATGAAATCCTAAGCCTTAGGCTTAGGTTGCCAAACTAAAAATAGATATTAAGAGGAACAATAGATGAGAAATCAGCAAACTAACCTAAATAGAGGATTTGGAAGAGGCATTAAAGCATTTACCTTAGGATTTTTAAGAGAGAAGGAAGGAGGACAGAGGCATCCGGATGAATCCCTAGCCGTGGAGGAGTGTTCTGGTGAAGAGAATGCTAAACACTCTTTGCTTGGCTAGGTTAAAATGGGGAAGATCCATCTCTTTTAAAAAGAGGATCTAGGTGGTCAGTCAACTGCCCTACTATGGGCTGGTCAACTGGCAGACCCCAGAACAGAATATGGGTTTTGTTCTCTAAGCCGATTGACCTCCTTATTTGGACCAGTCAACCGATCTGGACCAGGCCCAAAAAATCCAAAAAAATATAATTCAATATTAATTTGTTACTTAAAATAGATTAGAATGATTTTGGATAGATTAAATTTAAGAAATTTCATGACATGTGGTACATCAAAAAGGATTTGAATCAACAAAAAAAAAGAGGATATCATGCCAAAGTATCAACTTAATTAACAAAAGAAATTCATGATCAGCAGTCATCATCAAAAACATCTAATTATATGACATATCAAGAGGATTTATGGTCACATTAAGGATTTGATGCCATTAGGCCGTTCATGCATAAAATTATCTAGATCATATGCAAGGCATCCACAAGAACATTTTCAATTTAACTCAAGAGTTTCAAACAATGACATATGATCAACCAAATATTTCAAGTCATGAATCAATCATCAAGGTTCATCATAAATCATCAACATAAATCATCAATCATCAAAACATGTGACATATCTAGAATAAAATGCTTAAGTATCAATTTTTTATTTCAATCATGCCAAGTTCACCCCTAATAGTGCAAAAGCGATCCTCGCTTAGGAGCTTAGTAAAGATGTCAACCAATTGATGTTTGATATCAATGAACTCAAGGACCACATCCTTTTTATTAATATGATCTCTAATGAAATGATGTCTAATCTCGATGTGCTTAGTCCTAGAGTACTGAATAGGATTTTTACTTAGATTGATAGCACTTGTATTATCACATCTAATGGGAATATGATCAATATGTAAATTATAATCTCTTAGAGTTTGTTTTATCCAAAGTAGTTGCGTATAACAACCTCCAATGGCAATGCATTTGGCCTTGGCCATGGACAATGCAACTGAGTTTTGCTTCTTGCTAAACCATGAGACTAATGATTGATCTAGAAAATAACATGAGCCACTAGTGCTCTTGCGATCAACTTTGCACCTGGCAAAGTCCGCATCAAAATATCCAACTAGGTCAAAACTAGTGTTCTTGGGATAAAATAAACCTAAATATATTGTGTTATTTAGATATCTAAAAATTCTTTTTTTACAGCTTGCAAGTGTGATTCTTTAAGGTTAGCTTGAAATCTAGCACATATGCAAACACTAAACATGATATCAAGCCTACTAATGGTAAGGTAACATAAGCTTCCAATCATACCACTATACTGCTTTTCATTGATGCTTACTCCATCTTCATCGATATCCAATCGAGCCGTTGTGCTCATAGGATTACTAGCTAATTTCACATTCTCTATCCCAAACCTCTTGAATAGATTTTTAATGTACTTGTTTGGTTGATGAAGATGACATCCATAGTTTGCTTGATTTAGAGTCCAAGGAAGAAGTTTAGTTCTCCCATGCTCATTTCGAACTCATCTTACATCATCTCAGCAAATTCTTGGCATAAAGCCTCATTAGTAGCACCAAAAATTATATCATCTACATATATTTGGACAAGAATAATGTCATCTCCTAGGGTTTTGGTAAAAAGCGCAGTATCTACTTTTCCTATATAAAAATCTTTTTCAATTAAAAATTTACTAAACCTCTCATACCATACCGTAGGAGCTGATTTTAAACCATATAATGCTTTTGATAGTTTAAAAACATGATCTAGATAAATGTTATTTTCAAAACAGGGGGCTGTTCTACATATACTTCTTCACATATAAAACCATTTAAAATGCAATTTTAACATTCATTTGAAATAGCTTGAAATTCATGTACGATGCAAAAGCAAGCAATATTCTAATAGTTCAAGTCTAGCAACTGGTGCAAAGGTTTCATCAAAGTTAATACCCTCTTTTTGATTACCAATCTAGACTTATTTCTAATGATTATCCCAAATTTATTTAGTTTGTTTCGAAAAACCCATTTAGTTCCAATCATAGGATAATCATTAGGCCTAGAACTAGTGACCATATATTATTTCTTTAAAATTGCACTAATTCCTCTTGCATGGCTGAAACCCAATATTCATCATGTAGGGCCTCTTCACTAGTCTTAGGTTCTACTTGTGAGAGGAAGGCTAAATAATTACATAATTTCTAATTGATGCTCTAGTCTTAATACCTTGAGATGGATCTCCTATAATCAATTCGTTGGGATGACAATGAGCATACCTTCATTCTTTAGAAAGTTCTTAATTAACTTCAAGATTCTCCTTAACTTGAGGTTCCTTTTAAGGTTCATCAATATCCTTAGAATCCTCATGGAGGGATAAATCCTCAAGTCCCTTATTAATATTATCAATATCATCATGGGACTCGGGTACCTTAGATGAAGGCATGGCTTCATCAAAGGCAATATGGATTGATATGGATTGACTCTTCAACTACTAGAGTTTTCTTGTTAAAAACTCCATATATGCTCTTCCAATTGAAGAATATCCAAGAAAGATCCTTTCTTCTCCAGTGCCGAACAGCTCGAAGTCACCTTTCTTTAAACTTCTAATTTTCTTCAGTATATGCAATGACTTGCATATGCAAGAACCACAGCCGATATCCAACACCCAAGAATTAAAATTTGAAGAATTTAATGACAAGTTGTCATGTAACACAAACATACCTTTTGATGCAACTCTTGCATCAGGCTTCACAGTTGCAAGAAAACTCTTACAATTCCTTTTTTAGTGGCCTTCCTTGCCGCAGTGGCAATAGGTACTGGGTCCAGAGATCTTCTTTCCTTTTTTTTTTTTGATGCTTTTTTTAGGATCCAGCCTTTTCTTAGAACCCTTACTGCCTGACTTTCTTTTAGAGCCCCACCAATAAGAAGGATCAGACCCTTTTCCTTCTTAAGGTGGGTTTCAGCTATCTTCAACATATTTAACAGCTCAGGCAAGGAGGTATTCAGCTTGTTCATATGATAATTCATGACAAACTAAGAGAATGACTCAGGAAGTGATTGCAGGATCAAATCCTGACTGAGTTCACTATCCATAACAAAACCCAGTTGACTCAATCGAGTGATCAAGTCTATAAGCATAAGAACATGGTTTTGCACGGATGTCCCTTCATTCATTCTAGCACGGAACAACTGCTTAGATAACTCATATCTAGCAGTCCTACTTTATTCTCCATATAATTCCTTCAAATTAAGAAGTATGGAGTGAGTGTCCATGCTTTCATGTTGCCTTTATAACTCATTATTCATAGAGGCTAGCATGATACACTTGATAGTTAAACTATCATTTTTTCACATTCTATATGTGGCAACCTCCTTTTCAGTAGCATCATCCCCAGCAGATGCTAGGTCAGGGGTTTTAAGTGTATAGAAAAATTTCACTTATGTGAGAATAATCTTAAGGTTCCTCAACCAGTCCACATAATTCAGACCGGTCAACTTGTTGGTATCTAAGATGCATCTCAGTGATAGTGAAGAAGCCATTTAATACAGATTTAATTCTACATAAATAAAGAACTAAACTAACATAAGCAGACCAATCATGATAACATGTATACAATTAGACAAGGACTTTTATCTAATCATTACTTTCACTATTTTATCGACTTATCATAGCCCTCTCCTATAATAAACGAGAAAAAATATTAATTTTTCTTAGTGGGGTTAAGATCCTAATTCCTCATAAATGCCTTGTGTTACACAACAAACATTCATGAGTTCAAGGGTAGAAAATTCCCCTTTCCAATTGTAACCCATGCAACTCTCAACATAACAGCTACCTCTAAGACACTTATAGCCTTGTGTTACACAACAAACTATAATGTTTTAGTTTAGTCATATCCCTTATTTCTATATAGTCATGTTTGAACAATGTTGCCCTTGTATTACACAACAAAGTAACACCATCAATCATGCTATAAAGCATTAGATGCACCATAACAAATTTCATATTAAACCCTAGATTAGGCCTTGTGTTACACAACAAACCTACTGTAGTTTTTGACTTGAATTTGACTTAGCATGAAGGAAGGTATTTAGTGTTTCAATCATTTAGCATTTTTAATTCAAGGTCTAAATCTATCCAATTGGCCAAGTAAGTGGAAGAGAGGTGGGAGGCCCCCCGTGCTTGCCTTAGACACCAAAAGTCTGACCAGGTAAGCAACAGACCCAATTATAAACCACGTTCTCTTTATCTTCCTAGAACCACTTTCCTAGACACCAATTGATCAATCAAACCCTAAATGGATTTGCATTATGATTTTATAACACTATGATTAAATATAATTTTATGTGAGGGCTTTCTGGTCTCTTTGCACATTTCATATACTTTGCATTTCTTATGCAAGAAGCAAGCATATCAAGAAATACGAACATGCTTGATCATATTTTATATAAAATTCATATCAAAATATTTGAATATATTATTGCTATCACATAACAAATTTCTAGAGACATATAGCATTTTAATGAACATGCTTCATATCTAATATTGCTATCATATAGCATTTTAATGAACATGCTTCATATCATGATATCTAATATTGCTATCACATAGCATTTATGGATCCTACAACATGCATGATCATTTGATTACACCAGTTAAGGATGGCTCTGATACCATTGTTAGGGTTTCTTGTGCATGCCTAAGAGTGCAGTGGAAGCGCATAGATTTCATAAATTTCTTAATGAGATCTATTTACATGAAACCCTTAATAGCCAAGATCTTCTTAATGGTAACAATCAAATGAATAAATAGTAAATGTAGGATAAGAAGAGTACCTGTAATGCTAAATCCAATATGTTGGAATATCCATAAGGTGCCCAAGTGTTTACCCTCCAATGTTGATTCACATAGGAACTGGGTTCAAGACTCTAGCTCCTTCAAAACTTTAATTCTTGATGCTTAATCCTTCCAAAGGATTTGATAGGCTTGCTTTCTTTTCCTTCTAATTTTCTTTCTCTTACAAAAAACCCTTTAAAGCCTCTTGTCCTAAAAAAGACCTCCTTGTCCTGGTTTAGGTTTGTCCTGAAGAAGACCTCCTTGTCTTAGTTTAGGATAAGACAACCTCTTATCCTGAAGAAGACCTCCTTATCTTAGTTTAGGACAAGACATATAAGAAAAATAAAATAAGAAAGAGAGGAAATTGATTTTTCTTCAGATGGATTCATATCATCTGAACCTTGGGATGCACTCCTATTTATAAGAGGCAGAGGATGCATTATCAAAGGATGCATCCCATCTACACGTCTTATCATGATGAGGCGTGTCCCAAGGGTAGCGCCTCATCATGATGAGACGCTAAGGAAAGGGGTGCCTCATCATGATGAGACGCTAAGGGAAGGGGCGCATCTAAGAGAGAGAAGAAAGATGTATCCGCTCAACAAACTTATCGATAAGCCATCAGCCTTCTCATGCTGATAACCTCACCCCACACTTATTTCATGATAATCCAATGGTCCAAGCATTATCCAATGGTCTAGAAGCAAGGTGCCATCACCAATGTCCAGATTCAGGCACCAACTAATGGTCCAGATTCAGGCAACAACCAATGGTCCAGATTCAGGCAACAACCAATGGTCCAGATTCAGGCATTATCCAATGGTCCAGAAGCAAGGCACCATCACCAATGGTCCAGATTCAGGCACCAACTAATGGTCCAAATTCAGAAAATAACCAATGGTCCAGATTCAGGCAACAACCAATGGTTCAGATCCTTCATCCAGGGAGCCATTCAATTGTCCAGATTAAGCCGCTGACTAATGGTCCAGATCCATTATTCAAAGAGCCAACCGATGGTCCAAATAAAGCCGATTGGGTTCCAACTCTTGGCCAACCCACATTAGGTCATGATCTAATCATATTAGATTAACCTAATACAAGAATCAAATTCGAATCCAATTCAAATCAGGAGCTAGGGTTTGCAACACATGCTAGCATGTCTGTCCTGCTAACATGATCTAATCCAATTAGACCCTTGATCAGTTTCTTTTGTATGTGACCCATTGGTTCCACATCTAGCTAGCAGTAGGTGTGGGTGCAAGTTGACCTATTATGATTAGAACATCTCTAATCCTTATAGGTCCAATCAGTGCGATCCCAAACTTGACAATTAGAATCCTTTCTAATTGTTGATCAAATTAAACTCTTTAATTCAATCAAACCTACAAGACAAGGTTGACGTCTAGCAACGTATCATGTCTATCCAGAAGATATGGAATTTGGTAGATATACCAAACATACCCTTCAGTGGCAAGTGACCGTGCAATTCAATCCTTCAATCATACTGCATCCCGAATAAGTATATGAGTATGGACTAATGTCAAACTCAATTACTTATTCATATCTCTCTTAATCTTCTAATGATAATTCAATTAACGAAAAATTAGAAACTCTTTTTAATTTTTTATTCTGCTTTGATCAAAGACTTCCTGAATCATCATAAGATTAGAGCAAATAGGATGTGATCTTCTCTTACTAGAAGTGATTGATTCCTTGTTGATCTACTCACAATCTTTATACATAATCCACTATATCCAGAATACCTTATACACAACTTAATGTCATGAATGAGTGTAAACCAAAACATGGATTCATGTGCATAAGATACTATAGTGATCTCAGGTCTAAGGATCACTTACATAACTTCCACTTAGAGAATCATCTTTTGACAAATAAGTAAGCATCCATAAGATGTTCTCTTACTAAGTCAATTCAATAAACTCATTCCTCTAATGAGCACCCACATCTTTGTATTAGTATCGCACACAAGTGATTGTGAGATCAATCACCCTCTGCATCGAGCATACATAAGATGTGCTAGTCTTTCCAATAACATTGATCCCTGACTCAATGTACCAACGACTGAGAATATTTTAGATTAGGGTTTTAGGGTTTTAGGTCTCACTGGAATGATCTCATCATAGCCCTAAAACCATTTTCCTAATATATGGGGTTCATCATAATTATAAGAAGCAGCAAATGATGAAACATAATACCTTTTATTTATAACCTAAATGTCATATATATGATTTGGAAGAACAAAAGAAACCCTATCGCAATACAAATTGCGATTGACTTTTAGGGCATAACTCTTTCAAATGGTGCCTTGGACAGTTGGATCAAACCAGCCTCAAGCAATTCATCCAATTGCTTTCTCAACTCAGTAAGCTCAGTTGGTGCCATACGATAAGATGACATCACAGGTTGTACCACCCCTGGTATTAACTCAATCTGATGATCAATATTCCTTCTAGGTGGAAGCTTTTGAGGCAATTCTTTGGGCATAATGTCTTTGAATTCCTCAAGCAAATCCTGTACCTCCACTGGAACATTGGTTGGCAAATTAGATTGCACCTCCCTTATCACTGCAAGATTGGGCTCTTTACCTTGCTTTAACCCCTTATTCGCTTGCTTTGCTGAAATTAGGGTCCTTTTCCCCTTAGGGATGCTTGCTTCGGCCTTCACGAAGCAAGGTGATGCTTCATCTCCAATCAAAATCCCTCTCAAATAAGGCATCATGCTAACCTTGGCAACATTGAACAAATCCATGCCCAAGATTAAACTGAAGTCATCCAACGACTCTACCATAAGCATGCACTTGCCTTTCCAATTGCCAATCTCAAGATTAACTTCGATTAATCCATGAATTGGCATAGCCTAGGAATTCACGGCCTTAATCTTGCCGGAATTCTTGGACACATTGAGCTTCAATCTCTCTACTTCCCTCAAAGAAAGGAAATTATTGGTTGCACCCGTGTCCAACATGGTATGCACAAAAGCTCCTTCTAACTTATAATTAAGTTACTTATCAAAGTTTAAAATTCTTTTAATAATCATGAATAATTTATAAAATACTTTAATGTATAATTAAGTTACTTACCTCTCTAGATAAAATCATTAGAAACCAATCGTCAATTTCTGATGCTCAAGGGCTCCATCAACCTTCTTGATCATTCAATCATCGCCTTCATCACTCTTTTGAACTACTAATTTATTATTAAAAGATCTCAATTAAACCCTATTTATAGAGAAATTTCTTATATTCCCACTCTTCATATGATTTTAATCTCTTAAAACCAATAAACTCTTCAATTCTTGAAGGATAATAATTTCTTTAAGAAAATAAAATAGATAAATATTTATTAAGTATTTAAAAATAGATTCTTGATTCAAAACTAACTTCTAAGTCATCCAATATAATTTTGAAATATAAAAATTTGGATAAAAACATAAAAAATAGTTCTTCACTCAATTAATGGCATTTTCGTAATTTATTGAAAATCATCAACTATGATATACCTCCATAAAATTACTTTTAACTTTCTCCATTGAACTACGATTTAAGTGATTCAAAATGCATTAGAAAGCTAACTCAATATTAAACATCATGGATATAGATTTAATCAAAAATTTTAATTATATTATTTTTTAATAATTTTTTTATCTCAATGTAGTCAAATTACATCTTAATCTAAAGTGATCTAGCCAAAAGGACTAAGTCTTACATTCTCCTCCTCTTAAAAAAATTTTATCCTCAAAATTTTAATTTGGACTTATAAATATTATTCTCAAGTCATATATACTTCTATTTATGTTCGCTTTTAGTTACAATACTTTAAATTATGACATTGATCTATCATACTTTTGCTGAGCAATCTAATATAAACTTTCATATTAAGAAAAGCTTTACCTACTTCACCCAACCTAATTTTTACCCATATCATTAGGGTCAAACCTAAACTTATCCCCAGCATATCATTACTTAAGTTTTGATACCATCTGTAATACTCCAGACCTAAGATGGATCTAAAGCGTCTGCCTGACACTACAAAATAAATCCCTAGCATGCAAGGCATCATATGCATAGCAAATTCATATAATTACATGAGATAAAGGGTTAGTTTCTACCCAAATCCTACTTATGTCTTAATTTTTAAAATAAAATAATAATAAAGTTTTATGAGCTTTCGCTTAGTAACACAAAGCATAAACTAGTGGATCAAGTAAGTAAAGATTTATAAAACCTTTCATGAAACAAAGCATATCATTAATTAAAAAAATTAAAAGACTTTAATTCATAGTTTCACGTATCATTGATGTACTAATACTTATAAATTTCAAGGTATCTTTAAATAGTACACAAAAATTTTCATATAATATCTTTTATGTTATCATATTCAAAATTTTCAAGTCATCAATAATCAATAATTTTCATATCGTCATTCATTAATTAGTGTACATATCATTACTTATTAACAGTGTCATGTCATCAATTTTCATATCATCAGTTTATATGTCATCATTAATTTATTTTTCATAGTCATAGACTATAGCCATATTTATTCTTATGACAAAGCCATAGCACTACATTTAACCCTATGGATGGGACCATAGCACCACATTTAACCCTATAGATGGAGGTGAATCTTCCATATGTATCCCTTTTGAAGGTGGGTTTCAGTATTGGTCATCAGTTATCGATCATCAGTCATTACATAATATAGACTAGGAGCTATATATTTTCAAGCATATTTTATTATCAATAATTCAATATTCATTAATATTTACTAATTCATATTATAAAATTCTCGTAATAACAATAGTTCTTCAATATTTGCAATAAATAGCTATATGAAAATAACTATATAACCTACTTACTTGATCCAAATTTGTAATAAACATGTTATGTAGAATTTAAACTTTTAATAATATTTTAAAAATAATTACAAAGTATCATTATTTCAAAATAACTGATTATATAAAAGTTTAGCAATTATTTCAATTCAAATAATCACTCATTAATTATAAAATAAATTTTTAACAATCCTACAATATTAAAAAAATTGTAATTTATGGTCAAATTACTTATCAAAGTTTGAAATCCTTTTAGCAACTATAAATAATTTATGAAATACTCTAACTTATGATAGGTTATTTATAAAAGTTTGAAATCCCTTTTAACAAACATAAATAATTTATAAAATATTCTAACTTATGATTAGATTACCTACCAAAGTTTAAAATCCTTTTAATAACCATAAATAATTTATAAAATACAGTAACTTATGATTAAGTTACTTTCTAAAGTTTAAAATTCTTTTAACAATAATGAATAATTTATAAAATACTCTAACTTATGATTAAGTTACGTACCTTTCTAAATAAAATCACTAGCAACCAATCTTCAGTTTCTGATGCTCAATGACTCCATTAACCTTCTTGATCTTTTAATTATCACCTTCATCACTCTTTGAAACTATTAATGTGTTATCAAAAGACCTCAATTGAACTCTATTATAGAGAAATTTCCTAGGTTCCCACGCTTCATAAGATTCTAATCTTCTAAAACCAATAAAGTTCCCAATTCTTGAAGGATAATGATTTCTTTAAGAAAACAAAAGAGATAAATATCCTAATATTTAAAAATAGATTCTTGATTCAAAACTAATTTCTAAGTCATCCAATATAATTTTGAAATATAAAAATTTGAATAAAAACACTAAAAATCATTCTTATCTCAATCAATAATATTTTTATAATTTATCAGAAATTCATCAACTATATCATATACCTTTGTAAAATTAGTTCTAACTTTCTCAATTGACCTTTCGAATTGACTAATTCAAGATGCATTAACAAGCTAACTCAATACCAAATATCATGAATATAGTTTTAATTAAAAATTTTAATTACATTATTTTTTAAATTATATCTTAATATAAAGTAAGCTAGCCAAAAAGGCTGAATCTCATACATACAACAGTAATAATTAACTCTCACTAGCTAGTAGCAGGAGATCGTGCCATGCAAATAGATAAAAATAGTACGTTAACATCTTACACTTTCATGCCCTTTTATATATATATATATATACATATATATATATATATATATATATATATATAACGTCTAAGGAAGCCGCTTCTTTGTATATCTAAACCTCATGCATCATGCTGCAGTAAAGCAGCTATCTCTAGTTGCAGAGTGGATGGCGGCTTTATGCATGGATTAGGCTTAGGCTTAGGGATGTGACCGAAGCCCGGCCAGGGTCTCACATTCATCATGTCCGCACCATTTGTGGCCTCCAATGAGGCCAGAGGCACAACGTGGATGTTTAGATCAGGCTCTACTACCAATGAAGAAAATAGGGAAGGAGTACCTGAATGCGGAAGCTTTTGTTTCTTCGATCTCAAAATCATTAGGCGAAGAGAGGCCATCAAAATCTTCTTATAGTTCCACGCTCCGCACTACCAGCTCGTTGCAGTGGCAGATGTAGAGGTCCAGAGAGATGTTTTTTTTCGGCGTTCGGAAGAATGTATTCCTGGTGCCAGGATTTTTCTTACAAGCATCTGCCACCAGGGAACACGTTGAAGGCCGTAAGCAAAATGAGATGGGAGTGGTTCCAGAAACCGTCTCAACGATGAAGAGAGATTCCAACGTGGATGGTTGAGTGTCAACCGGTTAACACAAACAAGATCTAACAATATTGTACCCGACAAGAAAAAAATAAAAAGAATCTTCGAACATGCACCATCTATAAAATCCTCCTGATAAAAACAAAGACGACTCAACTAGTCAAATATTTTCCAGCTTAAACTTTCTGCGATGCATGCAGGGCTCATTTTCAAGGTTCCCTCGGTCCAAACAAATACCCCGCCCCTCCCCTCCCCGTTGTTTGGTGCGCGATGGCAGCGCACTCGACGCGCACAAAGCGAAAGCACGAATCTCCGCAGCCGGCGTCTCTCACTCAGCTCAAAATCGCGGCGGCTGCCATGGATGATTTTCCGAGGACCAAACGGAAAAAACAAGCGGGCACTTAGCATTTGTGACTCTCTCTCTCTCTCTCTCTCTCTCTCAATTAGAGGCATGCGAACCGCTGCGAAGACGAACGCCGGGGCCTTCTTCCCTCCTCGTTCACGCCGCTGCCCGCACCTTCGTCCATTGCCCCTCGAAGTCCTGCTGGGCCCCGTCACCGAAGGCCTCCGACTTGTCGGGGCCCACTGGCACGTGCTGCGGGCCCCGCAGCAGCGCCTCGGGCGCCTGCTCCGAGACCCGCCACACTTTGATCGACTTGTCCATGCTCCCGCTGTAGACGATCCATCGGTTGGCGGCGGCGGCGCCAGCCTCGTCGTGGTCCTCCTCGACGGCAAGGCACTTCACGGGGCCGGCGTGGCCGCTGAGAACGGAAAGGCAGGTGTGGATCCTGCCCTCCCGCCGCCACACGCAGATGGTCTTGTCGGCGGAGCCGCTTAGCACGAGGCTACCCGCGGCGGCCAGGCAGAGCACCGCCATCTTGTGGCCGCGGAGCACGCCGCCGTGTGTAAGGTGACGCTCCCCCTCCCAGAAGTTGACGAGGCCTTCTGAGGAGCCGCAGTAGACGAGGGGCGCCGTGGGGCTGACGGCGAGCGCCGTCACGGCGCACTCCTGCTTCAGCAGCGTCTGCACGTGGGCGTGCTTCGTGACCTTCCCGTGCAGCTCCAGCCGCCACATCTTGACGGTGCCGTCGGCGGAGGCGGTGAAGACAACGCCGTCGAAGGCGGCGACGACCGAGTTGACAGCGTCGTCGTGGGCGACCACCGACTCGAGGCACTTCGAGTCGGCGATGCGCCACACCTTGAAGGTCTTGTCCCATGAGCCGGAGTAGAGGAGGGTCCGGTCCTCGGTTAAGCTGAGGCAGGAGATGGAGTCGGAGTGGCGGATCCAGAGGGCGCTGCGGTGGCGCCGGACCTCCGCGTAGCTGGAGGGTTTGATGGAGCTCTTGATGAAGTCCTTAAGGCGGGGGAGGGAGCCCGCCCGCTTGTGGACGGCCGGTTTCTTGGGGGACACCCTCCACACCCGGATCTTGCCGTCCTGGTGTCCCGTGAAGATGCGCTCTCCGGCGACTACAATGGCCTTGACAAGGCCGCTGCTAGACTTGAACCCGGCGAAGTCCTGCTGCCGCTTCCACACCCGGATGTTTTTGCTGTCGGAGCCGGTGTAGAGCATGTCCCCCGACGCGGCCAGCGAGTAGATGTGGCCCTCCTCACGCACCAGTGATCCAATCAGCTCCGTCCCGGGGAACGCGTCCAACTTGTCTCCGGCCACCATCGCGGCCGGGTCGCTGGGCGCCACCCAGGGGGAGCCGGCGTACGGGGAGGAGGCCTGGTTCCAGGGGGACATGGCGTAGGGGGAGACGTCGCCGCTCAAGGAGGAGGTGGGGTAGTCGGAGTAGTAGCCGGCGCTCATGGCGGCGGCGGCGCTGGCGAAGGCACCGCTCTAGCGGTTGGGGAAGTCATCGACGGCGTTCGAGGAGGAGGAGGAGGACTGGTTGAGGGGGTCGGAGTGTAGGGAGTTTTCGAACTTGTTGGCCGGGGGCGGCAGGCTGCTGCTGCTAGTGGCCACCTCCTCCTTCCTCTCTCGTTAGGGCACCTGCTAAGGCTATAGCTTTTCAATATATAAGAACAGAATCTGTATGTGCTATTTATCTACTGATCTAGTTGGAAGAGAATAACGTGAGCGCAAGAAAGCCGAAAGCAGAGGAGTTTGAAAAAGAATGGGAGAGATAAGGAGGGTTGGCGAGAAGGGCTAAAGATTGAAAGGTCGGTGAAGGAGGACGTGGTTTCCGGGTAACACAGCACGTGTACGGACGAAAGCGTAAGGGGAGGGAAAGGGCTCCGGGCAAAGCGCGCCGCCGCAGGATGGGAAGCAGCGGAAAGGGTCGTCGCGAAGGTGGCTGCCGGTCGACGGACTGTGGCATATTCCGAGGCTTTCGGGCTTCTGTGGACCACTGGAGGCATGCGTTGGCATTTGATCTCGTTCGAAGGCTGTGTGATCCTGACCCGGACTAGGTCCACTTGACCACTCCGTGTCTGAGTCAAGCTGTTAAAAAAAAAAATAAAAAAATAAAAAAAATCAGAGTTTGGGATAAGGCGTGGGCAGGGAGGAGAACAAAATTATTATTATTATTTTTTTCACTAAGTGTATCGAAATAGGACTTATCCTTTAAGCCTTATTATAATATTTCAAGCTCATTTGCTAATTTAATATGCTAATTTAAATTCTATTAGTTTAATTAATTTATTAATAGATCAAAACTTAAGTAAAAATTAATTGATAGCAGGTAAACTTAAGTTATAAGTAAATAATTTTTTTTTTTTATTCATTCAATACGAAATTAAATTTGGGATATCATAATCTTTTCCTTCTCATGCTATTTATAACGTCTCAATTAAAATTATGTAACTCAAAAACTTAAATAAAAATTAATTGATAATAAATAACTTAAATTATAAATATAATATATATATATATATATATATATATATATATATATATATTTAATATAAAATTAAATTTGAAATATCATATTTATCTTCTTGCAGCGAAGACGTCCTTCATGGCCATCATCGGCAAGTATAATGCCCACACCATGGGACGTCCGCGTCCAACATCACCGCCCGCGGAGTGTAACACCCGCGGGACGGCCGGGTTTAATGTGGCATCACCGCATTCGCTCGTTAACCTTCTCTTTTCGGAAAAGAAATAAAAAGACGTCCGCATCCAACGCAGCATCACCGCGAGACGCCCGCGTCCAACGTCACCATGGACTGTAATGCCCGTGGGATGCCCGCATTCAATGCGGTATCACTGCATCCACTCGTCAAACTTAAACTTTCACGGAAAGGAAAGAGAATTTAAATTTCCCTCATTTTCACGCCTCCTCTGTTCGCCCCTATGTGACTGCATCCCAGATTGTCGCCATGACGTCTTGCCATTGTCTATTTCTCTCGGACACTAGCCACCAGCAGGTAATTACCTTCTTTCCTTCCATTCGTTTCATGTTTTAGCTTTCATATTTTGATTTGAAGGGTGGGGAAATGGGATTTGGGAACAAACGAGAGAAAAAATGAGATCGGATCTGGGAACAACAACAAATAAAAAATAAAAAAAATAAAAGAAGAAGAAGAAGAAGAAGAAGAAGAAGAAGAAGAAGAAGAAGAGATGGCCAGCAAGCCCATCGGATCTCTGTCGGACTATCATATGAAAAACAACTTGTGAAGGGGATATATGAGAAGAGTCCTACATGCTTAGCCATGTGGCACTTCAAAAATCCTGGAGTTTGCCCTCCTGCATTTAGTTAGATTACCAGAAGATGTCTAGAGTTTCATGATTCTTCGATTATATGCATGCTAACATGCTATGTGGCTTCGGATGTTTGGTATTTGTGTAGATTCTGTGGTTGTAATTGTTGCTCGGAAAATTAAGATCAAGCAAAGGATTCAGTCGGTGTACTGTGTTAGTCATTTCTGTTGCATTAGAGGCAGGATCTGGCATTTCATGCAATAATGATGATATGCAAGTAAGTAATTAATATTCATCGGTTGTATAAGAAAGATCTCATAGCTGGAGCTTCGAAATTTTAATGATTTTCAGTGAAGCTAGTAGGCAGAGTAATTCATATCGTTCGGCTGCTTCTTTAGATTAAACTTTCTTTGACAATGAATGAAGTCTTTGGAACTTGGAAGTGGTCCGATTACCTCAGGCACTGTGACATGTTTCAGGAGTATTACATGCATGGACGAGTTTGTTAGAAAATCTTGCTGCTTGTTTTCTATTATTATACGAGGTTTTATGTGTGACTCTCCGGTATTGTTTGATCCAATAGTTAAGAGTTCTACTTAAAACCCTATATGGAAGGGGGATGGAAGATTTGTGCAAATAGGCTTTTAGTAGAATTACTACTTTCTGCGGCTAGAGGTTAAGATAAAGTCTCTACTTGGGCTTGGTTCAGCCTTTACCCAAGTTGGACCTAATTTTTGAAACCTAAATTAATCCTAACCCAATAATTTTAGGATCACGATTAAATCTGGGATATATCTAGTTTATGAGAAAATTTTCATTATGCTGTTTGGACTAATACAAGTTAAGATAATTAAGTCTCAAGTTGGGTCCAGGACTAAATTTGGTAGAATGATAAGATTTATTTTGGTATCATGATTTTTAAAAATTAAAAATTTAAATATTATATTATAAGCGTCAGTAGCCTAAATAGTTGAATCGGACTTGTGTATTAGCGATAAGAGGTAAGTAAGCAAATTATAATTATTTTCAGGAAATTCTCAAATTATGTAATTTCTAAAAAATGCTCATATCTATTTAAATATTGTTTACTATCAGCTATTATTTTGCAAATTAAATCCTGATGCCTTAATATGTATGCTTGAGTAGTTGATGTTATTAGTTTTAGATTTTAGCTAAATTTTGCATAATTTATAAAATAAATAAATAAATAAGAAAAATAAAAATGATACATAAATAATGATAACGTAATAATAGTAGTAGTAATAATAATAATAATAATACATGTGATAATAATGAAATAATTATAAATTAATATTACTTATGCAAAATAAGTAGTTATGGTATAATCAACTATAAAATAGTAATAATATTTAATATTAATATTGTTACCATAGCCATTTTGATATGAACATTTATTTGTGCAAGTTAGTCTAAAAAACTTTATGAACAACATTTGAATAAAAAATGAGAATAAATTCTAAAAGTAAAATATGCTACTCGCGGTCTACTATGATATGACTTAATGATATGATGATTGATATCGGGACCCACCTCTACAGGGAATATATATGGAGGATAAACCCTCATTCACAGGGTTAAATATGGTGCTCTGGCCTTGTTACAGGAATATATGTAATCGTAGCTTGTCATCGTGTTGTATTTGTAATAATATGATATATATATATATTCTAATGACATGAAATAAGTAAAACACAATTGATGACTTGAAATAAGTGAAACATGACTGATGACATGAAAATAAGTGAAATATGACTGTTATGACTTAAAAGTTTAAAATTGATATTTTGAGACATAATATGGAATATGATTTCAATATACTTCAAGAATATAAGTAATATTAGATAACAAGATGACAAGTAAGTTTTGACAAAGTAAATCATGACATGCTAAATTCTTGAAGTTATAATGATATGTTTATATTAGGCTTACTTACTGAGTGTGAGCTCATTAAACTCTCGCTGATATATTTTTTCAGAGCAAAAAAAATGAAGAGGGACATGGGTGGATTGAAGCTCCTGTCAGTCTAGATTAGATAAAATTTATGTTCTTTTTCCAATTTTGCATGTAACCTACACATTTGCTTTACTTGGTATTGTAATAAGAATGTTATTTCTTTTAATGCCATATAGTGAATTATCCTTTTTATTTGATGATGGTTTCCATTACTGAACACCTTGCATGCCTACCTAGCATGTGGCAAGTTGCCACCTCCTAAATTCATCCTAGGGTTTGGGGCATGACATGTGGTGTCAGGTTTCAACCGAAGTCTTGGGAGGAAGCTGCCAAAGCATGGAAGGTTGGGAGCTTGGCCGGCGACGTCAAGGTTGGCCAGGGGCCGACGATGCCCTAATCCTAGAATCAGGTGAATGAAGCTGTGGGGAAGAGGGAGGGCGGTGGTTTAGCCTTATTAACCCAGCCAACCAATGCTCGTTGAAACGGTTGTTGAACCGATTAAGTGATTGAAAAGAATGGTTCAAACTCTTTTGGAAATTGATTCCATCCTTGGAGCTTGGGTTTAATCAATTAAACTCTATAATCTAAGCATTAGTTTAGTGTATTAGGAATTTAGGATTTGTTTAGAATCTACTAGTAGGAATTACTTTAAATTTGGTCTAAGCTAGGAGTAGGTTTGAAGCACCCTAATCTCTTTTAAATGAAATAATTGTTAAGGTGGGGTGGCCAGACCAGTGAACCCAATTATTGATTAGCTAAGCTTGGGTTGGAGATTATTAGCCATTATAGTTATAAAAATTAATTCAGAATTTGTTATGTAGGTGAGCGATATCCCTAAGCTGCATTATTTTTTGAGACTAGCGAGAAAGGTAAATAAACTTATAAATTAGTCAATTAAATAATAGCTTATTTACATTTTTGGCTAAATGTTATTTAAATTATGAAATGTTCATAATTATGATTAATGATGATATTCAACAAATCTGCATATTTAGTTGAATATTTTATTTCTGTTACTATTGTTGTTATCATTATTGTTTAAATTGTGAATTTTGATAGCATTGTTAACAATTAATTAATTAGTTATTAAATTATAAATTTGCATACTTATTAATATAAATTTGAATAGTCATTAATTATACTTTGAAATAATGCTAAGTACTGTATTAATAAAATAAATTTATTATTATGATAATACTATAATATTAGGATAAAATAAATATGTTGTTAATAAAATAATAATAATAATACTAATATTGTATAAAAAAGAAAATAATAGAAAATACTTGATAACATGAATAAGCAATTATTAATAAATAAGAAATTAATAATTAAAGACTTAACTAAGATATGAACTCTTGATCCGCTATGTAATGATATGAGACATGTGACATGATGAAAGATATCGAGATCTACCTCTGTAGGAGGGAATATATGCGGAGATCCAGCCTCATCTACAGGGTTAAAATAAGGTGCTTTGGCCCTATCATAGGGATATATGTGACCATAGTTCATGATCATGAAGAATTATTAAATGATGATATGATAACATAACACTCTTAAATAAGAAATGGCATATGAACTGATTAATGAATGATGGCATGGAAATCATTGAAGTTGATCAAAAAAAAGTTTTAAAATTTCCTTAGTAATTCAATATTTGCATAACCTATGTCAGTATATTCAGTAGAATATGATATATACCTTGGATAATTCATATATAATTGTTTTGCTAATTTTTAGTTATGCTAACTTTTAGTTAGTTGTTTTGCAAAATTTTTAGGTATGCTAATTTTTAGTTAGTTCTATTTGCTGAACGTGAGCTTAGAAAATGCCTTATATATATATATATTATTATTTTTTTTGTCAAATCCAAAGAATTGAAGTGGGAAGCTGGATAGATGCAGCACTTGCGAGTTTACCTTCTTAGTTATATTTGAATTTTTTTTTTTTTTTTTTTGAATAAAGCCTCTATGCTAGATGTCATATTTTTATTCCTTTATTTTGTATGAACATTGGTTTTTATGAAATGATTATAGTTATTAATTTTTAATTTGATTAGTGAACTTTTTTATGTGCTTTGCTTTAGATGTCTTGCATACCCTGTTTGTAGCGAGACTAGGATTTGAGACGTGATAAAAGGCTTTTATGCATGTCTGACTTTTTTCATCTATCTATCTAATCACTTGGATTGTAGCACGAGGAAACAATGCAATAACCCCGTTTGGTCAAGCTTTTGCAGCTGAGATAATGCCAAGATGCGGTGATGGGATCCCGCGCACCAGGTCCAACAGCTACTACTTCATCGGCCGATATGCAGCCGCAAATGAGGAGGAGGGGGATGGATGGATGGAGATGACCAAATAGCCGAAGCAATTGTAACATATTTATATTTATGCAGTAAAAAGTAGAAAAGAGACTGGTGTAGATGCCCACTTGCAGAGGATATGAATTATGGCAACTAGCCAGCTCCATTTAGAAAGGTAAAGCTCTATCTGTTAATATTAATGCGCTGTAGGTGCAGGTACAGGTGTAGTAGTTTTCAGTCAAATAAAATATAGTAAACTTATATATTATATTATAGTAGTTAAATTATGATTAGATCTAATGATAGTGATTAGAGATAAATGTGTGATTAAGAATTAATGTATTCATAGTTATAAATAGTTTTGGAAGTTACTGGAAGGCATAGAAAATAGGAGATGGTTAAATGATATTTTGTTTACCAAGAGACTTGAGACCCTTCATCTTCTCTTCTCTATTATTCTCTATTTTTTCTACAGAAAATTACGGATATGATATATTATTACAAATCCAATTTGTTGTGATGCTTTTGAGTACTAAAACAAAGCCAAGATTTACCAACAGAATTGGTATCAGAGCAAGGTTATGTGAAATCAAATATGGGTATTGAAGTTTGAATGACAAAGAAGAAATCTAGAGGAGATATGGCCACCACCACAGGTATTAACAACTTTAAGCAACGTTCAAGTTCCTATTTTTGAAGGTGAACATTATGAATTTTGGTGTATAGAGATGAAGACTTTGTTCATATCATTGGATGCTTCAGATGTGGTGGAATCGGGACATGAAGAACCTAAATCAATGGCACATGACACAAGCTCAACGGAAGGAGTTGAAGGAGAAGAGAAGTATGGATGCTGGTGCACCTCCTTCTATGATTCAAAGAGGAGCATCAAACTCCATTTTTCCAAAGATTATGAGAGCACTAAAAGCCAAGGAGGCATGAGATGTTCTTCAACAAGAATTTCAGGGTTGTGAAACTTCAAACCTTGAGAAGAAAATTAGAAAATATGAAGATAAAAGAAAATGAAATGATAGTTGATTTCTTTAGTAGATTCATAGAATTGGTGAATCAAATGAAGAGTTATGGTGAAGAAATTAGTGATAGAAGAATTGTAGAGAAAGTTTTGATCAGTTTGACCAAAAAATTTGATCCTATGGTTGCTATTATTGAAGAAACAAAGGATATTTCTACATTAAGTATTCAAGAGCTTATGGGTTGTCACACTCCAGGCCATAATGTAGATCTAGTTCATAATAATTCGCCACAACAAGTATGCTAGGCATTTCAAAAACATAAAACATTTAAACAACTATCCAAGTCATAATTAAAATAATGTTTATACAACTAAATAGAGAAACTTCTAGCTCAATAAAATTCACTATTATTAAAAGACACTAGTGAAGCTAGAAAAAATAGAAAAATAGAGAAGCTAGAAAAAAATGGAAGATATTTTATGAGCTCAAGTTCACTAAGAAAACTAACCATGAATATCACAAGTGAATTATTCAGATATATTATTATTAAGGAATTGATATTTATAGACCATATATATGTGTATAAACGACATTATTTAGATTCAAAATTTTTAGACTTTACTAACCAACATATTAGCATATCATTATTCATTAATTTGTATACATGTCTTAACAATATCATGTTATCAACTTTTATATCATTATTATTCATGCTATTAGTTTACATACCATCTTATTCATGCAATTAGTAATTCATGCTATTAGTTTATATGTCATCTTATTCATGTCATCGGTAATTTATTTTCTATGATCATAGACTATGGTTATATTTATCCTTATAACAGGGCTAGAAACCATATTTAACCCCATGGATGAGGGTGCATCTTCCACATGTATCCCCTATGGAGGTGGGTCTTAGTATTAGTCTTAGTCATTACATAGTGGACTAAGAGTTCATATCATGTTAAGCTTATATCATTTATACTTTACTTGATAGTTAAAGCTTATGCATGCATTTAAGTAATTTATATTATTTTTCTTTATTTATTATAATAATAATAATATTATTATTTTATGAATATATTTATTTGGCTATAAATGTAATGTTATTATTATTACCAACATAGTAATTAATTTTTCTTTTAAAAATATAATTAATATTCAAATTTATAATCAAATGTTATGCAAATGACCAATGATAACTATTTATTTTAGTATCAACTATGCTTTCAAGAAATTTATAATTTTAACAAATGATGCTAACATAACAGTAATAGGATTCAAAACAATCAATCAAATATTCATATTGCCAAGCATTTTCAGTAATTATAGTTGTATAATAATTTCAAGTAAATGTCACTAGCTAGAATTTACAAATAAATATTAATTTAACTAATTCATACTTAGTCTACTTACCTTAACTCGCTAATCCAAAAGTGTAGTTTTAGAAATGCTGCTCACCTACATAATAGATATCTTTAATCAATTTTATATTTTTAATAATTCACAGCATAGCCCAGACTTAGGACCCCATCCTACTATGGCCTACCAGGAATTAAAGCCTATGGGTTATCTGGGCTTAGTGATTAATTCCAGCTGACTTAACTTGCTCCCTTGATCAAATCCCAGTCCAACCCAACTCATACAATAATATATATGTATGTATGTATGTATGTATGTATGTATGTATGTATATTTCTTTTTTCCATTGTTGGTTCAAAAAACCAGCTGGATCATAGGTTTAGAAGACTTATAAAAGTCTTCTTCTTCCTTAGCCTTCGACCACCTCCCAATTGATTCAGAGCATCGCTGTCTACCCCACCTGATGCCTTTACTTCATCAACAACAGTTCCCTCCTCATCGCCGACCATGACAGTGGCGGTGAGCAATGGTGACAAGCTTGAGATGGTGATGCCAAGGTCATCACCCAAAGTCACCATTATGTATAGAGTTTTTTTCCAAGAAACAAATTATTGCCACAACTTCGTTCCCACCTCTAGTGACAATCGGCTGTAAACCTAGAGTATTAGAACATTAGAAGATAATGGAAAGAGTTAGGAACAACATATGGTGAGGGTATTACCTTCTGATTTTATCCCCGGAGAGAAAGGTATTAGTCAGCGGATGAAGAATATCATCAACCCTATTTTCTTTGCCCATGAAACAAAGCCCTCTAACGATCATTCGAAGCTTCAAATTCCATTGAAAAGTCACCATGAATCTCATCCTATTCGATTTGTGGATCCAAGGAAAGATAGAGGAATCAAAGATTCTTGAGTTTACCTGAGAAGGGTGGATTTTATCCAAGAAAAAGAATCTTTCCTTCTCCTTGGTTTTTCCTCCCAATCGGACCACCAACCTAATTTTTTTTTTTTTTTTTTTTTGCCGGATGCCTTCATTCTTCTTGATTAAAACCCTAAAAGGGTTTGATGGGTTTATATGGAGGAGGAGAGGGTAGAGATAAGGTTTATCTCTCCCTCTCTTTGAATCCAGGAGGAAGACGGAAGCGTCTCCTCCCTAAATTCGAACACTCATCGTTTCTTTTTCTTTTCTTTTTTTTTATTCCTCCAATTGACTTAGCTTGGACTGGTCAAGTGGACCTAGTTTGGATTAGGGTCTCATAGGGCCCCTTGAAATCTTATGAGTAAAGATTGGCAAGACACTCTAAAAGGTCAATAGAGAGTGCCTTTCAATCCACACATATTTTGGCTCTAAAAGCTAAGAGAAGGAATCTATAAATACAAAAAAATAGATGGTGGAGTCATCTAGAGGTCGTAGACAAGATAGAGGTAGAGGTAGAAGCTCAAGAGGGAGAGGAAAAGGTCACTATGAAGGTAGAAGAAGTTATGGCAGTAAATAGAGTGGTAAAGGGTCAATAAGAAGGTGTAATGTGTGTAACAAATCTGGGCACTTGGCTAGAAATACAAGGGAAAGCCATAATGTTATAATTGTAAGAGATTCGGATATGTTAAGAAGGATTGTTGGGTGAACACTAATCAGCAAGAAAATTTGTTGAAGAGAAAGATGATGAAGGGAATTTGTTTTATTCTTGTCAAAGTACTTTGGAGGAGAGAAATGACCAATGGTATATGGATAGTGCATGTAGCAATCACATGACATTGGATAGTAGCATTTTTTTGTGACTTGGATTCAACTTTTCAGTCCAAGGTGAAGATTAGAAATGGAAATTATATGCAAGTAAAAGGTGCAGGCACTATTAGAGTTAAGCAAAGAAAGGTATGAAGCTAATTCTGAAGTCTTATTTGTGCTAGAAGTGGATCAAAATTTGCTAAGTGTTGGGTAGCTTTTGGAATATGGCTATGTACTGCACTTTAAAAGCAACTACTGTATTAATTTTAACAAAAGTCGAAAGAGGCAAATTTTGGCTAAACTGAAGATGTTGAATAGTTGTTTCCACTTGACTTCAAATATGCAAACGAAGTTGCCATGAAGACTGGTTTGGTAGATGATAGTTGGTTATAGCACCATAGATTTGGACATTTGAACTTTCAAAATCTAAAATTATTATAGTAGAAAGGTATGGTGCATGGGTTAGCAAGTATTCAAGAGTAAGATGATGTTTGTGAAGGGTGTGTGCACTTAGAAAGCAACATCAACAACCTTTTCCAAAAGGAGTTTCTTGGAGAGCTAAGGAAGTGCTTGAGCTTGTACACATTGACATTTGTGGCCCTATGATAACTCCTTCTCACTCTCAAAATAGGTATTTCATCCTTATTGATGATTGCAACCGTATGACTTAGGTATACTTCATGAGACAAAAATCTAAAGTGCATCTTTGTTGACTATAGCACAATGTCAAAGGGATATGAGCTATATAGTTTGCTATGCTCTTACTAGTAATAATAGCACCACTCAGACTATATTAGGGACTGAATCCCCCTCTTCGTCTACCCCTAGAGGTGGTTATGACTGTGAAGTTTATCCAACTACAACAACAAGTTGAAATGTTTAATATTATGGTTCGAACCCTAATCACCCAGTTAGTGCAATCAATGGAACCTGTGCCACCATAGCAAAGTCCTTAAGAAGTAGACCTTATGGACACTTTAAGAGTGAGGACCCATGATGTGGAGGTGTGGCAAATTGTAGATGGAGCTAGCATCTAGAATCTTTGACCCCTTTCAGGAGGACCAAACCAAAAGATTCTGACTTACAGTAGTAGCTTGAAAATATGAATGAGCACCTCGACATCATGATGAAGGAAGTCCAAAAGAAACATACTCCTCTAGATGACTTTGATTTGGAGATTGACCCTTTATTTGTAGAGAAAATCATGAGGAAACCCCTATCATCCAAGTTTAAGATGCTACAGGTAAAGTAATGAGATGGCTCGGGTGACCCTAAAGACCATTTGGAGACCTACAAAACTCTGATGATAGTCTAAGGGCCTTTAGACACTATCATATGTAGAGTGTCTCCACCACTCTGAGGAAGGTGGCCCATACCTAATACTTAGGTTTCAAGCTAATATTCATTGCCTCCTTCAAAGAGCTCAGGCGATAGTTCCTTACACACTTCATAACCGACATTAGACAAAAAAAGACTGGCATGAGCCTGATGTCCTTGAAGCAATGTAAGGGTAAGCCACTATGAGATTACATCAAGCATTTCAACAATAAGGCACTTAAAGTCATCATAGCTGTAGTTGCTCTCTTACATGGGTGCTAGATTTGCCCTTCAATTTTTTGCTTAATAAAAAGGAGTTGAAGGATATGGCCTATCTTTTGAGCTAAACTAAGAAGTACATTAAAGCTGAAGAAGCCTCCCAAGGAAAACACAAGGTCATAGTCTTCTCAGGAAAAAAATACCATCACCAAGGAGATTCAAAGAAAGGGAAGAAGAAGTGGAGGTATGAGCCTAAGCTCCAAAAGCTAAGAAGCTCCTATCAGCATGAAAGTAGCTACACCTTGCTGATGATCCCCTTGAGATGACAAATTCTAAAGGAAATCCATAGCAAACCCTATCTTTAGTGGCCCGGGCCAATGAAGAGAAAATCAAAAAACATGGACAAGAGCTAAATTGCTACTTTCACCAAGACTATAGCCATGATAGGAATAGTGCTGGTAGTTGAAGGATGAAATCGAAAATCTTATCTAAGGGGGCTACCTCAAGAAATATGTCTAAGGTAATAGAAGCCACTCCAAAAGATTAGGGAAACAAAGCCTACAAGAGGCACCAAGGCATGAGAACAACCATTCTATCACCAGGGTGATCAACATCATCATTGGAGCACTTGCCATTGAAGGAGAAAGCTCCTCATCCAAGAATTCTTACTCTTGACAACCTAAAGTTGGGGTGCTAAAGAAGCCAAGGACCATCGAGGTCATCTCCTTCTTCATTGATGATTTACGAGGAATCTAGACCACCCATTATGATGCATTGGTGGTCTTGATGGTGATCGCTAACTACCAAATGAAGAAGATCTTAGTCAATAATGAGAGCTCGGTCAATATCCTCTACCTAGATGCCTACGAGAAGATAGAGATTAGCAGAGATTGCTTGAAACCTTTTAAGAGTCCTCTAATAAGCTTTTTTTAGAGAATTAGTCCCAGTGAAAGGGACCATTACCCTCCTAGCGACGGTTGGGCAGAAGCCTCATCAGGCCATCATGATACTAGACTTCTTTGTGGTGAGGGCTCCCTCTACCTATAACACTAGCCATGGGCAACACAACCTCAATGCCTTAAGGGCTATCATGTTAAGCTACCATCTCTTCATGAAATTCCCCATGGACTATGGGTCAGAGAACTCAAAGGCTACCAAGAGATGGAGAAACAATACTATGTCACTACCTTAAAGGAGAAAGTTGGGTTCGAGGAGGTGCTCATGGTGGAGAGCCTTGACTAGAGGAATAAATTCAAACTACAGCAGGAGAAACTAGTACAAGATCTACTCCTAATCCTCCTAACCAATGAAAACCCTTAGAAGGTGGTCTACATTGGATTTGCTCTTCCTTAAGAAGACAAGAATGAGTTAGTGACCTTATGGGTGAATGCCAACATCTTCACTTGGAGCCCAACAGACATGCTAAAGATCGACCACAGAGTCATCACCTATAAGCTCAGTGTGGACTTGACCCATAAGTCCATGCGACAAAAGAAGAGGAGCTTTGCCTAAGCGAGATAGCAAGCCATTCAAAAAGAGGTGGACATGCTCCTTGACACTAGGTTCATCAGGGAGGTGGACTATCTTGGCTAGCTAGTTGGCCAATATGGTCTTGAAGAGAAGGCCAATTGCAAGTTGTGGATGTGTGTAATATCCCGAACTTAGAAGCCTTGTAATTTTATTTTAAGTATGCCTTTATTATTAGTTTAGCAATGATTTGAGTGGAGATCTTAAAAATGTGAAAGCTAAAATTTTGGATGTTATCTTGAGTTTCCTCCCATGATCTTTCCATAAAATTTAATGAAGTTACTCATTTGAGCTTATATTTGAAGTTTTCATAATGATTTCAATGTTTACTAGTTGCTTTTGATCCTTGGGAGAAGTTGGAATGAAGATTTCAAAAGTTGAAATGCGTTAGAATTGCCTTTGGAAAGGCTGTCATGCTGTTGGTTGACTCATTAGCCAGTTACCATGCCAGCTAATGGACTATTAGCTGGCTACTATGCTGGCTAATAGGCAATAATTTTTTGTGAAATTGGTTTGAGACCAATTTTACTCTCATTAGCTGGCTCACATGCCGACTAATGGATAAATAACTTCTGTTATTCATTTGAGAATGAAAATTTATCAAGGCCATGAGTGGAATTTGATCAAAAGTCATTTGAGAGTTTGATTAAAGGTAAGATATGAAAGAGAATTAAAGGGCAAAAATTCTTGACGGAGAAGGGAGCCATGTGGACTTTGAAAAGTGTGACTTAAGAGTGTAGAGGAGCAAAATAAGGACTTTCAAGGGGCATTTAAAACCCACTACTTCTTAACTTAGCCCTTAAGCCACTGTATGGAAAGAGAAAGAAAAGGGGGAGAAAAAGGGAAGGAAAATATGAAGAAAAGAAAGAAAAAGAGAGGGTTTCAGCCATGGGAAAGAAGAAGAGAAGAAAAAGAAAAGAAGAAGAGAAGAAAAGAAAAAGAGGAAGAAGAGGAAGGGAAGAAGTCTTGGTGATTTAGCTATCTTTTCTAAGGTAAGTCCAAACCTTCCTAAGCTAGAGAATAATATTAAAATCTCATGATTAAGAGACAAATGAGGTGATAGCATGTGTATATTGTGAATCTTTGAGTATATTAGGGATTGAAGAATATTATGCTAAGATATTAAGGCATAGAGCATAGTTTCATAAAACCCTAAGTTCATGTGACCCTAATAATACATGTGTGATGTCTTAGGCCAAGAGATTGGTCCTAGGGAGCTAGAACAAGAGAGATAGCAGTCAGTAAAATATGCTAACAGCTAAGGTGAGTGGGTTTCTCATCTAGCTTTGCAAACTATTTTATGGTAGCATATTGATATTTTGCTACAAATCAAGAATATGTTATGTGAAGTATAGTATCTCAAGTAGTTAAACATGAGAAATGAGAACTCAGTTATGATGTATTTTTAAAGCATGTTCTAAAGCAAAGCATGAGTTTAAGAACAAGCATGGAATTATGGCATGTTTCCAAACCAAAGCATGAGTTTCAGAAAAAGCAAGTGTTTTCAGTAAAGTATGAGTTTAAGAAAAAAAAAAAAAGAGCCATAGCATGTTTCAAAGAAAAGTATAGAGTTTCATGAAAAGTATTGTTTGGATAAAAACATATGTCTAAGTAAAGCATGGAACTTGTCTTTCAAATTTATATTTCAAAATGAAGCATGGGCATGCATGCATAACAATATTCCCAAGAAAGCATTGCTTATCCAAGTTTGGGGTCATAAACTTATTTTGATATATGCTTCAAGCGATGCATGGGCATGCAAGAATTAAATATATATATATATATATATATATATATATATATTTCAAAGAAAGTATATGTTGAGTATTTTCATGGCATGCATCATAAGAGCATTGGGTCATCTATGGGACTGATCACCCTATAGACTATGCCATAGCATGTGCATTGCATACTATATAAAGTTGGCACCTCCTTACGATTCGATCGTACTATGATCCCAAGGCTAGGGTGAGTACATACTAGATTAGCCTAGTGGGGTAGATTGCAAGCAGCCTAGTGAGGCAAGAATCATAGCTCGGTAAAGAGCTAGGTTAATATATAGCTCGAGGGGGCACAGAGATATTGGTCCATGGAGGGGGCAAACAGGAGGCCCAGGGAAAGGGGTAAGCTCACACCTGGGGTGAACCACACATGTGAGGGGTGCCATGTGGTGCGGGGATCCTCGGCGCTTAGTTCATTCACCTACTGAGAGTACCATTGCAGGAGGGTGACTGTAGAGAGGTATCTAAGTGGTAGCACACATAGCCTAGCATCATAAGATTTTGTAAAAGTGGCATTACTTTATTTAAGTTATATTATTGAAAGTATAAGCTAACTTATAAGTTTTTTTATCTCATTTAAAAAGGTTTCTGTATCTATTTGTGACATGTTGTAATGGTATATTTATTGGTTTTATAATACGATTCTTAATTTTTCCTATTGTTAGATAGCTATCCAATCACTGAAACTTAGGTCTCACTCCTCTACTGTTAAAATTTTTGGATTTCAGATCAGAGATAGCTAGTTGGTAGGCTTGAGGGCCAGTCATTGAGCCTTCAAGATGTTAGTAGGTTGGCCCTTGGAAGCATAAAATTGATGTGGGTTGCTAGATGTTGGATAAATTGGTTGATGTCATTAGTTTATATTACTTGGATTATATATGTATTTGAAATGGATATAGATGGATGTGTATAACTGTAACCCTATGATGTATTTTGGACTTGGATTGGTTGTGAGAAATGACTTTCATTGTAGAATGAACTTGTGAATATGATCTTTATAACAGTATCGTGATGAAAGTTATATTACCTAAAGTTATGTAAAGAAAAGTATGGAAACTTTATTTTTATCTGAGTAGGGTTAAATAAATTGTGATGTTTTCTTATAAATAGTATGAATTAAATGAGCAGGTCAAAGTTTTTAACAGATTAAGTATTTTATGCATGTAACTTATGGCAATTAGATAGGGATCGCTTGGGCTTTATGGTACTTAGTATAAAGACTAGCAAAACTCAACCCAATTTTCATAAGAAATTATGCCATCAGGAAGGGAGCCCGACATGTTTGGTATCAGAGCTTAGGTATTAAATCTTATGGGCATAAGCATGAGTCTAGCATAGTGAGTATAGTTTTGAATGATGAACCTGATCAAATAAATTATGTCTTGTAGGATGGTTTATACCAGGACAAGAATGGATGGAGAGCAGTCCTCAAGGAAAGGTAGAGGCAAGGGTCGGGGTAGACACAGAAAGTTCAATAGGGAAGGCCAACCTAGTAGAACCTTTTCTAGTGATCCATCATCTGATGGTGTAGGGGTGGAGGTATCTCAGGAGCATATGCATGATTCTCACTCACATTCTGCTACCCCGGTGCCAGTGGACCTATCCCAGGCACAGGCTCAGGGGCCAAGTATGCCAGACTTGGTGGGGATGATCACTTAGGCAGTGGTAGCAATAGTGACCTCTAGTTCCAACCTTCAGTCTAGAAATCTTGAAGCAGAAAGGAATGTAGAGAGAGCTAGAAAGTTGGGGGCTCTAGAGTTCCAAGGGACCACTGACCCTATTTAGGCTGATGCTTGGCTTTAGAGAATAGAGAGAGTTTTTAATGTGATGAAGTGCTTTAAGGAGCAAAAATTGAGTATAGCCACCTTTTTATTGGAAGGTAGAGCACAAAATTGATAGAAATCTATCAGTAATAGGCAGCCACAAGGGATAGAAATGACCTGGGAGGATTTCAAGGAGTTCTATCAGCAATATTACTCAAAGGTGTATAGAGATCAGAAGAGGAGGGAATTCCTTAATTTAACCTAGGGAAAGATATCTGTAGCTGAGTATGAGGCTACCTTTATTGAGTTGTCCCGTTTTGTTGAAGCCCTAGTAATGGATGAGAGGAAGAAATGTAGGCTATTTCAGGATGGATTAAATCTTTCAATCAAGGCTAAGACTAGCATACAGTGTTACAGTAGTATTCTGAGTTGGTGTAAGGGGCTCTCAGGGCAGAGGAGATAGAAAAGGAGTTCCTTAGTAGGAGGTAGGAGAGGACAAAAAGGAGTGCACCTAGTTTCCCTTCAGGTGCAGGAGGAACTTAGCAGTTCAAGAGGCTCCAGAGGGCGAGACAGTTTAGTTCCAGTCACAGAGCTCCCGTAGATGTTGGTAGAGGATCAGCATCTGTGTCAGTATCTAGTCCTGTGTGGAGGAAACCAGTATATGGAGGGGTGTCTCAGGTTGCTAGTAGTAGAGTAGCAGGAGAGATAAGGGATCAGAATCGCTCCTTTGGTGGTGGGAGAACTCTACCCCAGTGCAGTGTCTATGGGAGGATGCACTCTGGGGAATGTAAGAGTGGTATTAGGGGATGTTATATCTACGATCAGATGGATCACTTGAAGAGGAACTGCCCCAGAAAAGTGCAGCGGAGCAATGATCATCCTCAAGGATCAACTGCACCTAGAGGACAGCCTACTAGGAGAGGAGAAAGCAATACCCTAGCTTCAACCAGTCAGATGAGATCTAGTGCTAATCAATAAGGGATGATTCATAGTGTTCCAAGGGCTGAAGCTAGAGTTTTTGCAATAATCAGGCAGGAGGCTCAAGTCAACCCAGATATGGTGACAGGTATATTACCCATTTGTAATTCTGATGCTTATGTTTTAATTAATTCTAGATCCACGCATTCATTCATATCAGTAGATTTCACCAGGCATCTAGATAAAGCCATGAGTTTATTGGGTAGTCAGTTAGTAGTATCTATGCCAGTAGGGAAACCTTTTATTGCAGACCAGGTGTATAAAGATTGTGCCATTTTAGTAGAGGGTCAAGAATTGTTAGCAGATCTGATTCCATTAAATCTAAAAGAATTTGATGCTATCTTGGGGATGGATTGGTTATCAATGCATAGGGCCAAAGTAGACTGTTCAAAGAAAGAAGTAGTATTTCATACCTCAGACGGTAAAGAGGTCTATTTTGTAGGAGTAAGGAGAGTGTTGCCCTCAAGTATGATTTTAGCCTTGGCAGCTAGCAAAATGCTGAGAAAGGGGTATGAAGCCTATCTAGCTTGTGTGGTGAATTTAGAGGATAGTGGTCCAGAGCTACCTGATATTCCAATGGTATGTGAATTTTCAGATGTATTTCCTGAGGAGTTGTCAGGGTTGCCACCAGATAGAGAGATAAAGTTCAGTATAGACTTGATCCAAGATATTAGATCTATAGCCAGGGCACCCTATAGAATGACTCCAACATAATTAAAAGAATTAAAAGTCTAGCTTTAGGAATTGCTTGATAGAGGGTTCATTAAACCTAGTGTTTCACCTTGGGGTGCACTTGTGTTGTTTGTTAAGAAGAAAGATGGTACCTTGAGGTTATGCATAGACTATAGATAGCTCAACAAGGTAACCATTAGAAATAATTATCCCTTGCCAAGGATAGATGATTTATTTGATCAGCTTCAGGGGACAATAGTGTTTTCAAAGGTTGACCTTAGATTTGGGTATCACCAGTTGAAAATAAAGAAAGAGGATGTACTAAAGGCTGCTTTTAGGACCAGATATGTTCATTATGAGTTTTTGGTGATGCCTTTTCGCTTAACCAATGCTCCAGCTGCTTTTATGGGATTGATGAATCAGGTGTTCCAGAAATTTTTAGATAAATTTGTGATAGTGTTCATTGATGATATTCTAATCTATTCTAGAAGTAGAGAGGAGCATGAACAACATTTGAGGATAATGTTGCAGATCTTAAGGGAGAAGCGATTGTATACCAAGTTGAGTAAAAGTGAATTTTGGCTAGATGAGGTTAAATTCTTGGGACATGTGATATCAACCAAGGATATTACGGTAGACCCCCAAAAAATAGAGGCAATAGTGAATTGGAAAGCACCTACAAATCAAATAGATGTGAGAAGTTTCTTGGGCTTGGTAGGATACTATAGAAGATTTATAAAAAACTTCTCTATTATAGCTTCTCCCATGATCAAGCTGCTAAGAAAGAATACCAAATTTGAATGGTCTTATGAATGTCAGGAAAGTAAGGATGAGTTGAAGAGAAGATTGACCTCAATTGCAGTGCTTACACTCCCAGATAGTAGCAATGATTATATAATATATAGTGATGCATCTTTCAAAGGTTTGGAATGTGTGTTGATGCAGAATGGGAAGGTGATTGCCTACATCTCTAGACTGTTAAGGCCCCATGAAAAGAATTATCCTACCCATGATTTAGAACTAGCAGCAGTAGTATTTGCATTAAAAGTATGGAGACACTATTTGTATGAATGAAATACCAGATATTTACATATCACAAAAGCCTAAAGTATATCCTAACACAAAAAGAATTGAATCTCAGGCAAAGGAGATGGATAGAGTTGATAAAAGATTATGATTACACTATAGAGTATGACCTAGGGAAAGCCAATGCAGTGGCTGATGCATTGAGTCAAAAGTCCATAGCAACCTTAGCTACCATTAGAACAGTGCAACTACATCTGATGTTGGAACTGAGAAGGCTATATGCAGAGCTAGCAGTAGATAGTTCAAGAGCCTTATTAGCAAATTTTAGAGTCAGACTAATATTGTTTGAGGAAATAGGAGAGGCTCAAGTGCAGGATCCATAGTTGCAAAAAGCTAAAGAATTAGTTCAGAGTAAGTCCCAATCGGAATTTTCAGTTAGAAGTGATGATATATTGCTATTTAAGGGTAGAGTATGTGTGCCAACAGTAGAATCATTAAAGGAGTAATTCTAAAGGAAGCCCATAGTTTAGCCTATGCAATGCACCCAAGAAGCACTAAGATGTAAAGAACCATTAAGCAAAATTATTGGTGGCATGGGATGAAAGGGAGATAGCTGAGTTTGTCTCTAAGTGCTTAGTATGCCAGCAGATTAAAGCAGAACATCAGAGCCTAACTGGCAAAATGCAGCCACTATTTGTACCTGAATGGAAGTGGGAGCACATTACCATGGATTTTGTTATGGGTCTCCTAGAATAAAAGAGAGGTAATGATTCTATTTGGGTGATAGTAGATAGATTGACTAAGTCTACCCACTTTTTACCTATTAAGATTTCATTTACCTTGGATAGATTAGTAAAATTATATATGAATTAAATTATAAGTAGACATGGGGTACCAGTATCCATTGTTTTAGATAGATATCCAAGGTTCACATCTCATTTCTGGGCAGAGTTGCAAAAAGATTTAGGCACTAAGTTGAGATTTAGTACAACATTTCATCCCCAAACTGATGGGCAGTCTGAGAGAACTATCCAGACACTAGAGGATATGCTGAGAGCATGTGTTATTAAATTTTTAGGTAGCTGGGATGAGCACTTGCCATTGATTGAGTTTGCATATAATAATGGTTATCATTCTAGCATTGATATGACACCTTATGAAGCTTTATATGGAAGAAAATATAGAACTCCAGTGTGTTGGGATGAGAAAGGTGAAAGGAGGCTGCTAGGCCCAGAGTTGGTACAGCTCATAGTAGATTAGGTTAGAATTATTAGAACTAAATTTATTCTTGAAGGTATCACCTTGGAAGGGTATAATGAGATTTGGGAGGAAAGAAAAATTAAGTCCTCAATACATTGGACCTTATTAGATTATTGAGAAGGTTGGGATACTTGCATATAGATTGGCCTTGCCACTACAACTCTCTCAAATCCATAATGTGTTCCATGTTTCAATGCTTAGGAAGTATGTGCCAGATTCCTCTCATGTACTTCAGTCAGAGCCAATAAAATTACAGAAAAATTTATCTTATGTAGCGGAGCTAGTGTAGATTTTGAGCACTGAAGCTAAATAGCTCCGTAGTAAAAAGATTCCTTTAGTCAAAGTTCAATGGCAGAATCACCTGAAGGAGGAAGTTACATGGGAGAGAGAGAGGATGAGATGAGGTGCAAGTACCCCCATCTATTCCAAGAATAAAGGTAACTAAATTTTGAGGACAAAATTTTCTAAAGGGGAAAAGATTGTAATATCCTAAACTTAGAAGTCTTGTAATTTTATTTAAGCATGCCTTTATTATTAGTTTAGCCTTCTAGTGTGAAATGATCTGAGTCGAGATCTTAAAAATGTGAAAGCTGAAATTTTTGATGTTATCTTGAGTTTTATCCCATGATCTTTCCATAAAATTTAATGAAGTCACTCATTTGGGCTTACATTTGAAGTTTTCATAATGATTTTAATGTTTACTAGTTGCTTTTGATCCTTTAGAGAAGTTGGAATGAAGATTTCGGAAGTTGGAATGCGTTAGAATTGCCTTTGGAAAGGCTATCATGCTGTTAGTCGACTTATTAGCCAGCTACCATGCCAGCTAATGGACCATTAGTTGGCTACTATGCTGACTAATGGGCAATAATTTTCTATGAAATTGGTCTGAGACCAATGTCACTCTCATTAGCCAGCTCACATGCCGATTAATAGATGAATAACTTCTGTTATTCATCTGAGAAACAAAAATTTGTCCATGGCATGGGTGGAATTTGATCAAAAGTCATTTGAGAGTTTGATTAAGGGCAAGATAGGAAAGAGAATTGAAGGGCAAAAATTCTTAGTGGAGAAGGGAGCCGTGTGGATTTTGAAAAGTGTGACTTAAGAGTGTAGAGGGGCAAAATAGGGACTTCGAAGGGGCATTTAAAACCCACTACTTCTTAACTTAGCCCTTAAGCGACCGTATGAAAAGAGAAAGAAAAGTGGGAGAAAAAGGAATGGAAAATACTAAGAAAAGAAACAAAAAGAGAGGGTTTCAGCCATGGGAAAGAAGAAGAGAAGAAAAAGAAAAAAAGAAGAGAAGAAGAAGAGAAAAAAAGGAAGAGGAGGAAGGGAAAAAGTCTTGGTGGTTTAGCTATCTTTTCTAAGGTAAGTCCAAACCTTTCTAAGCTAGAGAATGATGTTAAAATCTCATGATTAAGAGACAAATGAGGTGATAGCATGTGTATATTATGAATCTTTGAGTATACTAAGGATTGAAGAATATTATGCTAAGATATTTAGGCATAGAGCATGCATGCATAGTTTCATGAAACCCTAAGTGCATGTGACCCTAATACATGTGTGATGACTTAGGCCAAGAGATTGGTCCTAGGGAGCCAAAACAAGAGAGATAGTAGCCAGTAAAATGTGCTAACAGCTAAGGTGAGTGGGTTTCTCATCTAGCTTTATGAAGTGTTTTATGGTAGCATATTGATATTTTGCTACAAATCAGAGTATGTTATGTTAAGTATAGTATCTCAAGTAGTTAAATATAGAAAATGAGAACCCAGTTATGATGTATTTTTAAAGCATGTTCCAAAGCAAAGCATGGGTTTAAGAACAAGCATGGGTTTACGGCATGTTTCCAAAGCAAAGCATGAGTTTCAGAAAAAGCAGGAGTTTTCAACAAAGTATGAGTTTAAGAAAAAAAAAAAGAAAAAGCCATAGCATATTTCAAAACAAAGCAAGAGTTTCATGAAAAGTATTGTTTGGATAAAAATATATGCCTAAATAAAGCATGGAACTTGTCTTTTAGATTTATATTTCATAGTGAAGCATGGGCATGCATGCATGGTAATATACCCAAGAAAGCATTGCTTATCCAAGTTTGGGGTTATAAACTTATAATGATATATGTTTCAAGCGATGCATGGGCATGCAAGAATTATACATATATATATATATATATATATTTCAAAGAAAATGTATGTTGAGTTATAAGTTATTTTGAGTATTTTCATGGCATGCATCATAAGAGCATTGGGCTATCTATGGGACTGATCACCCTGTAGACTATGCCATAGTGTAATATCCCAAACTTGGAAGCATTGTAATTTCATTTTTAAGCATGTTTTTATTGTTAGAAGTGATGGTATATTGTTATTTAAGAATAGAGTATGTGTGCCAGCAGTAAAAACATTAAAGGAGAAAATTCTGCAAGAAGCCCATAGTTCAGCCTATGCAATGCATCCAGGAAGCACTAAGATGTATAGAACTATTAAGCAAAATTATTGATGGCATGGAATGAAAAGGGAGATAGCTGAATTTATCTCTAAGTGCTTGGTATACCAGCAGATTAAAGCAGAACATTAGAGCCCAACTGGTAAAATGTAGCCATTATTTGTGTCAGAATGGAAGTGGAAGCACCTTACCATGGATTTTGTTGTCGGTCTCCCAAAGACAAGAAGAGGTAATGATTCTATTTGGGTGATAGTAGATAGATTGACAAAATCTGCCCACTTTTTGCCTATTCAGATTTCATTTACCTTGGATAGATTAGCAAAATTGTATGTAAATGAAATTGTAAGTAGACATGGGGTACCAGTATCCATTGTATCAGATAGAGATCCAAGGTTCACATCTCATTTCTAGGCAGAGTTGCAAAAATCTTTAGGCACTAAGTTGAGATTTAGTACAGCATTTCATCCTCAAACTAATGGGCAATCTGAGAGAACTATCCAGACACTGGAGAATATGTTGAGAGCATGTGTTATTGAATTTTTAGGTAGCTAGGATGAGCACTTGCCATTGATTGAGTTTGCATATAATAACAGTTATCATTCTAGCATTGATATGACACCTTATAAAGCTTTATATGGAAGAAAATGTAGAACTCCAGTGTGTTGGGATGAGGAAGGAGAAAGGAGGCTGCTAGGCCCAGAGTTGGTGCAGCTTACAGTAGATGAGGAAGGAGAAAGGAGGCTGCTAGGCCCAGAGTTGGTGCAGCTTACAGCATATCAAGTTAGAATTATTAGAGCTAAATTAAAGATAGCCCAAGATAGACAGAAGAGCTATGCAGATAAGAAGCATAGAAATATGAAATTTGAAGTAGGAGATAAAGTATTTTTGAAGGTGTCTCCTTGGAAGGGTATCATGAGATTTGGGAAGAAAGGAAAACTAAGTCCCCGATACATTGGACCTTATGAGATTATTGAGAAGGTTGGAATACTTGCATATAGATTGGCCTTGCCACCAGAACTCTCTCAAATTCATAATGTGTTCCATGTATCAATGCTTAGAAAGTATATACCAGATTCCTCTCATGTGCTTCAGTCAGAGCCAATAGAATTACAGAAAGATTTATCTTATGTAATAGAGCCAGTGCAAATTTTGGGTAGGGAGGTTAAACAACTCTGTAATAAAAAGATTCCTTTAGTTAAAGTGTAGTGGCAGAACCATCAGAGAGAGGAAGCTACATAGGAGAGAGAGGATGAGATGAAATTGAAGTATCCTCATTTGTTCCAAGTTAAAAGTAGCT
The DNA here is from genome assembly GCA_017589505.3 of Metroxylon sagu. Lineage (NCBI taxonomy): Eukaryota > Viridiplantae > Streptophyta > Magnoliopsida > Arecales > Arecaceae > Metroxylon > Metroxylon sagu. The sequence goes on along the minus strand of JACVBY030000372.1, from coordinate 165,807 downwards.
GAATTTCGGGGATGAAATTTCTTAAAGGAGGGAAGATTGTAATATCCTGAACTTGAAAGCATTGTAATTTCATTTTTAAGCATGTTTTTATTGTTAATTTAGCCTTCTGGTGTTAATGATTTGAGTGGAAATCTTAAAAAAAAATGTGAAAGCTGAAAATTTCAAAGTTAATTTGAGTTTCTCCCATGATCCTTCCAAAAAGTTAATAAAGTCCGTTATTTGGGCTTGTAATTAAAGTTTTTGTAACGATTTCAATGTCTACTAATTGTTTTTTATCCTTGGGAGAGGTTGGAATAAAGATTTTGGAAGTTAGAATGCCCTAAAATGACTTTTGGAAATGATTTTAGGAAGTTAGCTAGCTCCAGAGCCAGCTAACTTATGTTTTTAGGAAGTTAGCTGGCTCTAGAGCCAACTAACTTAGGATTTTAGGACATTAGTGAAAGAATAATGCTCTGAAAGCCAATTATATTGCTTATGTAATAAGGGCATTTCTGTAAAATTCTTCTGACTCATGAATGATATTGATAAAAGGTATTTTGATTCATCATATGTTGTGTCTTATAACTTTTTGTTTTATGATTATGATGAACCCCATAGATTAGGGCAATGGATTTATGGTTATGATAAAGTTCATAACAGTGAGACCTAAAATTTTATAAACCCTAATCTAAAATATTCCTAGTGGAAGGATCATCAAGTAGGGGATCGATGTTTTTAAAAAGATTGGCACATTCTATGTATGCTCAATGGAGAGAGTGGTTGGTTTCACAACCACTTGTGTAGGGACACTAATACAAGGATGTGGGTGCTCATCAATGTATGAGTTCACTAAATTGATCCGCAATGAGAACATCTTATGGAAGTCTTACTTACTTATCAAAAGATGATTCTCTTAGTGGGAGTTGTGCAAATGATCCTTAGACCTGAGATCACCATGGAATCTTGTACACATGAATCCATGTTTTGGTTCATACTCATTCATGACTTAGCCATGTACGGGGTGTTCATGGATATGGTGAATTGTGTATGAAGATTGTGAGTAGTCAACAAGGAATCGATCGCTCCTAGTAAGAGGAGTATTTATCCTATGTAATCTCATCAAATAATAACTCAGGAAGTCTTTGATCAAAGCATGATGATATTAGAAATGGTTTCTAATCTTTCATCGGTCGAGTCTTCATTAGTGATTTGAGATTCAAATGAATAAAGTATTAGGGTTTGACAATTTTCCATACCCATCGCTTATTCAGGATAAAGGGGGATCGAAGGATTGAATTGCATGGTAACTTGCCACTGAAGGGTATTTTAGTAATTTTCATCAAATTCCTTATCTTCTGGGTAGGCATGATACGTTGCTAGATGTTAATCATGTCTTGTAGGTTTTCATGAATTAAATTGATTGAACTCATGAGTCAATTTGAAAGATGGTTCAATTTGACAACTAGGGTTAGCTCGATTTGACCTAATTCGATTAGTTGATTTCTAATCAAAATAAATCAATATAAGCCTAGACCTACTACTAGCTTGATGAGGAACCCAAAGGGTCACACACAAAAGAAATTGATCAAGGGTCTAATTGGATTAGATTAAGTTTGCAAGGTAGACATGCTAGCACGTGTTGCAAACCCTAGCTCCTGATTCGAATTGGATTCGAATCTGATTCTTGTATTAGGTTAATCTAATATGATTAGATCATAACCTAATGTGGGTTAGCCAAGAGTTGGAACCCAATTGGATTTATTTAGACCATTGGATATCTCTTTGAATAATGGATCTGGACCATTGGTCAGCGATTCAATCTGGACCATTGGATGGCTCCCTGGATGAAGGACTTGAACCATTGGTTGGTGCCTGAATCTGGACCATTAGTTGGCGTCTGAATTTGGACCATTGGTGATGGCACCTTGCTTTTGGACCATTAGATGGTGCCTTGAACTGGACCATTAGATGGTGCCTTAATCTGGACCATTGGATTATCATGAAATAAGTGTGGAGTAAAGTTATCAGCGTGAGAAGGCTGATAGCGCATTTTTTTTGAGCGGATATGTCTTTCCGCTCTCTTTTAGATGCGCCCCTCCCTTAGCGCCTTATTATGATGAGGCGCTACCCTTGGGACACGCCTCATCATGGTAAGGCGTGTGGATGGGATGCATCCTTGGTGATGCATCCCTCCGCCTCTTATAAATAGGAGTGAGTTCCGGTTTTTTATGATATATGAAAGTCCCTCTCTTTCTTATTTTATTTCTCTTATATCTCTTGTCCTAAACCAAGACAAGGAGGTCTTCTTCAGGACAAGACCTCAACCAGGACAAGAAGGTCCTCTTTAGGACAAGAGGCTTTGAAGGGTTTTTTTGTAAGAGAAAGAAAAAATTAGAAGGGAAAGAAAGCAAGCCAATTAAATCCTTTGGAAGGATTAAGCAATAAGGATCAAAGTTTTGAAGGAGCTAGAGTCTTGAACCTAATTCCTATGTGGATCACCTCTGGAGGGCATACACTTGTGTGCCTAGTGGAATAAAGGATATTAGCGTTATAGGTATTCTTCAATAACTTAATATATTGCCTTGTTAGTTGATATAATCAAGGGGTCCTGGGTCTAGGGTTTTGGTTGACTAGGGTTTCAAAGTTTAAAAATTTTGAAATTCGGTCTTCCGCTGCGCAACCAAAACCCTAGCAGTTAGCTGGCTCTAGAGCTGGCTAACGTATGATTTTAAAACGTTAGCTGGCTCCTCTAGAGCTGGCTAACGTATGGTTTTGGATTGTTTTCTTGAAAGTAGTCGACTCGTAAGTCGACTACTTGGCAGAATCTTTCTGTAAAACTGATTTGGGATAATTTTTAGCCACAGTAGTTGACTATTTAGTCGGCTACTGTGAGAAATTTTTCTGTAAAAAGAGCTGGGAACCCATTTTATCCAAAGTAGTCGACTACTTAGTCGACTACTTTGGGAAATCTCTCTATAAAGTAGTCGACTACTTTGGGAAATCTCTCTATAAAGTAGTCGACTACTTTGGGAAATCTCTCTATAAAAGTGGTTTGGGACCAATTTTATCCATAGTGTGGTTGACTACTATGGAAAATTTCTCTGTGGAATTGGTATGAGACTAATTTCTCTTTTGTTAGTCAGCATTTTAGCTGACTAATGAATAAAAAAAATTTTTTTTAGGAACTTCCCAAGAGGTCACCCATCGCTCTCATCCAAGCACGCTTAACTATGAGTTTTGGTGGATAAAAATTTTATGTATAATTGGTCTGAGACCCATATCACTCTCATTAGCTAGTATCCATGCTGACTAATAGATGGGTAACTCCTGTTGTTCATCTGGCAACGAAAATTGGTCAGGGCATAAGTAAAATTTGATAAAAAGTCATTTGAGAGTTTAATTAAGGGCAAGATGAGAAAAAGATTGAAGGGAAAAAATACTTGGCAGAGAAAAAGCCATATGGATTTTGAAAAGCGTGACTTAAGAATAGAGAGGGGCAAAATAGGAATTTCAAAGGGTATTAAAAACCCACTCTTCTTTCCTTAGCCCTTAAGCCACCGTAAGAAAAGAGAAAGAAAAAGGGAAGAAAAGAGAAAAAAAGAAGAGAGGTTTAGCCATGGGAAAGAAGAAGGAAAAAGAAAGAAGGAAGAGAAAAAGAGGAAGAGAAGGAAAGGAGGAAGGCTTGGTGGTTTAGCCTTCTTTGTTAAAGTAAGTCCAAATCTTTCTAAGCTAAAGAATGATGTTAAAATCTTATGATTTAGAGGTAAACGAAGTGATAGCATGTGTATATTATGAATCTTTGAGTATGTTAGGGATTAAAGAATATTATGCTAAGATGTTAAGGCATAGAGCATGCATGCATGATTTCATGAAGCCCTTAGTGTATGTGACCCTAATAATGCATGCATAATGATTTAGGCCAAGAGATTGGTTCCAAGGAGCAAGAACAGGAGAAATAGCAGCCATAGCAATGTACTAACAACTAAGGTGAGTGGGTTTCTCATCTAACTTTGTAAAATATTTTATAATAGTATAGTGATATTTTGCTACAAATTAGAGTGTATCATGCTAAGTATAGTACCTTCAGTAGTCAAATATGGGAAATAAGAACCCGGTTATAATGGTATTATATTTTTAAAGCATATTTCAAAGCAAAGCATGAGTTTAAAGAATAAGCATGGGTTTACAACATGTTTCCAAAGCAAAGTATGAGTCTAAGAAAAAAACAAGAGTTTCAGCAAAGCATGAAATTAAGAGAAAGAAAAGGAAACATGAGTCATAGCATGTTTCAAAGCAAAGTATAGAGTTTCATGAAAAGTATTGTTTGGATAAAAACATATGTTTCAGTAAAGTATGAAATTTATCTTTTAGAATTATGTTTCAAAATGATGCATGGGCATGCATAAGTAGCAATGTTTCAAAGAAAGTATAGCGGATTGTATATTTGGATTATAAACTTATATTGAAGTATTTTTACAACATACAACATAAAGAGCATTGGGGCATTTATGGGGCTGATCACCCTGTAGGCTGTGCTATAACATGAGCATTGCATACATTATTTATAGTCGGTACCTCCTTGCGATTCGATCGTACTATGATCCCGAGGCTAGGGGGAGTGCAAGCTAGATCAATCTAGTGGAGCAGATTTCAAGTAGCCTAGTGGGGCAAGAATCACAGCTCAGTATAGAGCTAGGTTACTATATAGCCCAAGGGGGCTCAGAGATTTTAACCAATGGAGGGGGCAAGCAGGAGGCTTAGGGAAAAGGGGCAAGCTCACACTTGGGGTGAACCGCACATGTGAGGGGTGCCATGTGGTGCAGGGATCCTCAGCGCTCAGTGCACTCACCCACTGAGAGTATACCTGCAGGAGGGCAACTGTAGGGATGTACCTTGGTGGTAGTACACCCAACCCATCATCATGAAATTTTGTAAATGTGACATTTTGTTATTTAAGTTATATTATTGGAAGCATAAGCTAACTTATAAGTTAACTTATCTCATTTATAAAGATTTCTGTATCCGTTGCGATATGTCGTGAATATGACTATGAGTTTTATAATGCGGTTCTCAGCTTTTTCCCATTGTTAGATGGTTATCCAGTCATTGGAACTTAGGTCTCACCCCTCTATCGTTAACATTTTTGGATTTTAGATCAGAGATAGCAGGTTGTCCCTGGAAAGCATGAAAGTGAATTGGTTTGTTAATTATTCGATTGTATATGTATTTGAAATGGATATGGATGGATTTGTAAGACTGTAACCCTATGATGTATTTTGGACTTGGGCGGTTATGAGAAATGACTTTTGTTGTAGAATGAATTTGTGTATATGGTCTTTATAATAGTATAGTGATGAAAGTTATATTGCCTAGAATCATGTGATGAATAGATGAGAAAATCTTATTTTATCTGAGTAGGGTGAAATAAATTGTGATGTGATCATGTAAATAGTATGAATGAATTGAGCAGGTCAAAGTTTTTAGCAGATTAGTATTTTTGTGCATGTAACTTATGGCAATTTGATAGGGATCGCTTGGGCTTTATGGTACTTAGCATAAAGACTAGTAGATCTCTACCCAATTTTTATAAGAAATCATGCCGTCGGAAAGGGGCCCGACACATAGCATGTGCATTGCACACTATATAAAGCTGGCACCTCCTTGTGATTCAATCGTATTATGATCCCAAGGTCAGGGGGAGTACATGCTAGATCAGCCCAATAGGGCAAATTGCAAGCAACTTAGTGGGGCAAGAATCACAGCTCGGTAAAGAGCTAGGTTACTATATAGCTTGAGGGGGCACAAAGATATTGGCCCATGGAGGGGGCAAGTAGGAGGACCAGGGAAAAGGGGCAAGCTCACACCTGGGGTGAACCACACATGTGAGGGGTGCCATGTGGTGCGGGGATCCTCGGCGCTTAGTTCATTCACCCACTGAGAGTACCATTGCAGGAGGGCGACTGTAAAGAAGAATCTCAGTGGTAGCACACACAACCTAGCATCATGAGATTTTGTAAAAGTGACATTACTTTATTTAAGTTATGTTATTGAAAGCATAAGCTAACTTATAAGTTTTCTTATCTCATTTAAAATTTTTTCTGTATCTATTTGCAACATGTTGTATTGGTATATTTATTAGTTTTATAATGTGGTTCTTAGTTTTTCCCATTGCTAGATGGCTATCCAGTCGCTGGGACTTAGGTCTCACCCTTCTACTATTGAAATTTTTGGATTTTAGATCAGAGATAGCTAGTTGGCAGGCTTAAGGGCCGATTATTGAGCCTTCAGCATGTTAGCAGGTTGGCCCTTAGAAGCATGAAATTGATGTGGGTTGCTAGATATTGGATAAATTAGTTGATGTCATTGGTTTATATTACTTGGATTTTATATGTATTTGAAATGGATATGGATGGATGTGTATGACTGTAACCCTATAATATATTTTGTACTTGGATTGGTTATTTGAAATAACTTTCATTGTAGAATGAACTTCTGAATATGATCTTTATAACAGCATCATGATGAAAGTTATATTACCTAGAGTCGTGTAAAGAAAAGTGTGGAAACTTTATTTTTATCTGAGCAGGGTTAAATAAATTGTGATGTTTTCTTGTAAATAGTATGAATTAAACGAGCAGATCAAAGTTTTTAACAAATTAAGTATTTTTGTGCATGTAACTTATGGCAATTGGATAGGGATCACTTGGACTTTATGGTACTTAGCATAAAGACTAGCAAAACTCGACCCAATTTTCATAAGAAATTATGCTGTCGGGAAGGGGGCCTAATAATGTGTGTCGACTTTACCGACCTCAATAAAGCCTACCATAAGGATAGTCTTTCATTATGTTAAATAGATCAACTTGTCAATGCCATCTCTGGATATGAGCTATTGAGTTTATGAATGCATTATTCAAGTACAATTAAATTAAAATGTACCCTGAAGATGAGGAGAAGACAACATTCATCACCAACAAGGGCACCTTCTACTATAGGGTGATGCCCTTTGATTTCATGAATGTGGGAGCTACCTACTAGTGCCTGATTAGTAGAATATTCAAGGACCAGATCAGTCACAACATGGAAGCATACATCAATGGCCTGCAAGTGAAAAGCAAGAAGTGCAGTAGCACTTTGGTGACCTCGATGAGGCATTCTAGGTACTAAGACATTATAACATAAAACTTAACCCTAGCAAATGTGCATTCAGTGTCTCCTATGGGAAGTTCCTTGGCTTTGTAATTATTTAGTGAGGGATCAAGGCTAATCCAGAGAAGATCCAGGTCATCTTGTATAGGGCTTCTATAAGAAGCCCAAGGGAAGTCCCAAGGCTAATAAGCCGAATAGCCACTCTTAGCTACTTTGTATAAAAGGCCATTGAGAAATGTTTTCCTTTCTTCAAGACGCTTCAAAACATCAAGGAGTTTTAGTAGACTAATTAGTGCCAAATGGCCTTCAGCTAGTTAAAGTACTACTTCTCTACCTTTACTGACAAAGCTAACCTTAAGCAAGGTCCTTTACCTATATTTGGTAGTCTATACCATTGTGCTAAGTGTAGTCTTAGTCTAAAAGGAGCAAAAGGTGTTGTGAGACCCAGCCCTTTTGGGCTAGCTCACTTTAAATTAAGATGTAATTTGATTGGATTTAGTTAAAAAAATCAAAAATTATCTAACTATAATTTTTGATTGAATCTATATTCATAATGTTTGACATTGAGTTATCTAATGCATCTTAAACCACTCAAATTAGAGTTCAATTAAGGAAGTTAGGAGCAACTTAATGAACATCTATTCAGTACTAACAAATTTCTGATAAATTATGAAAATGCCATTGATGGAGATAAAGATAATTTTTGATGTTTTTAACCAAATTTTTATATTTAAAAATCATGTTGGATAATTTAGAACTTAGTTTTGAGTCAAAAATATATTTTTAAATATTTAATGGATATTTATCTTTTTGGTTTTCTTAAAGAAATCAGAATCTTACAAAAAATATGAAGTTTATTGATTGTAGGAGATTAGAATCCTATAAAGAGTGAGAACCTCTTGTCTTTAAGAAATCTCTCTATAAATAGGGCTCAATGGAGGTCTTTTGATATCAAATCAATAGTTTAAAAAAATAAAAAAGGCAAAGGTTGAAGGATGAAGAAGGTTGATGGAGCCCTTGAGCGTTAAAAATTTAGGATTAGTTTTTAGTAATTTTATCTAGAGAGATAAGTAATGATTGGCCACTTTTAGAATTTATTATGTTTTTAAATAATTAAATATGTGTAACCCTTGTGATCCTTAGTTTATGAATATTGCAAGCCATGCATATTGACATAATTGTCATAATTTATACTATGATTTTGATTATTTATTACTCATGATGAATTGATGAAAGATGTTGGACTGATGATTCAATGTATAAGATTTATTAGAGATAACAAAACTGAATTTGAGCTTCTAAACCTAACTATGCTGGATAACTTTGGATCCCATTAATGAAGGTTAAATGCTGGTCAATACCCATGCCAATGGGAGATACACATTGGACAGAATCCCACTAGTGGGGGTTAAATACTAGCAATATATATGACCTTAGGGGAAATATATTGGTCAAGACCCTGCCTGTAGGGGTGAAATACTGGCGAGATGATTCAAGAATAGTAGAATTAGATGACATGATATGATGAGAACTAAAAATGTGAAAGATATAGATTATTTGTTTTAACTGTTAAATTGCATATGCGTATTGATATTATGTTATATTTCCAGATGGCTAATCATTGCTTACTAAACTACGGAGATCATAATTATTTCATCTTTCTTTTTAGATTTTGCTCAATAGCTGCTTGGGAAATACTATTGGGAGAGTGCTTGATGTGCAAAGAGAATAAAGATTTTATTAATTAGTTTTGTTGAGACTTAGTGTTTTAAATAGTGGTTTTGTAACTAAATATTTTTATTACTTGAGTACCTTTTTAATTTTATAATTAGAACTTTATACAGCCAAATTGTGATATCATGTGAGATGCCTTGTATATATATAAGGAACTCCTTATGAGTATGTAGCAATTGTTGTAGCTCCAAGCTTGAAATTTGGGTTTGGGGTGTGACAGGTATAGAGATTAATCTACTATATTGACAAAGTTCTAAACAAGGTAGAGACAAGGTATTAGACTGTAGAAAAAGCCACCTACACCTTGGTGATAACAATATGAAAGCTGAGGACTATTTCCTTCCATTTTGTTCACCCTTGAGATGGTTAGTGAATGACATCTAGGTTGAAGGTACTAATTTAAGAAGAGTAATATTTTATAGGTAGTGTGCCTTATAGAGGCGACTTCTATTTAGGTGATGTGAGGTCTAGATTTCTTATGGGCACAAGTCTTCATAGTTAATTAAGCCTTCCTTAGGGGTGAGGAAACTTCTAATAAGAAATTGCAATGAAAATATTTGCCTATTTATACACATAGAAAAAAGATGATTTTATTAATATTTTGGAATGGATATAGAGGTACAAAAGAAGTATTATTCCCTCACAGTATAATTTAATCCCTCATATTTAACTTTTCCTTTTGAGATACAATGACATAGATCTAAGCCTCATTTGATGCCCTTTTTTGCTTTAGAGAAATGCTCAACTTCAAATAGTTTAAGCATTGTGTGACTCTATTAACTGAATGCGATATTACTTCTTTGACTGGAGTGAGAACTTCAGTGATTTGGGGACATTGCTTCCTTAGTGATTTGATGGCATCTTAGGGTAAAGATCCCTTACGGGGCTATTAAGAGAAAGCACTCATATGACACCTTGGCATGAAAGTTCCTTGTGGGTCATAAATAGAGCAATGCTCCTACAAGACCTAGGGATAAAAATCTCTTATAGGGTTTTCAAGAGGGAGCAACGCACATACAATAACCTAGGATAAAAATTCCTTGTATGATTGTCAAGAGAGAGTAATGCTCTTATGACACCCTAGGGTAAAAATTCCTTATGGGGTTGCCAAGAGAAAGCAATGCTCTTATAACATCTTGGGGTGAGAATCCCTTGTAGAACTGTCAAGAGAGAGTAATGCTCTCACAATTGAGGAGCAATGATCCTTTAGCCTTACAGCAATGTGTTTGAGGTTATTTTAGTTACTACTCAAACATTAGCGAGCCATGGTGGTGAAGTGCACATCACCTATAGATCGGTTCACTTGGGTAACTATCCAAAACTTTCTATATTTGGCCTATAACAAAAAGAAAATGATCACGGCATATGATTTGGGTTTTGGGTGCACCTTCTTCAAAGAAACTATAAAAAAAGATATTGACTTGGCTAACAATCCAAAACATTTTATATTCAAACTTGGACAAAAGAGACAAGTAAGGATCTATGGGTTGAGACTTTGGGTACATTATTTCTCAAGAAACTATAAGATGGGTTGATTTAGGCACTAACCCAAAAGTTTTCATATTTAGACTATTTGCAAAATGGGCTAGTAAGAACTATAGTTTAGACATTGGGTATATCATCTTTGAAGAAATAGCCAAATAAATTAGCTCGGGGACTAGCCTAAAATTTTTCATATCTGGATTAATGATAAAACAATAAGTAATGCCTTTAGTCAGACATTGAGAGCACCAGTTTTAAGGAAACAACAAAACGGGCTGATTCAGAAACTAATCCAAAACTTTCCATATTTGGACTAACAACAAAACAAGCAAGGCCTATAATCTGATACCAAGAACACCATCTTTGAGAAAACTGCAAAATGAGTTAATCAAGCATTGATCCAAAAGTTTCTATATTTGGATCGCAATAAAAAAAGATAATTATGGCCGTTAGATGCAATTTTCATGGTTCAAACTAGACCCAATACCATTATTTTACCATTTAGCCTACTTTTCAACAAATTGGCTATGCATTGGTTTAAGATTGGCCTATGGTTTTGATTGTCTGGTCTAAAACACAACACTCTTAATGCCATTAGGATTCAATTGATACAAATTAATTGAATTCACTAATTAGGCTCAATCGCAAATCAAATATAGCATTTTGGATCAATGACTTAGCTTAATTCCTAGTACCTAATCACTAATTAAGGTTAAATCTTATGAATTGAATCAAATCCAATACTTGGGTTTGATTGATAGGCTCAATTAGTAACAATTGGTTGAATCTAATGAAAGAGTTATACCCTAAAAGCTAATCACAATCTGTATTGCGATAAGGTTTCTTTTGTTCTTTCAAAATCATGTACATGACATTTTGGTTATAAATAAAAGGCATTATGTTTCATCATTTGCTGCTTCTTATAATTATGATGAACCCCATAGAATAGGGCAATGATTTTAGGGCTATAATGAGATCATACCAGTGAGACTTAAAATCCTAAAACCCTAATCTAAAACATTCCCAATCGTTGTTACATTGAGTCGGGGATCAATGTTACCAGAAAGACTGGCACATCTTATATATGCTCGATGCAGAGGGTAATTGATCTAACAATCACTTGTGTAAGACACTAATACAAAAATGTGGGTACTCATTAGAGGAATGAGTTTACTAAATTGACCTACCAAGAGAATATCTTATGGATGCTTACTTATTTGTCAAAAGATGATTCTCTAAGTAGGAGTTGTGCAAGTGATCCTTAGACCTAAGATCACCATAGTATCTTGTGCACATGAATCCATGTTTTGGTTTACACTCATTCATGACATTAAGTTGTGTACGAGGTATTCTGGATATAGTGGATTGTGTACGAAGATTGTGAGTAGATCAACAAGGAATCAATCACTTCTAGTAAGAGAAGACCACATCCTACTTGCTCTAATGTTATGATGATTTAGGAAATCTTTGATCAAAGCAAAATGAAAAATTAGAAAGAGTTTTTAATGTTTCATTAATTGAATTATCATTAAAAGATTAAGAGAGACATGAATAAGTAATTGAGTTTGACATTGATCCATACTCATATACTTATTCAGGATGCAGTATGATTGAAGGATTGAATTACACGATAACTTGCCATTGAAGGGTATGTTTGGTATGCCTACCAAATTCATATCTTCTAAGTAGACATGATACGTTGCTAGATGTCAATCTTGTCTTGTAGGTTTGATTGAATTAAAGAGTTTAATTTGATTAACAATTAGAAAGGGTTCTAATTATCAAGTTCAAGATCACACTCATTGGACCTATAAGGATTAGAAATGTTGTAATCATGATAGGTCAACTGGCACCCACACCTACTGTTGGCTAGATACGAAATCCAATGGGTCACACACAAAAAGGAACTGATTAAGGGTCTAATTGGATTAGATCATGTTTGCAGGATAGTCATGGTAGCACGTGTCGCAAATCCTAACTCCTAATTTAAATTGGATTTGAATCTAATTCTTGTTAATCTAATATGATTAGATCATGACCTAATATGGGTTGGCCAAGAGTTGGAACCTAATTGGCTTTATTTGGACCATTGGATGTCTCTTTGAATAATGGTTCTAGACTATTGACCAGCGGCTCGATCTAGACCATTGGATGGCTCCCTGGATGAAGGACTTGGACCATTGGTTGTTGCCTGAATCTGGACCATTGGTTGGCTCTTGAATCTAAACTATTGATGATGCCTTGCTTTTGGACCATTGGATGGCGCCTGGACCATTGGATTATCATGAAATAAGTGTGGAGTAAAGTTATCAATGTGAGAAGGCTGATGACTTATCGGATAAGTTTTTTGAGCGGATACATCATTTCGCTCTTTCTCAGATGCGCACCTCCCCTTAGTGCCTCATCATGATGAGGCGCTAACTTTGGGATACACCTCATAAGGCATGTGGATGGGATGCATCCCTTGGTGATGCACCCCTCCATGCGTCCCGGGGTTCAAAAAAAATAAATCCATTTGAAGAGAAATCAATTTTCTCTCTTTCTTATATTATTTCTCTTATATGTCTTGTCCTAAACTAAGACAAGGAGGTCTTCTTCAGGACAAGAGGCTATCTTGTCCTAAACTAAGACAAGAAGGTCTTCTTTAGGACAAGACCTAAACCAAGACAAGGAGGTCTTCTTTAGGACAAGAGGCTTTGAAGGGTTTTTTGTAAGAGAAAGAAAATTAGAAGGAAAAGAAAGCAAGCCAATCAAATCGTTTGGAAGGATTAAGCATCAAGGATTAAAGTTTTGAAGGAGCTAGAGTCTTGAACCCAGTTCTTGTGTAGATCAATGTTGGAGAGTGAACACTTGGGCACCTTATGGATATTCCAACATTTTAGATTTAGTGTTATAGGTACTCTTCTTATCCAACATTTACTATTTATTAATTTGATTGTTACCATTAAGGAGATCTTGGCTATTAAGGGTTTCATGTATATAGATCTCATTAAGAAATTTGTGAAATCCATGCCTTCCACTTCACTCTTAGGCATGCTCAAGAAACCCTAACAGTGGTATCAGAGCCATCCTTAACTGGTGCAATCAAATGAACATGCATGTTGTAGGATCCATAAATGCTATGTGATAGCAATATTAGTATCATGATATGAAGCATGTTCATTAAAATGTTATGTGATAGCAATATTAGATATGTAACATATTCATTAAAATGCTGTATAGGTCTATAGAAAATTGTTATGTGATAGTAATAATATATTCAAATATCTTGATATGAATTTCATATGAGATATGATCAAGCATGTTCATATTCCTTGATATGCTTGCTTCTTGCATAAGAAATGCAAAGTATATGGAATGTGCTAAGAGATCAGAAAGCCCTCACATAAAATTATATTAAGTCAGAGTGTAAAAATACTTTGAGCTAACCCATTCTATAACAATTGACTAAGTTGGTGTCTAGGAAAGCACTCAAGGTGGTTACTCAAGGTGGTTACTTAATTAGGACCTTACTCTCTAAGCAAGGGGAGCCTCCCACCTACTTACCTGGCCAACTATTTGATTGTCTTTTATGGATAAGCTTAATGTTGATAAAACATTACTCTCAACCTTCCTTCATGCTTAGACATTATTTTGTCAAGATCCATGCTTGTTTGTTGTGTACCCACAAGGCTGGCTATGGGAACTGATATAATATTGTCTTAGTGCATAAAGATGCTTACAACATATTTTAATATGTTGCTTTGTTGTGTACCCACAAGGGCAGCATTATTCAAATATGATTGTATAGAAATGAAGAGTCTGACTTAACTAAAACATTATAGTTTGTTGTGTATCCATAAGGCTATGAATGTTTTAGAGGACAAGATAAAGTTGAGAATTGCATGAGACGCAATTGGAAAGAGTTTCCTACCTTTGAACTCATAAAAGTTTGTTGTGTACCCACAAGGCTTTTATGAGGAATTAAGATCTCAACCCCACTAAGAAAAAAATTGTATTTTTCTCATTTATCATAGTAGAGGGCTATGATAAGTCGATAAAATAGTGAAAGTAACAATTAGGTAAAAGTCTTTGTCTAATTATATATATGTTATCATGATTGGTCTGCTTATGTTAGTTTTATTTTTTATTTATATAGAATTAAATTTGTATTAAATGACTTCTTCACTATCACTGAGGGGCATCTTAGATGCCAACAAGTTGGCCAGCCCGAATTATGTGGATTGGTTGAGGAATCTTAAGATTGTTCTCACACAAGAGAAACTTTACTATATACTTGAAACCCCCGACCTAACATTAGCTAGGGATGATGCTACTAAAGAGAAGGTTGCCACATATAGAATGTGGAAAAATGACAATTTGACTATCAAGTGTATCATACTGGCCTCTATGAGTAATGAGTTACAAAGGCAATATGAAAGCATGGACACTCACTCCATACTTCTTAATTTGAAGGAATTATATGGAAAACAGAGTAGGACTGCTAGATATAAGGTATCTAAGCAATTGTTCCATGCTAGAATGAATGAAGGGACATCCGTGCAAGACCATGCTCTTATGGTTATAGACTTGATCACTCGATTGAATCAATTAGGTTTTGCTATGGATAGTAAACTTAGTCAAGATTTAATCCTGCAATCACTTCCTGAGTCATTCTCTCAGTTTGTTGTAAATTATCACATGAACAAGTTGAATACCTCCTTGCCTGAGCTGTTAAATATGTTGAAGA
This sequence comes from Metroxylon sagu, assembly GCA_017589505.3. Classification (NCBI taxonomy): domain Eukaryota; kingdom Viridiplantae; phylum Streptophyta; class Magnoliopsida; order Arecales; family Arecaceae; genus Metroxylon; species Metroxylon sagu. Next base: position 150,734 of record JACVBY030000372.1, on the reverse strand, counting down.
TAGCTGAAACCCTCATCAAGAAGGAAAGGGTCCAATCCTTCTTGTTGGTGGGGGCTCTAAAAAAAAGTTAAGTAGTAAGGGTTCTAAAAAGAGGCTGAATCCTAAAAAAAGCATCAAGAAAAAGAAAGAAAAGAAGATCTCTAGACCCAGTATCTGTTTCCACTATGGTAAGGAAGGCCACTGGAAAAGAAATTGCAAGAGTTTTCTTGCAGCTATGAAGCTTGATGCAAGAGTTGCATCAAAAGGTATGTTTGTGTTACATGCCAACTTGTCATTAAATTCTTCAGATTCTAATTCTTGGGTATTGGATACTGGCTGTGGTTCTCATATATGTAAGTTATTGCATGGACTGTAGAAAATTAGAAGTTTGAAGAAAGGTGACTTCGAGCTATTCGGCATTGGAGAAGAGTCCCTTCAGGCAGAAGCTATTGGAACCTACATCTTGGAGTTGCCATTCGGCAAGCTTCTAGAACTGGAAAATTATTACTATATGCCAAAAATCATTAGAAATGTAATTTCTATTCCTTTATTGTTAAAGAAAGGTTTTAAAATTAATGGAAAGAGCAATGGTTGCTCTATTTCTTTTTATAATGAATTCTATTGCAAAGGCATTATGGAAAATGGTCTTCTAGTTTTATGTCTTAATGACAATGTGTTTCATGTTGGTGAAAGTAACAAAAGAAAGAGAGAAGATGTTAATAATACCTTCTTTTGGCATTGCCGACTTGGTCATATTAGTGAGTCAAGATTAGACAAGTTATACAAAGAAGAGTTATTTGATCCTTATGATTTTGAATCATTAGGAACTTGTGAATCTTGTCTTATGGGTAAAATGACCAAATCTCCATTCTCAGGATATGGAGAAAGGGCAAATGAGTTGTTAGGACTTGTGCATACAGATGTGTATGGTCCTATGACAACTCTAGCTAGAGGTGGATACTCTTACTTTATCACATTCATTGATGATCTATCAAGGTACGGACATGTGTATCTTTTGAAACATAAGTTCAAAGCTTTTGATAAATTTAAAGAGTATCAAAGTATGATCAAAAAACAAACTGGGAAGTATATTAAAATCCTTCGATCTGATCAAGGAGAAGAATATCTTTCTAGTGAGTTTTTAGACTATCTTAAAGAAAAGGGTATTCTTTCTGAATGGACACCTTCGCATATGTCACAATTAAATGGTGTAGCAGAAAGGAGGAATCATACTCTGTTAGATATGGTACGATCCATGATGTGCTTTATGGATCTTCCTATTCCCTTCTACGGATTTGCTCTAAAGATTGCTGCATATATTTTGAATAGGGTACCTTCTAAATCTGTACCTAGCACTCCATATGAGATATGGAGAAGAAATAAGCCAAATCTTAAGTATCTTAAGATATGGGGCTGTCAAGCTTATGTCAAAAGAAATTTTGGACATAAGTTAAGTGTTATATCAGATAGGTGTATATTTGCAGCTTATCCTAAAAACAGTATAAGATATATCTTCTATAATCCTACTGAACACAAGATTTTTGTTGCTAAGCATGCTATTTTCATGAAGAAAGAGTTTTTCCTTGAAAACGACAAAGATAGAAGAATTAAACTTAAAGAAGTTTATAACCTACAAATTGAGACAAATGATATTCTTCAACCAAATGTACCCATAGATGAGGTACAACCATAACACACATCTCCTCTTCGAAGGTCAGATAGAGTACGAAGAGCACCTAAGAGATATGGGTTTATCATAGAGAATAATGAAGCCTACATCATTGAGAACGATGATCCACTAACCTATTCGAAAGCTGTCATGAGTAGGGACTCTGACAAATGATTGAAGGCCATGAAATCTGAAATAGATTCTATGTATACCAACCAAATATGGATTTTGGTTGATGCACCTGAGGGTGTATCCCTTATAAGTTGCAAATGGGTATATAAGAAAAAGATTGGAGCTGATGGCCAAGTAAATACATATAAGGCCAGGCTAGTGGCAAAAGGTTTTAGACAAAAACAAAGAATTGACTATTATGAAACTTTTTCACCAGTAGCTATGCTCAAGTCTATTCAGATTATGCTTGCAATAGCTACATATTATGATTATGAAATCTGGCTGATAGATGTCAAAACTACATTCCTTAATGGTCATCTTGAGGAAGAGATTTATATGACTTAACAAGAAGGATTTGTCTCAAGTGGGAGAACAAATCAAGTATGCACGCTTAAGAAATCCATTTATGGATTAAAGCAAGCATCGAGGAGTTGGAACATTCATTTTGATATGACAGTTAAAGAGTTTGGCTTTATCAAAAATGTGGACGAACCTTGTGTGTATAAGAAGACAAGTGGAAGTGCTATTGTCTTCTTAGTATTGTATGTAAACGACATACTTCTCATTGGAAATAATGTTCCAATGTTGCAATCGGTCAATACTTGGCTATCAAAAAGGTTTTCCATGAAAGACTTGGGTGAAGCATCCTATATACTGGGTATAAAGATCTATAGGGATAGATCTAAAAGGATGCTAGGCTTATCCCAGTCAAGGTATATAGATAAAGTTCTGAAAAGATTTAGCATGGATGGGAGTAAAAGAGGTTACTTACCCATAGGTCATGACATACATCTCTCTAAGAAGATGTCTCCTAAGACACCTGAAGAGAGGAATAGAATGAGTACTATTCCATATGCATCGGCAGTAGGGTCGATAATGTATGCTATGCTATGTACCAAGCCTGACGTTGCTTATGCCTTGGGCATAAAAAGTAAGTTTCAGGCTGATATAGGGGAGGATCATTGGAAAATAGTGAAAAGCATTCTTAAGTACTTGAAAAGGACTAAAGATGTTTTTCTAGTATATGGAGGATCAAAATTGAAACTAGAAGGTTATTCAGATTCTAATTTTCAGTCAGATCTAGATGATAGCAAGTCCATTTCAGGATATGTCTTTACTCTGAATGGTGGAGCAGTGAGCTGAAAGAGTTCCAAGCAGTAGTCTATAACTGACTCAGTTAATGAGGCAGAGTATATTGCTATAAGTGAAGTAGCTAAGAAAGCTATCTGGATGAAGAAGTTCATCACAGAGTTGGGTGTGGTACCTAAGATTGCTGACCAGTACCAGTTTATTATGATAACACTGGAACTCTTGTATAAGCAAAGGAACCAAGGTCTCATCGTAGGTCCAAGCACATTCTAAGATGCTTCTACCTTGTTCGTGAGATTGTCGAAAGGAAAGACATCAAGATTGAATGAGTAGATACAAAGAATAATCTAGCAGACCCATTCACTAAAGCTTTACCTCAACAACAGTTTGATCACCACCTCAATTGTATGGGGTTAAAGTATAAGAGCGATTGGCTTTAGTGAAAGTGGGAGAATGAAAGAGTTATGCCCTAAAAGCCAATCACAATCTATATTGTGATAGGGTTTCTTTTGTTCTTTCAAATCATGTACATGATATTTTGGTTATAAATAAAAGGCATTATGTTTCATCATTTGCTGCTTCTTATAATTATGATGAACTCCATAGATTAGAACAATGGTTTTAGGGCTATGATGAGATCATACCAGTGAGACCTAAAACCCCAAAACCCTAATCTAAAACATTCCCAATTGTTGGTACATTGAGTCGGGGATCAATGTTACTGGAAAGACTGGCACATCTTATGTATGCTCGATGCAGGGGGGTGATTGATCTTACAATCACTTGTGTGAGATACTAATACAAAGATGTCGGTGCTCATTAGAGGAATGAGTTCATTGAATTATCCTACCAAGAGAACATCTTATGGATGCTTACTTATTTGTCAAAAGATGATTCTCTAAGTAGAAGTTGTGCAAGTGATCCTTAGACCTGAGATCACCATAGTATCTTGTGCACATGAATCTGGTTTACACTAATTCATGACATTAAGTTGTGTACGAGGTATTCTGGATATGGTAGATTGTGTATGAAGGTTGTGAGTAGATCAACAAAGAATCAATCACTTCTAGTAAAAGAAGACCACATCCTACTTGCTCTAATCTTATGATGATTCAGGAAGTCTTTGATCAAAGCTAAATAAAAAATTAGAAAGAGTTTCTAATGTTTCGTTAATTGAATTATCATTAGAAGATTAAGAGAGATATGAATAAGTAATTGAGTTTGACATTGATCCATACTCATATACTTATTCAGGATGCAGTATGATTGAAGAATTGAATTGCATGATAACTTACCATTGAAGGGTATGTTTGGTATGTCCACCAAATTCTATATCTTCCGAATAGACATGATACATTGCTAGATGTCAATCTTGTCTTGTAGGTTTGATTGAATTAAAGAGTTTAATTTGATCAATAATTAAAAAGAGTTCTAATTGTCAAGTTTGGGATTGCACTGATTGGACCTATAAGGATTAGAAATGTTCTAATCATGATAGGTCAACTTGCACCCACACCTACTGCTGGCTAGATGTGGAACCCAATGGGTTACACACAAAAAGAAACTGATCAAGGGTCTAATTGGATTAGATCATATTTATAGGATAGTTATGCTAGCACGTCTTGCAAACCCTAGCTCCTGATTCGAATTAGATTTGAATCTGATTCTTGTATTAGGTTAATCTAATATGATTAGATCATGACCTAATGTGGGTTGGCCAAGAGTTGGAACCCAATTGGCTTTATTTGGACCATTGGATGGCTCTTTGAATAATGGATCTGGATCATTGGTCAGCAGCTTGATTTGGACCATTGGATGGCTCTCTGGATGAAGGACTTGGACCATTGGTTGTTGCCTGAATCTAAACCATTGGTTGGCACCTGAATCTAGACCATTGGTGATGGCGCCTTGCTTTTGGACCATTGGATGTCGCCTTAATCTAAACTATTGGATTATCATGAAATAAGTGTGGGGTGAGGTCATCAGCGTGAGAAGGCTGATGGCTTATCGAATAAGTTTTTTTGAGCATGTACATCTTTCTGCTCTCTCTCAGACCCTCCCCTTAGCACCTGATCATGATGAAGTGGTACCATTGGGACATACCTCATCATGATAAGGCATGTGGATAGGATGCACCCTTAGTGATGCATCCCTCTGCCTCTTATAAATAGGAGTGCATCTGAAAAAATGAATCCATTCAATTCCCTCTCTTTCTTATCTTATTTCTCTTATATGTCTTGTCCTAAATCAAGACAAGGAGGTTTTCTTTAGGACAAGAGGCTGTCTTGTCCTAAACCAGGATAAGGAGGTCTTATTCAGGACAAGACCTAAATCAAGACAAGGAGGTCTTCTTTAGGACAAGAGGCTTTGAAGGGTTTTTTTATAAGAGAAAGAAAATTAAAAGGGAAAGAAAGCAAGCCAATCAAATCCTTTGGAAGGATTAAGCATCAAGGATCAAAGTTTTGAAGGAGCTAGAGTCTTGAACATAGTTCCTGTGTGGTTCAACGTTGGAGGGTGAATACTTGGGCACCTTGTAGATATTCCAACATATTGGATTTAGTGTTACAGGTACTCTTCTTATCCTACATTTACTATTTATTCATTTGATTGTTACCATTAAAGAGATCTTGGCTATTAAGGGTTTCATATAAGTAGATCTCATTAAAAAATTTGTGAAATCCACGCGCTTCCATTGCACTCTTAGGCATGCTTAAGAAACCTTAACATCTAACACTTGAGCTTGACCAATAGACTTGATTATCAATAATTGGATCAAACTCAAGGTCTAGACTTAGCCATTTAGCCTATTAAGTCCAAACTCTATAAGCTAGGTCAAAATCAATTCACTTATTCAACCATCTAACCTAATTGCAGCAAATCAAGTCAAGCTTTGACATTTTGGCTCAATCAATTGACTTGAGTCCAAATGAATAGGTACAAATTGAGTCTAGTTTCTAAGAATGGGCTTAAAGTCAACAATATGCCTTGGTCAGTGGACCAAATTGTCAACATAATTGATGATTGAAGTTAATTTTAATGAATTAGATCAGATCTAGCATTTGGACTTAATTACCTAGTCAATTGGGTTCCAATTTCAATAAATTGAACTGATCCCAATATCTTGGTTTTACCATATGGCTCAATTCCCAACCCATCTCCATTAATTAGATTTAATTCTTTTAGGTTAAAACTAAACATAGTGGTATGGTTTAGGTATTTAACCCAATTGGACTTGATTTTGACTCATGCTAAGTCTAGTTTAAACATATGATCAAACTCGATCTAAGTTAGTTTGAATCAAATCTGGACTTCTAATTATATCATTAAGTGCTTAATTTAGAGCCATGTCAAATAAGCAATGGATGAAAAATAAAATTATGGCATTGTTCACCCATTTCTACGTGCACCCAAGAAAACCTAAGATTAGGGAAGTCCCCTACCAGATGGCAGACACACCACTTGGCAACCCCAAATTCTTTTCATTCCTTTGAGGAGTCCAAATATGAGAGGCTATATTAGATTTATTTAAAATAGGGGCCCCAAACCAATGGACTTCCTAGAATGACATCTATTATGAGACTTGGTCCTTTTGGGCTAGCCCACTCTAGATTAAAAATGAATCCAAATATTTTCAAAAGTATATAATCATAATTTTTGAATAAATTTATATCCATGATGTCTGGTATTGAGTAGCTTTCTAACTCATCTTAAATTACTCAAATCGAAGTTCAGAAAGTTAAGATCATATTCATAAACATATATCAGTGTTGACAAAAATTATGAAAATATCATTAACGGTAATAAGGATGATTTTTGGTATTTTTATTCAAATTTTTATATATCAAAAATTATGTTGGATGATTTAGAAGTTAGTTTTGAGTTAAGAATCAATTTTAAATATTTAATAAATATTTATCTCTTTGATTTTCTTCAAGAAATAGTATCCTACAAAAACTAAAAAGTTTATTGGTTTTAGGTAATTAGTATTGTTGCCCAACTAAGCAACCCAAGAGGGGGGGTGAATTGGGTTCTTAGAAAATTTTTAACAAGAATGTGCAATATTTGTAAAATAATGAAATTGTGTGAGAGTGAAGTGTCAAAATAAGAACAAACCACAATATCAACAGTAGGCACACACACAAACACAAAGATTTATAGTGGTTCGGTGCTAACCCTTACACCTACGTCCACTCCCCAAGAACCCTTTGGAAATTTTCTCCACTAATTATTTTTTCAACGATTACAACCTAGCTAACTAAGCTAGCTTCTTATTTCCAGGCATATGGGAGCCTTTACAACTCACCAATTATGGGTTTGGCACACCCTACACAAGTTTCAACCAAATTGAAACTCAATAGGATATAAGAAAAGAACTATTTCAGAAAACACAGCTCCTCAATGAGTAAATAAAAGCAATAATGATACTTTGTAGATTTTGAAACTTTTCTCCCTTAAATGAACTTTACTTCTTTAAATGCTTGAGTTAAGAGCACTTGATGGAGCTTCTAGAGTGGTTGGTGGAAGCTTTGAATAGGCTTCAATGAATTTTCAAACTTTAGTAACAGGAACTTTTCAAAATAGAACAGGCTGAAATCTCTCTGGATTTTGACTTGATATTTCTTGCTTTTTCTCACTTGTAATCCTTCAAAAATCTACTTAATGTCTTGATAATCTATTCCATTAACTTGTATTTATAGTTTGTTGAAGGATTGGACCGTTGAAGTAGCCGTTTTCGACCGTTGGAATGTCTGAACTAGCCGTTATAGGACATCCCAGGGTGTTTGTCAGCTCCAGAGCCGACTAACCTGAGATTTTTTCCATCGCAGGCCAAGTTAGTCAGCTCTAGAGCCAACTAACACAGGCAAACTCATTGTGTTTGCTACAGTAGTTGGCTCTAGAGCCAACTAACTTGTGGATCTTCACTGTATGGCCATAGTAGTCGGCTTTAGAGCCGACTAACTTGGGAATTCTCTCTGTGAGACCTTCTGTGACACATTTTTGACTTGATAGCTTGCATGTGGGTCGGTTAAAGGCTTCAAACTTCCATTCCAAGTTTAGTAGCTGCCATGGGAGTTGACTAATGTCTCCAAAACTTGAAAAGTCATTCCACGGATAAGAAAACTCATTGTATCAAGGAGAATAAGTACCATAGCTTTCAAAACTTGAACTTTCTTCATTTAATAACTTTGCTAAACATCTGAGTTTCACTTAATTTGAGCTTGAACCATCCTTCTTAGATCTTGGAACTCTCTCTCTTGAACCATAGACTCATTTTGAAGCTTAGAATCCATTTAGATGTTCTTGGTGACTGTTGTATGTCTGAATGTCATAGTGATTCTTCACCAAAATCATTAGTAACCTACTTAATTGTTTTGTGATCATCAAAATCAATGCGAGGTCAACAAGTATCTTATAAAGAGTATAAAACTTATTTGCTTTAGGAAATCTCTTTATAAATAGGCTTAATATAGATATTTTGGTATCAAATCAATAGTTCAAAGGGTAAAAGTTGAGGATTAAGAAGGAAGATGAAGCTCTTGAGCAACAAAAATTGAGGCTTAGCTCATAGTAATTTAATCTAAAGAGGTAAGCAACTCTAATCATAGTTAGAGTATTTTATTAAATCATTTATATCTTATTAAATATTTTAAAATAGTGTACATATTTTATCTAATTATATGCATGGAAAAATGGGATTTGATAATTTAAATAACATACTATTATATTGTGAAAACTTGCATGATTGGTTTTATCATAATTAATAAGTTATGCAAAATCATTTTGGAATTTTTATGTTATAAGTGTATATTGACATGAATATGATTTCAAATTTCATAAAATTCTTTGCATAATTTATTTACATGAAAATCTAGATCAAGCAAGCTTGATAGTTTATGTGATTAGATCATATCCCAAGTTTTATGAAAAATATGTTGTGAATTAATTTGACATTTGAAAATATGCAAGTAAATTATGAAGTTATGTATACATAAAATAAGTAAGTTGAACACATATATGTTACGACTCTCAGTCAAACTATATTTGTGATATGTGAACCTAGCATCTCAAGGTTTGTATGAAGGCATGTGATACTGAGACCCTTTCCATAGGGGATATATGTGGTTTCCATTTTTGTGACCTATGCTATAGGGTTAAGTGCAGTTTTCATTATGTGGCTCTACCACAGGGTTTGTATGTGGTCATAGTTATTGATTGAGGAGTCTTTATTAGACCCTTTGAAAATTAAGTAAAGTTTTATTTGGTAAAGGAAATAAGAACTATTTTTATTTGACACTTGAATAATATAGTTTTTCTACAAGTAATTTAATTTCAAGCATGTGAATAACAATGTTAGTTTAAAGTACTTATGGTTTTACTTATGTATTTAAATTAGCATTACTCTGCATACTTGATTCCTCTAGTTATGTTTAAAGTTGCTTATTAAGCTTTTCTCATAAAAGTTTATGTTGTTTTTTTTTAGAGATTAAGAAATAGGTAGGATTTCGGGTAGAAACTAATCATTTATTTTAATTAATTATGTATAATCATTTGTATAAGATGCCTTGCATGCTAGAGATTTATTTCCCAAGTATGCGGCCGATTGTCATGTCTTGAATTTACCTTGGGTCTGGAGCATGACATTTATGATGTGCCTAGTTCTAAAATGTATGCCCATGTGAAAAAGCAAGCATCATCAACCTTATTTGAGTAAGATTTGAATTAGTTTAGATTTTGAGGAGACACCCACGTGCCCCGAACTAGTTAAAAGGTTGCTAGACTCCTTTATGGGGCTCATATCCCTAAGATAATGCCCAAGAAAGTGAAATCACAGTCCTTAGATTCTTTACGTGCTAAGGGTACTTCCATGCACTCTTAACCATTTGATTTGGTTGAGATCTCTTCCTTTTAGGTCTCTTAGCCTCCATACTATTGCAAACCACTTCAAATACCTAAATAGGCATCTTAGTTGGCTAAGGAACCAGCCACTTGGTATGCAATACTGTCATAACATGCGCTTAAGATCCATAAGCACTCAAACATGGAAAGGGAAGTGATGTTTACTTTATTTATTTAGGATACTTGCCGATCTAAATCCATGCAAAATCCCATGAATTTTCTCACATTTCTTTGAAGATACCATCTAATTAAAGCATGGTTGGATTCCACTTAAACCAAGGATATTTAATTTGGTGCACAAAAGTTCTCAGACTCATGTCATATGCATATCAACATATTCCCAAGCAAATCTAATGCATAATTTTCTTGATTTACTTGATCCACATGATCTTTTCTAGTTGAAATTAGGGCCTTTCAAGGCCTCTAACATAGTACATGAGGTCTACTTAAACCCTTGGGGTGAACCTAAAAGATCATGCTAGACACATAAAAATCCTAGAACGAAGAAATGCTGCCTTTTTTAACCCAAGTCTATTTCTCTCTCAAAGAGAACCCTACACCCACATCTAAGAATCAGAGATGCCACCTCTAAGAAGCCTAAACCTATGTCCTAGAGCCCCTTAGAGTACACTAACTGCAAAGGAAGCTACCATGCTATCCTGTTGCATGGCCTACTGTAGCCCTGCTTGAAAACCAGGAGCCCCTTCCTCTATTCTCCATTCCTTCTAAACCTGAGGTAAGTCCTCTCCCATGATTCCTAAAGTCCCAAAATACTAGAAAACCACATGTTCCTCCCCTTTAAGCACCCTTAAGTTCAATAGAAACGTTTCATGTCATTGATGTACCCTATATGACAACATTGACATCCACCACTCCAAACCTAAAGTTGACCCTTAGAATCATCTTTTCTACATTGAACCTAAAGGTTCAATTATACATATTTTGATGCTAACAAGACATTGACTGATGGACTAATGATATGCTTGAGTTTGTGTTAATAGATAGGTATGATGATTCGCACAAGCCGAAACGTAAATAAAACTTCATCTGATAAGTACTTAATTTGTAAGAAGCTCAAGAGGTATAGAAGGATTCCAAGTTGGTAGAGAATAAGGTCAAATCAACTATTAATTGATATAAGAATATCTAAAGGAAAGTTTATATTTGTAATTTTATTTTTCCTAAGAGTAAGAGAGAGTTGCATAAGGCTTAAGGTTTATTATTTAAAATGATTAGATTAGGTTTTGGATCAAGAAAGGCATGATAAAATACTTAAAAATCCAAAACATAGCTTGGGCAGTCAATCGGACTAAGTTGCGGTCAATCGGACAGAAACCATGCTAATAGGAATGAAACCCTATTCTTTGCCTGGCCTATGGTCAATTGCAACAGGTTAGGGTGGTCAATTGGCATAGGCTTTGTAGTTAATTGGCCCTAGCCTTGATCGTTGATCAGAGGTCTTCTAACAACCATAATTGCTAGTTTTCAACCTACCATTAGGACATGGTTTTGGGTCCTAGCGGTTAGTTATTCAAAGTCTATAAATTTAGAGGCTTTGACACTTGTTTTAGTAATGGATTAGGCTTTGAATTAAGTGGAAAATCATTAGGAAAGCCTTATAGAATTATAGTTCTTGAGCCTTAAGTGTATATTCTCTCTTTCCTAAGTTTGAGGCATTATTTTTATATCCACATTCTTTGGAGTGCTTGCTTATTTTTTCTCTCACTTGAGAGTATAGGGTTCCTCCTTAACCCATGAAAATGAGAGAATGGGTTTATCTTTAGTCTAGAAAAAGGATTATAAAGGTTCCTTTAAGTATGGTAAAAGAAGTGCGTAAGGTTTTGGTCTTCATCTAGTTTAAGAAGATCGGTAGTGGAAATCCTAAGAAGGTATCTTGGATAGTGGATGTAGGCAAGGGATACCAAACTACTTTAAATCTTATGCCTCATTTATTTTTCTTGCACATTTATTTTTTTAGACTTATTCTATTGCAATTACTTTTCTATCCTCTTACATTGAATCTCTTACATTTTCCTTAAGTTTGATATAGTTGAGACTTGGGCTTTGTTTTTAATTGTTTTATTGAGCATTTGACTTAGTTTGATCTATCTTCCTAGTGCTCTAGTTACCTTAACATTTGGCTCTTGTATTTAAGTTTTAATTTGCTATACTTGTCATTTTAAGAACATAGTTTTTTAAGTTTTTATAAAACCCAATTTACCCCTCCTCTTAGGTTGCTCTGGGCCTAACATTCTAGCCATCCCCTTTTTAAAAAAGTCATCCTTGCCTTGATAATATAAAAAACCTACTACCATAATGTTTTTAAGGTACCAAAACCTAAGGTGAAGGCGAGGAGCTGCTATCACCATCAACTTGCAACAGCACAACAGTCCCCAAATTCATTCTTAGTGGTAGAATTCCTTCAAATTTGGGCTGATCATCACAAGAGAGTTGTCCTCTATTCCTCCACAAACATCAATAATTATACTCTATGTGTTCCCAAAGCCAAATAAGCACAATCAAGGTGCAGAAATGGGTTGTGGCTACACATAGCTTGTAAATGGTTTATGTAGTCTTTTCCAAACTTTGTTCCTATGGTTAATTTGCTTGAAGCAAGGCCATTCAATGAGGAAGAGTAGTCCTCTACAACTCTATAGACTCTAGAAAACTCATCTATGGTGCCTTCAAGACTACATGAGGAAAGCAAGATGAAAATCCTAAAGCATGAAGCCTGAGTTGAGCCAAAAGGGGAGTCATTCTCTAAGATTAAAATTAAATCAAGACCATAGAGGAGTCTTACTCCTTGAAAGAAGACTTGGAGCCTTACTCCATGAAAGAAGCTCTGGAGCCTTGCTCTATAGAAGAAAACTTGGAGCCCTACTTTATGGAAGAAGACTTGGATCCCTGCTCTATGAAGGAAGACCTAGAGCCCTACTCCAAAGAAGACCTAGAGCCCTACTCCATAGAAGAAGACTTGGAACTTTGCTCTATGAAAGAAGACTTGGAGCCTTGCTTTGTGAAAGATTTGGATCCTTGCTCCATTAAAGTCTTGAAGCTTTGCTTCTCTGAAGCTTTAAAACCTTGCTCCATCAAAACTCTGGTGCCTTGCTCTATTAAAGTTTTGAAGCCTTACACCATCGAGGATTTGGAGCCTCACTCTATTAAAAATTAAAGCCTTGTTCTATTAAAATTCTAGAGCCTTGCTCCATTCTTGAAAGCTTTAGAATGTTATTCCATTAGAAATTGAAGCCCCACTCTATTGAAATCCAAGATCCTTGATCCATGAAAGAGCTTTTAAGCATAGCATAATTAAAACCTTAGAGCCTTGCTCTATTAAAGTTTAGGAACCCTGCTCTACTAAAGACTTGAAACTTCACTCCATTGAAAATTGAAGCCTTGCTTTATCAAAAATTACAGCCCTACTCCATTGAAAATTTAGAGTCTTGCTTCATTGAAGCTCTAGAGTCTTGCTTTATTAGATCCTTAAAGTCTTGCTCCATTAAAGTTCTAGAGTCTTGCTCTACTAAAGACTTGGAGCCTCACATAATTGAAAACTCTAGAGCTTTATTTCATAAAAAACTAGAGCTTTGCTCCATGAAAACCCTGGAGCCTTGCTTCATTATAGTTATAGAGCTCTATACTACTAAAGGCTTGGAGCCTCGCTCCATTGAAGACTAGAGTCTTGCTCCATCAAAAATCAAAGCTTTGCTCCATCAAAGACATGGGGTCTCACTCTATCAAAGTTTTAGAGCCTTGCTCATTTAAAGATAGCTCATCTGAGTTATTGGTCACCCAATCCGAGTAGCAACCTCACTATTTTGAAGCTCAGTAGCCATCTTGATGTTATTGAAGGACCTAGAATATCACTCCATAAGCAAAGGAGCATAGCTTCTTAAAATGAGATCATGCTATTTCTTGACAATGCAATAAGGGTTCATTACCCTAAGGTGCTATCAAAATGAAGACAATGTGGACAAAGTTTCCTTAGATGAGGCTCAAACCTATATGTCAAAATAGGGACAAATATGAAGGCAAAAAGGAGGATATGAAGGAGAATAAGACATGTGACATTAAACTTAAATCATAAAAGAATAATGATGTCACATTAGAACTCAATAAATATAAATGATAATAGTAATAATAAAGAATCTCTTTTTTATATGGATGCATTTGCACTAGTAAGGCTAATAGCAACTACGATCTTTTAATCGAAAGTTTCCCAATATCTAAGGTGAGAGTTATCAATAGTGGGTGCTTGCACCCACCACCCATGGGAAATCTAGACCCCACAAAATCTAAAAATAAGTTGCCAATAAGGTGCAAAACCCACTAAATTGTTTTGTCCACCATACTTCAACCCGATGCTCAATATAGCCCAAGAAGGTGCAAGCGCTTTGAGGTACTAGAAGGATAGGACTAGAGAATGCCATGTTTGGTGGGACTTAGATTTCTCTTTCCATCTTTGAGATTGTACAGTTAGCCTTTAAGCCATTGCTGCTTTGAAGCCTAGCCTTCTTCATCTTGTATGCACTGTCTCTACATCGACAAATATTTCATCTCTTGAAGCTCCATTAGCCATAATGCTAACCTCTCTAGCTACTAGTTCAATTTGATAAATATTGGTGGTTTCCCCCCTTGTCATGGCCCTAACCTCTCTATCATGTGGCAAGTTTCTCTTCTTCATCGTACGACATTGATGTATCAAGAATGACCCATCCAAGATAAAGACAATCCTTGATATTCCTCCACCAAAGAACCTCAAACAACTATAATCCTTACAAGGGAAGCTCATATATATAAGGAGGTTTATCTCCGGCCTCTTTGAGAAGATGCAACCTTTGCATGGGATGAAGCCTACCAAAGTACCTTCAATGGTTTGATGCAGTACTAGCTCAATCCACCCATATTGGTTACACTAATCCTAGACATACCATTGATCCTTTACACCACTACATTAGAAGGATCACTAGAAGCCCTCCTTGCTTAAAACAATGAAGGAAAAGAAAATGTACTATATTACTTGAGCAGAATGCTAGTAGAGGCAGAACATTCATACTCCTCTATTGAGAAGCATTGTCTTGCTCTCATATTTGTCATTACCAAATTATGACATTGCCTGTTGGCTCACCAAATATATCTTATCTCAAAGTTAGATCCCTTAAATACACTATCATGCCCCAAACCTTAGGGTGAATCTAGGTCATGCCAATCCATCGCATGCTTGAACATACAAGGTGTCTATCACACCATGTCATCATTTAATTCAACTAAACAAAAATTAAATTATTATTCAATAAATCAATTTAATAACAATATATTCATGAATCACATATTACAATGTCATTATGCTTAGCAAATCTATAGAGACTATTATCATAACTAAAAACTAGAACAAAGATGCTAACTAACTAAGGCATTTGATAGGTGCTTTGCTTGCTTCTACTTTAGGTTTCCATTTTATTTTTCTATGTTTGAAACAAAAAAAATAATAATAGAGTTTTATGAGCTTTCACTTAGTAACATTGAGCATAAATTAGTGGATCATGTGTGCATTACATTGTAAAAATTTCTTGTATCATATCATATAACAATAAGGTTTAAAATTATTATTTTAACAATAATAATACTTTAATTTCAAATTCATGGCTGTGTTATAGCAATGCCTTAGTCATTTAATTATGGCCACATACAATCTCTGTGGCAAGGCCAATGCATTGCATTTAATCATGCGGATGGAGTTAGATTCACATATATCTCCTACGAAAGTGAGTTCCAGAATCAATCATCAATCATTCATAATGACTGAGAGTTTATGTATACTATAGTGTCAATCATATTTATTCATCAATAATCCAATCATTCGTATTCAATAATTTTAATTTCATTCTTTATTTTCATTTATCATATTATTTCATGAAATCATTTGTCATAATACTTCACATTCAAATCATAAATGATTTTCTTATGATAATATTTATAGAAAATAGTAGTGATAGTAATCAAACATCTAAAGATTATAAATCATTCCCACATGATAACAATTTATAACAATTGCCAATAATAATACACAATTATATTCTACTTACTTGATCCAAATTTTGTAATAAACATGCCACACAAAATTTGAACCTCTAATAGCATTTCAAAAAAAATGCCAAAATCTTAGTATTTCAAAAATAACTAATTATATGAAAAACATAGCTATTATTTAAATTCATATATTCATTTACCAATTATAAAATAAATTTTATTAATCATGCAATCTTATAAAAATCTCAATTTATGGTCATGTTAATTGATTCAAATAAAATTGGTATGAACTAATAATTATCAAATTTTGATGCTTAAGGGCTTTATCAACCTTTTTAATCCTTTAACTTTCACCTTCTTCATCTTTCTAAACTATTGATTTGATATCAAAAGACCTTCATTAAGTTATAAAGAGATTTTCTAAAGCTAAGAAGTTTTCCACAGTTCATAGGATACTAATATCCTAAAATCAATAAACTTTCTAGTTCTTGTAGGAAACTGATTTCTTTAAGAACACCAAAGAGATAAACATCTATTAAATATTTAAAATATATTCTTAACTCAAAACTAAGTTCTAACTCATCCAATATAATTTTGAAATATAAAAATTTGGATACAACACCAAAAATCGTTCTTAATCACCATCAATAGCTTTTCATAATTTATCAGAAGTTTGTTAGCATTAATATATCTTCATTAAATTGATCCTAGCTTCCTCAATTGAACTTTAATTTGAATGATTCAAGATGCATTAAAAAGCTAACTCAATATTAAATATTATGAATATAGATTCAATCAAAAATTTTGATTATATTATTTTTGATATTTTTTAACTCAATCTAGTTAAATTGGATTTTAATCTAAAGTGAGCTAGCCCAAAAGGGTTAGGTCTCACATTCTCCCCCTCTTAAAAATTTCATCTTTGAATTTATTTTGGAATTGTAAATACTCATTCTTAATTCTTATGTACTTCTAGTCAACCTAATCTCTACCCAGATCATCATTAACCGATCCAAATCCCTAAGGGTCAAACCTAAGCATATCCTTAAGGGTCAAATTATGCCCCAGACCCAAGGGTGGATCTAGAGGATGACAATCCATTGCATACCTGAGAATTAAATTCTTAGCATGTAAGGCATCAAACTCAAATAATACTATAAAATTTAAATAAGTATAACTAGCAATAGTAGATTCAATATCCATTTAATAAAATTAATCAAATTCCATAACAAGGTTAATAACAACATCTAACATAGGATTTTGGTATTAGTTATGCTAAATATTATTAATTCAAACTAACTAATCATCAGAAAATAACTAAATCTTGAACCAACTTCTATCCAAAATCTCATTTATTGTCTTTGAAAAAATAACAAAAACTTTTATGGGCAAAGGCTTAGTACATAACCCCTAACATGTTTAAAGGGATCAAGTAAGCAACTGAATTCAATTTTTGAAACATATGCATAATATGATGTTTAACTATTATTTTCATAAACAATTTTAATAGAAAATAATGTATGTCATTTATAGTAACAATATCAAATTTAAAAACTTAAAGCTTTTATTTCAAAAATTATTATAATAACTCTACAATCATAACCATGGTCACATATAAATCCTATGATAGGGCCAGAATGGATCATCGCATTTAACACTATAGAGGTGGGTCAGAAACTGATCACAGCATATATCTCCTATGGAGGTGGGTCCTGATATCAATCATAAGCCTTTGTACAACCCTGAATGACAAGGACAACATATCATAGATCGTAGTTGACTGAGGGTTCATAACTTATACTTAAACATGTCGTATCTTATTTCATAGGTAAATAGTTTACAAATCATTTAAGTCTCACATAAATTTACTTAGCTTGATACACAACTTTTACATATGAATAGACTTAGAAGTAAACTATAATGAGAATTCATAATTCATCAGAAACTTAATAGGTACATAAGTAACATAACAAAACATATATGCTTATTTGATCCAATTTTTGATACCTACCTATATGCAAAAATTTATATAATTAGTAATTCAGCTTTTTCATGTTAAAAATTTTTTTTGTCATATATTATAAATAAATTCTTAAGATTTAATGTAAGCATAATATCATTTCAAATAATTCTTGCAAAATTTAACAATTATACTAAATTATAAACATATAAATTTTCTCAATAGAAAATATTTAATAAAATCAACTAATTTGAGATTTTCAAGTAATCAAATAGAGCATTTATAAAATTTAATAATTAAATTTTTAATAATTTAAAAAATTCTCTTTTTCCTTTTCCCCTTAGTGTCAGGAACCACCTATTGTGCTAGTATCCACCTTAATCTTTTTATATTATCAATGGACCACATTGTTGATATCCTTTCTTATGCTACATTTACAAAGATTGGTTCCCATTCCTTGATTTAGTTGTCCCAATCTCATTAATCTAGATAGCTAGACACTGCTACTTGATTAACCTAGTCCTCATTGTACTTTTCCACCATTAACTAAAATACTATATAATCCACTCTAATAGTTGTTTTCAGATCTACAGGGGTACAATCCTTGAGTTGCTCTCTCCCTTTTTCTTTTTTTTTATGGTTGAAGCATGATCAAGCTACTCCTATAATCAGGACCTTCAAACTTAGTGGAGCAATTGTATAAGTGGATTAGTCATGTATCAATCTTTGTGAGCAGTCTCATTTGAAAGATTTCTAGTACCTCACTTCTACTATTTTATCATTGCATATGATTTATTTTATTCAAAAATTTATATTTTTTAGGTTTGTCTATGCATTTGATAAAATAGCATAAATATTTGAATTTGAAAATAAAAAATATTTATGCATGGTTTTATATTATCAATTTTTTTTCATATTTCATATATATTTAAAATCAAAAATTTATATATGCATAGCTTGCATAGTTTAAAACATATTTTAAAATTGATCAATCAAGCATGATATATTTCTTTTGAGCATGATCTTGAATAATGATGTATTAAAAAATGTGTTGATTTGAATGAAATAATTTAAATAATTATGAAAAGGATTTTCTAAAACTTATGTATTTAATTTATAGATTCTTGAAAATCAATTTTGAAAGAGTGCTATACCCACTCTCTAGTCTGATTATGGTTCAAATCTAGCCAATTAAGGTAGATTGCTAGCACATGACTATGCATCAATATAATTTATGAGCTTAGGCAGTTAGGATTGACCTCTAACACATGAACACATATCGGCATGTTTTATGGGCCTATAGTGAAAGAGTTATGCCCTAAAAGCCAATCATAATCTGTATTGTGATAGGGTCTCTTTTATTCTTCCAAATCATATACGTGACATTTTGGTTATAAATAGAAGGCATTATGTTTCATCATTTGCTGCTTTTTATAATTATGATGAACCCCATAGATTAGGGCAATGGTTTTAGGGCTATGATGAGATCATGCCAGTGAGACCTAAAACCTTAAAATCCTAATCTAAAACATTCCCAATCGTTGGTACATTAAGTCGGGGATCAATGTTACCAGAAAAACTGACACATCTTATGTATGCTCGATGCAGAGGGTGATTGATCTCACAATCACTTGTGTGAGACACTAATACAAAGATGTGGGTGCTCATTAGAGGAATGAGTTCACTGAATTGACCTACCAAGAGAATATCTTATGGATACTTACTTATTTGTCAAAAGATGATTCTCTAAGTGGGAGTTGTGCAAGTGATCCTTAGACCTGAGATCACCATAGTATCTTATGCACATGAATCCATGTTTTGGTTTATACTCATTCATGACATTAAGTTGTGTACGAGGTATTCTGGATATGGTGGATTGTGTATGAAGATTGTGAGTAGATCAACAAGGAATCAATCACTTCTAGTAAGAGAAGACCACATCCTACTTGCTCTAATCTTATGATGATTCAGGAAGTCTTTGATCAAAGCAGAATGAAAAATTAGAAAGAGTTTCTAATGTTTCATTAATTGAATTATCATTAGAAGATTAAGAGAGACATGAATAAGTAATTAAGTTTGACATTAATCCATACTCATACTTATTCAGGATGCAGTATGATTGAAGGATTGAATTGCACGGTAACTTGCCACTGAAGGGCATGTTTGGTATATCCATCAAATTCCATATCTTTCGGATAGACATGACACGTTGCTAGATGCCAATCTTGTCTTGTAGGTTTGATTGAATTAAAGAGTTTAATTTGATCAACAATTAGAAAGGGTTCTAATTGTCAAGTTCGGGATCGCACTGATTGGACCTATAAGGATTAGAAATGTTCTAATCATGATAGGTCAACTTGCACCCATACCTACTACTGGCTAGATGTGGTACCCAATGGATCACACATAAAAGGAACTGAACAAGGGTCTAATTGGATTAGATCATGTTTGCAGGATAAACATGCTAGCACGTATTGCAAACCCTAGCTCCTGATTCGAATTAGATTCGAATCTGATTCTTGTATTAGGTTAATCTAATATGATTGGATCATAACCTAACGTGGGTTGGCCAAGAGTCAGAACCCAATTGGCTTTATTTGGACCATTGGATGGCTCTTTGAATAATGGATCTGGACCATTGGTCAGCGGCTCGATCTGGACCATTGGATGGCTCCCTAGATGAAGGACCTAGACCATTGGTTATTGCCTTAATCTGGACCATTAGTTGGTGCCTGAATCTGGACCATGGGTGATGGCACCTTGCTTTTGGACCATTGGATGGTGTCTTAATCTGGACCATTAGATTATCATAAAATAAGTGTTGGGTAAGGTTATCAGCATGAGAAGGCACATGGATAAGGCGAGTGGATACGTCTTTCTGCTCTCTTAGATGCGCCCCTCCCCTTAGCACCTCATCATGATAAGGCGCTACCCTTGGAACATGCCTCATCATGATGAGATGCCACTCTTGAGACATGCCTCATCATGATAAGCTGTGTGGATGCGATGCATCCCTTGGTGATGCATCCCTCCGCCTCTTATAAATAGAAGTACATCTCGGGTTCAAAAACGTACATGAATCCATCGAAGAGAAATCAATTCCCTCTCTTTCTTATTTTATTTCTCTTATATGTCTTGTCCTAAACTAAGACAAGGAGGTCTTGTTCAGGACAAGAGGTTGTCTTGTCCTAAACTAAGACAAGGATGTCTTGTTCAAGATAAAACCTAAAATAGGATAAGGAAGCCTTCTTTAGGACAAGAGGCTTTGAAGAGTTTTTGTAAGAGAAAGAAAATTAGAAGGGAAAGAAAGCAAGCCAATCAAATCCTTTGGAAGGATTAAGCATCAAGGATCAAAGTTTTGAAGGAGATAGAGTCTTGAACCCAGTTCCTGTGTGGATCAACGTTGGAGGGTGAACACTTGAGCACCTTGTGGATATTCCAACATATTGGATTTAGCGTTACAAGTACTCTTCTTATCCTACATTTACTATTTATTCATTTGATTGTTACCATTAAGGAGATCTTGGCTATTAAGGGTTTCATTGAAATAGATCTCATTAAGAAATTTATGAAATCTATTCGCTTCCACTGCACTCTTAGGCATGCACAAAAAACCCAACGGTGGTATCAGAGCCATCCTCTAACTGATGCAATCAAATGATTATGCATGTTATAGGATCATTAAAATGCTATGTGATAGCAATATTAGATATCATGATATGTAGCATATTCATTAAAATGCTATGTGATAGCAATATTAGATATCATGATATGAAGCATGTTCATTAAAATGCTATATGATAACAATATTAGATATGAAGCATGTTTATTAAAATGCTATATATGGCTATAGAAATTTGTTATGTGATAACAATAATATATTCAAATATCTTGATTTGAATTTTATATAAGATATGATCAAGCATGTTTTCTTTGATATGCTTGCTTCTTGCATAAGAAATGTAAAGTATATGGAATGTGCTAAGAAACTAGAAAGCCCTCACATTAAATTATATTAAGTCATAGTGTAAAAGTACTTTAAGCTAACCCATTCTAAAGCAATTGACTAAGTTGGTGTCTAGGAAAGCACTCAAGGTGGTTACTTAATTAGGACCTTACTCTTTGAGCAAGGGGAGCCTCACACCTGCTTACCTGGCCAACTATTTTATTGTCTCTTATGGATATGCTTATTGTTGATAAAACACTACTCTAAGCCTTCCTTCATGCCTAGACATTATTTTGTCAAGATCCATGCTAGTTTGTTGTGTACACACAAGGCTAGCTATGGGGATTGATATAATATTATCTTGGTGCATAAAGATGCTTACAACATATTTGCTTTGTTGTATACACACAAGGGTAGCATTATTCAAATATGATTGTATGAAAATGAAGGGTCTAACTTAGTTAAAACATTATAGTTTGTTGTGTACCCACAAGGCTATGAATGTTTTAGAGGACAAGATAAAGTTGAGAATTGCATGAGATGCAATTGGAAAGAGTTTCCTATCTTTGAACTCATAAAGGTTTGTTGTGTACCCACAAGGCTTTTATGAGGAATTAGGATCTCAACCCCACTAAGAAAAATTAGTATTTTTCTCATTTATCATAGGAGAGGGCTATGATAAGTCGATAAAATAGTGAAAGTAACAATTAGATAAAAGTCCTTATCTAATTGTATACATGTCATCATGATTGGTCTGCTTATGTTAGTTTTGTTCTTTGATTATATAGAATTAAATCTGTATTAAATGGCTTCTTCACTATCACTGAGAGGCATCTTAGATGCCAATAAGTTGACCGGCCCAAGCTATGTGGACTGGTTGAGGAATCTTAAGATTGTTGTCACACAAGAGAAACTTTTCTAGATACTTGAAACCCCTGACTTAGCGTCAGCTAGGGATGATGCTACTGAAGAGGAGGTTGCCACATATAGATGTGGAAAAATGACAGTTTGGCTGTCAAGTGTATCATGCTGGCCTCTATGAGTAATGAGTTACAAAGGCAACATGAAAGCATGGACACTCACTTCATACTTCTTAATTTGAAGGAATTATATGGAGAGCAAAGTAAGACTGCTAGATATAAGATATCTAAGCAATTATTCCATGCTAAAATGAATGAAGGGACATCTGTGCAAGACCATGTTCTTATGGTTATAGACTTGATTACTCAATTGAGTCAATTGGGTTTTGCTATAGATAGTGAACTCAGTCAGGATTTGATCCTGCAATCACTTCCCGAGTTATTTTCTTAGTTTGTTGTGAATTATCACATGAACAAGCTGAATACCTCCTTTCCTGAGCTATTAAATATGTTGAAGACAGCTGAAACCCACATCAAGAAGGAAAGGGTCCGATCCTTCTTATTGGTGGGGGCTCTAAAAGAAAGTCAAGCAGTAAGGGTTCTAAGAAAAGGCTGAATCCTAAAAGAAGCATCAAAAAAAAAAAAAAAAAAGGAAAGAAGATCTCTGGACTCGATACTTGTTTCCACTGCGGCAAGGAAGGCCACTGGAAAAGGAATTGCAAGAGTTTACTTACAGCTGTGAAGCCTGATACAAGAGTTGTATCAAAAGGTATGTTTGTGTTACATGCCAATTCTTCAAAATTTTAATTCTTGGGTCTTGGATACCAGTTGTGGTTTCCACATATGCAACTCATTGCATGGACTGCAGAAAATTAGAAGTTTGAAGAAAGGTGACTTCAAGCTGTTCGGCATTGGAGGAGAGTCCCTTCAGGCTGATCCAAAGGTGGAATCGTAATCTATTAGATATTGTACGGTCCATGATGTGCTTTACGGCTCTTCCTATTTCCTTCTAGGGATTTGCCCTAGAGACTATTGCATATATTTTGAATAGGGTACCTTTTAAGTCTGTACCTAGCACTCCATATGAGATATGAAGAGGAAAGAAACCAAATCTTAAATATCTTAAGATATGCGGCTGTCAAGCTTATGTCAAAAGAAATTTTGGATATAAGCTAAGTGTTAGATCAGATAGGTGTATATTTGTAGGTTATCCTAAAAACAGTATAGGATATATCTTCTATAATCCTACTGAACACAAGATTTTTGTTGGTAGGCATGCTATTTTTATAGAGAAAGAGTTTTTCCTTGACAAGGGCAAGGATAGAAGAATTAAACTTAAAGAAGTTTATGATATTCCTCAACCAGATGTACTCATAGATGAGGTACAACCACAATACACATCTCCTCTCCGAAGGTTAGATAGAGTGCGAAGAGCACCTGAGAGATATGAGTTTATCATAAAGAATGATAAAGCCCACATCATTGAGAACGATGATCTACTGACCTATTCAGAAGTTGTCATGAGTAGAGACTCTGATAAATGGCTGAAAGCCATGAAATTCGAAATAGATTCTATGTATACCAACCAAGGGTGGACTTTGGTAGATGCACCTGAGGGTGTAAGCCCTATAGGTTGCAAATGGGTATATAAGAAAAAGATTGGAGCTGATGGCCAAGTAGATACATATAAGGCCAGGCTAGTGGCAGAAGGTTTCAAACAAAAATAAGGAATTGACTATGATGAAACTTTTTCACCAGTAGCTATGCTCAAGTCTATTCGGATTATGCTTGCAATAGCTGTATATTATGATTATGAAATCTGGTAGATGGATGTCAAAACCCTGTTCTTTAATGGTCATCTTGAGGAAGAGGTTTATATGACTCAGCCAGAAGGATTTGTCTCAAGTGGGAGAACAAATCAAGTATGCAAGCTTAAGAAATCCATTTATGGATTAAAGCAAGTATCAAGGAGTTGGAATATCCATTTTGATATGACAATCAAAGAGTTTGGCTTTATCAAAAATGTGGATGAACCTTGTGTGTATAAGAAGACAAGTGGGAGTGCTATTGTCTTCTTAGTATTATATGTAGATGACATACTTCTCATTGAAAATGATGTTCCAATGTTGCAATTGGTCAAGACTTGGCTATCAAAAATGTTTTCCATGAAAGACTTGGGTGAAGCATCCTATATACTGGGTATAAAGATCTATAGGGATAGATCTAAAAGGATACTAGGCTTATCCCAATTAAGGTACATAGATAAAGTGCTAAAAAGATTCAGCATGGATGGGAGTAAAAGAGGTTACTTACCCATAGGTCATGGCATATATCTCTCTAAGAAAATGTCTTCTAAGACACCTAAAGAGAGGAATAGAATGAGTACTATTCATATGCATCAGTAGTAGGGTCGATAATGTATGCTATGCTATGTATCAGGCCTGACGTTGCTTATGCCTTGAGCATAACAAGTAGGTTTCAGGCTAATCCAGGGGAGGATCATTGGAAAACAGTGAAAAGCATTCTTAAGTACTTGAAAAGGACTAAAGATGTTTTTCTAGTATATGGAGGATTAGAATTGAAACTAGAAAGTTATTCAGATTCTAGTTTTTAGTCAGATCCAGATGATAGCAAGTCCATTTCAGGATATGTCTTTACTCTGAATGATGGAGTAGTGAGCTGAAAGAGTTTCAAGCAATAGACTATAGCTGACTCAGTTACTGAGCCAGAGTACATGCTATAAGTGAAGCGGCTAAGGAAGCTGTTTGAATGAAAAAGTTCATCATAGAGTTGGGTGTGGTTCCTAAGATTACTGAACTAGTACCAGTTTATTGTGATAACACTGGAGCTATTGCACAAGCAAAGGAACCAAGGTCTCATCATAGATCCAAGCACATTCTAAGACACTTCCACCTCGTTCATGAGATTGTTGAAAGGAAAGACATTAAAATTGAATGAGTAGATACAAAGAAAAACCTAGCAGACCCATTCATTAAAGCTTTACCTAGCAGCAATTTGATCGCCACCTTAATTATATGGGGTTAAAGTATAAGAGCGATTGGCTTTAGTGCAAGTGGAAGAATGAAAGAGTTATGCCCTAAAAGCCAATCATAATCTGTATTGTGATAGGGTCTCTTTTATTCTTCCAAATCATATACGTGACATTTTGGTTATAAATAGAAGGCATTATGTTTCATCATTTGCTGCTTTTTATAATTATGATGAACCCCATAGATTAGGGCAATGGTTTTAGGGCTATGATGAGATCATGCCAGTGAGACCTAAAACCTTAAAATCCTAATCTAAAACATTCCCAATCGTTGGTACATTAAGTCGGGGATCAATGTTACCAGAAAAACTGACACATCTTATGTATGCTCGATGCAGAGGGTGATTGATCTCACAATCACTTGTGTGAGACACTAATACAAAGATGTGGGTGCTCATTAGAGGAATGAGTTCACTGAATTGACCTACCAAGAGAATATCTTATGGATACTTACTTATTTGTCAAAAGATGATTCTCTAAGTGGGAGTTGTGCAAGTGATCCTTAGACCTGAGATCACCATAGTATCTTATGCACATGAATCCATGTTTTGGTTTATACTCATTCACGACATTAAGTTGTGTACGAGGTATTCTGGATATGGTGGATTGTGTATGAAGATTGTGAGTAGATCAATAAGGAATCAATCACTTCTAGTAAGAGAAGACCACATCCTACTTGCTCTAATCTTATGATGATTCAGGAAGTCTTTGATCAAAGTAGAATGAAAAATTAGAAAGAGTTTCTAATATTTCATTAATTGAATTATCATTAGAAGATTAAGAGAGACATGAATAAGTAATTAAGTTTGACATTAATCCATACTCATATACTTATTCAGGATGTAGTATGATTGAAGGATTGAATTGCATGGTAACTTGCCACTGAAGGGCATGTTTGGTATATCCACCAAATTTCATGTCTTTCGGGTAGACATGATACGTTGCTAGACATCAATCTTGTCTTGTAGGTTTGATTGAATTAAAGAGTTTAATTTGATCAATAATTAGAAAGGGTTCTAATTGTTAAGTTTGGGATCGCACTGATTGGACCTATAAGGATTAGAAATGTTCTAATCATGATAGGTCAACTTGCACCCACACTTACTACTGGCTATATGTGGTACCCAATGAGTTACACACAAAAGGAACTGATCAAGGGTCTAATTGGATTAGATCATGTTTGCAGGATAAACATGCTAGCATGTGTTGCAAACCCTAGCTCTTGATTTGAATTAGATTCGAATCTGATTCTTGTATTAGGTTAATCTAATATGATTGGATTATAACCTAATGTGGGTTGGCCAAGAGTGGAAACCCAATTGGCTTTATTTGGACCATTGGATGGCTCTTTGAATAATGGATCTGGACCATTGGTCAGTGGCTCGATCTGGACCATTAGATGGCTCCCTGGATGAAGGACCTGGACCATTGGTTGTTTCCTAAATCTAGACCATTAGTTGGTGCCTGAATCTGGACCATGGGTGATGGCACCTTGCTTTTGGACCATTGGATGGTGTCTTAATCTGGACCATTGGATTATCATAAAATAAGTGTGGGGTGAGGTTATCAGCGTGAGAAGGCTGATAGCGCATGGATAAGGCAAGTGGATACGTCTTTTCGCTCTCTTAGATGCGCCCCTCCTCTTAGCGCCTCATCATGATAAGGCGCTACCCTTCAGATACGCCTCATCATGATGAGGCGCCACCCTTGGGACACACCTCATCATGATAAGCCATGTGGATGCGATGCATCCCTTGGTGGTGCATCCCTCTGCCTCTTATAAATAGGAGTGCATCTCGGGTTCAAAAACATACATGAATCCATCGAAGAGAAATCAATTCCCTCTCTTTCTTATTTTATTTCTCTTATATGCCTTGTCCTAAACTAAGACAAGGAGGTCTTGTTCAGGACAAGAGGTTGTCTTATCCTAAACTAAGACAAGGATGTCTTCTTCAGGACAAGACCTAAAATAGGACAAGGAAGCCTTTTTTAGGACAAGAGGCTTTGAAGAGTTTTTGTAAGAGAAAGAAAATTAGAAGGGAAAGAAAGCAAGCCAATCAAATCCTTTGGAAGGATTAAGCATCAAGGATCAAAGTTTTGAAGGAGATAGAGTCTTGAACCCAGTTCCTGTATGGATCAATGTTGGAGGGTGAACACTTGGGCACCTTATGGATATTCCAACATATTGGATTTAGCGTTACAGGTACTCTTCTTATCCTACATTTACTATTTATTCATTTGATTGTTACCATTAAGGAGATCTTGGCTATTAAGGGTTTCATGTAAATAGATCTCATTAAGAAATTTATGAAATCTATTCGCTTCCACTACACTATTAGGCATGCACAAGAAACCCAACATATAGCATGTTCTGTGGGCCTAGGAAGTTGGGGTTGATTATTAGCACATGACCATGCAAAGACATATTTTATGAACCTAGCTAGTTAGGGTTGATTACTATCACATGATTATGTGTTGACATGTTTTGATGGCTTAACTAGTTGGGGTTGATAATGGGCACATGGGTGTCTGTCAACATGTTTTGTAGTTAGGATTGTGATACCTCTGACTTTTTTCCTGGGTGAATTATTATTGTAGGTCATAATGATTATAGGAGGGTGAATTTTAAATGTTTTTATTAAAAGGCAAAGAATTCTTAGAAGTGATGCATTTAAAATTTTTTGAAAATTAAGTTGTATATATGTGTATAGTAAAAATGGTTCTTTGTGAGATTGTATCTTGGATTCTAACAAATTGTTTTACATTGTATATGTCATTACATTGTTTATGCAAGATATGCTGGATCTAACTAAGGGTAAGTTTACTTAGTTGTTGGCTCATCATTTTTCTCATGTTTCTTTTTAGAGTCAAGGAATAGCATGATTTGGGCCAAAGGATGTATATTGGAGTTAGTGATACTTACAACAACTTATTTTTTGGATTAGGCTACTATTAAGTCATATTTTGACTTATTACTTTGGAGATAATGTTTTTGTAGTTGACATAATATTATAAACTCGAAACTTTTAGTACTTCTATTAATATCCAATCGCCACTGCTTGATATTCACTTTTAGGTAGACCTGACATCACTATGGGTTCAACCCTATGGGATATGTGGTCATTTATCATATCTTGGCATGGATTTTTGGGTCAATGTGACAATTTTCTATAAAAAAATTTAAGAAATATTGGTAAAAATCTAATCTTGTATTAATAGAGGGTTCATTTTTATATTCTTACTACAAAATAAAAGTGGTGAATTTTTATTATTCATAGATCTACACTTTGAATGGAGAGACAAAGGTTGGTGATGTTCATAATATCATTTGAAAGTTTTATAATAAGTATGAAAGAAAATTCTCCTCCTTCTCTATTTGGGTTACTCATGATATGTTATTGAGATAGTGGGTATATCTCTAATAAATGTGATGAGATAGAAAGAAGAAAAGGAAGATTTCTTTAATTTTTCAAAGAGAATGTGTAATGCCCCAAGCCCACCTGCTAGCCTAGTTAACTCCGTTAGCGGGCTGAAACCATGTGGTTCAAAAACTCAAGTGGAAGTTAATGGATAGCAAGTAGACTTGAGTTATAAGCACATAACACTTTCTTTTTCATCCAATGTGGGACTATTTTTAGGATGTTACAATCTTCCCTCCTTATAATGCGACGTCCTCGTCTCACACTACAAGCTAGCCAGAATTTACCCTCGAGCGGGTTGTTAGTGCTGCAAGGGTAGCTCCACGCCATGACGGGACTCCACCACCATCCCATGGGTAGCCCTTTCCTCATGCCCACTAACTTTCGCACACTCAGATCGGCTTTGATATCATTTGTAATGCCTCAAGCCCGCCTATTGGTCTAATTAACTCTGTTAGCAGGTCGAATCCATGTGGCCCAAAAACTCAAGTGAAAGTTAATTGGTAAGCACATAACACATTTTTGAATCATTGGTGCTGCAAGGGTGGCTTCACACGATGGTGGAACTCCATCATTGTTCCATGGGTAGCGCTTTTCTCATGCCCACCAACTTTTGCACACTTAAATTGGCTTTGATACTATTCGTAATGCCTAAGCCCACCTGCTGGCCCAATTAACTTATTAGCGAACCGAAATCATATGGCCTAAAAGCTAAAGTAAAAGTTAATGGGTAGCAAGTGGACCTAAGTTATAAGCACATAACACTTTCTTTCCCATCCAATATGAGACTAAATTTGGGGTATCATAGAATGCACAATGATAAGTTAAGATAGATCTAGATAAGTTTATGGAAGAAAGCATACTTTCATGGATTGAAAAGGATGCTTCTAATACCTAGCTTGGTAGAAGTCTAAAGCATATTTTCTTAGCTCAAGTTGCACTAGATGTTTTGGCAATTCTACTATCTATAATAACATCAAAATCTATATTTAATATAGGAAGCCAAGTGATAGATTCATTTCAAAGTTCAGTACCTCCTAATATTATTGTAACCATGATGTGCCTTCAAGATTGGCTAAGATATGAGAAAAAAGGTAATGTTATCATATTTTTTACTTATATTTTTTAAATTTATGTTATCTAAAGTATCTTGTTAGTTATTCTTCTATTTTTTCTTAGGTTCTTTTGTATCTATTGATTAAGATCTTGATTCTCTTGATGTGTTTGATAGCTATTCTATCATTCTTAAAGGCTCAAGAACGTCACCATCAATTAACATGTCATGATAATGTAAATGAATTTGACATATAGCCTCAAAAAGAAATCCTAGTCATTTTTGTTTATGTCCACATTTAAACTTTTATACTAATATCACCATTTGTATTGCATGGTAATTAGAGTATTGAAGATTGTCGCAAAATCTTATTTCATTAAACTAAACTATTATGAAAGTTTTCCGAAGCCATTTATGTTCATGAAGATGTGTATGAAGTTTACTTTAAATGAAATTAACTATGGTGGATAATGGATGTGTGGATAAATACTAGTTATACATTTAAATCCCTACTCTTTTATCATTTATCTAATTTAAATTATTTGTTTATTAGTATATGTTAATATATGCAATTTTATTTAACATGGTTACAAGTTAATCATTGCAAAGAAGTTCTACATATTTATATTTTTTAATTGAATTAATGGATCTAAAATACTATTATATCTCTCAGAGGAATAAATGTTTTGTTATGATAAGTGTTATAAGAGCTCTAGTGATGAAGTAAGTATATTATTATTATTATTATTTTGTCAATAATTATTGATTAAGAATGTTTGTACCATTTCAATTGATTTTCTTATTTTATTGTATATGTACTTAGGTACTTCTATTGTTAGTATGGATGAGCATACATTCATGTCAAATAGAAAGTGTTGGTGATTATTCAAATTCTCAATATAAGTGTGAGGCTTAGCCCTTGACTTGGCCTACAAATAGGGCCTAGTCCACATGACCAACCTAGTTTAAAAAAGACAAAAAGGGTGAAACTTGGCCAAGTTAACTCCAACTCATCACCAACCTACCTAGGTTAACTCAATTAAAACCAAGTCAATAATCTCAATTCAGGATGGAATAGGAATCTATTCATTGTTGACTTCTAGTGAGAATTGGAGACCCTGTTCCAATCAAAATAGAGTAGTGGAAGCTCAAGGCTCCTCTATTTAAGGACTCATCTTCCATTAGAGAGATCATGTTGTCAAGCACCATTTCCTTCCTCTTCTCTTCATTTCTAGTGAACTTTCTTGTACCACCAATAGAGCCTTGCCAAAGATGAGATAATTTGTCGTTTGGTTCATGATAACATGATATTCCAAGAATCTTATATTCTTAGTAATCTTGCATTTGGTAATTAGATTACTGGAATACAAAATTACCATATTTGGTTTACCTTGATAGTGTTAGTTTAGTTTCTTAGGAATCCAAGATTTTATAATACAATATTCTTAAATTCTATTTATATTTTGTTATAAACCTTTTTTATCTTTTAAGTGGATATCTTTTTCTCTCTTAAATATGAAATGTTGTAGTAAAAAGCAAAGATTCTTCATAAAATCATATATTTAAATATTATAAATATTTAATATACATTATATATAAATATATATTATTTATTTAATAATATATTATATTATTTAGTAATATATGCTTAATAATATTTATAATATAAATAGTATTATTTTAATATAATAATTTAATATGTAAGAAGGTAAAAATTTTGATAATTTTAAATTTTAAATTTATATATTATTATATACATATATAATATTATTTAAATTATTAAATTTAATATTAATATAATATATTATATTACATTTTTAATATTAAATCTAATATAATATTAAATATTCAAATATTAGCCTGTGTATATTAAATATATAATCAAATTAGATATTATTAAATATTTACATGGAAGTCAACTAAGATTACCATACTTTAATAATATCAAGTATTCACCTTTTAAAAGAAAATCAGATTCTCATAATTTGTGGTAATCTTAGATTACTGAGAATTAAATATTACCACTCAGAGTACTATATCTATTTGTCAAACATGATATGTATGGTAATCTCAGATCATTAAGATAGATTACTACCATCCAAATGATCCCTAAGAATATTCCACCTTAATCTTCCCCTAGTTCTTTGTTTATTGTAACTATCGTTAATTGATTTAGAAAGGAAATCATCAAGATCAAAGAGTTGGGTACCTTGTTTCAAGGGTACCAACTCTATTTTGAAAAGAAGGGCAACAACCCCATGTTCAGTAAGCCTCACCGCTATTGCAATCCAACATCAGACCCCAGCTACTAAGTAGGCAAGCCCAAGGTTGTTCCAACATTGAGGAAAGAAGGATTACCCATCTTCTTTCCATCTCCCTTATTTCTATTAGGGTGGTTGTTGGCTAGTACCATCATTGCAAGTAGCTCTCCACCACAAGTGTCAACTTTTAGCCACTAGCTCTACCTTCACCACCACCATGCTCTGGTTCTATTAAGAAAGCATGAATGAAGGGGGATCTACCTAGGATAGTGGTCCATAGCCCAACTCTATTTTCATTTCTTATGGACTCTAGGCTAAAGAACCCTCCCCCTCCTCAAGTAGTCCTTTGGCGGTCCCCTCTCATTTGTTCTCCTTGGTGTACCAATTGTGGGTCCTAAACTTAGCTAGTGATCACTTATTGTGCCATTTTCCATGCTGATATTCATCGGGTTACATTGGACTCTACTATTAATAACCATTGCCATGTTATTTTTGTTTAATCCTATCCTCCCTTCCTTGATTTAGCAAGTTAATATCTATGTTTGACCAACCTATGTTGCCAAAAATTGTTGCCAGAGGGTCTTGTCCATAGATATTTCCACTATTGAATGTATATACCCTATAATCCACTTCCATTATTGGTTTTACATCTATAGGGGTGTAGTTGCCCTACTTATTCTCTTTATTTTCTATAGTGATTGAAGGTTGATAGTATCCACTACTATGATCAAAACCTTTGACTCTTATAGATCACTAGAATTAAGGATAAAGTCATATGTTTGAGGCTATAAATAATTATGTATTTTATTGCATAAATTGCAAGGCTTTATTAACTTTAATTGTGAGGCTTTATTAACTTTAATTGGTATGTACCTCTAGCCATAGTATTTTATCATGTTTGTCATATGCTTTGTTCAAAAATTTATATTACTTTGATTATTAGATGCATAGGAAAAAATAGAATAAAGATTTAAAGTTGAAATTATGGACATTACTTATGCATATTTTTATATATGTTTAATGACATGGTTGCCTACATGAATAAAATTTATGTGAAAATGTACTTTTGGTCCTCAAACTTACTCAAATTTCATTTTGGTCTTGAAACTTTTATTTGTTATAGTTTAGTCCCTTATCTTTTAAGAATGTTATATTCCCAAAGTCCCATTATATGGGATCAGTTAAAATTGATAAAATAGCCAATGTATTACTGCTAAAATCTAATGTTTGTTCTTGTTAATTTCTAAGTTCTACATTTTAGTTTTGGTTTAGTATATGTTGGGCTCATATATAGTTGAACTTATGTTATTATGGTGGTTTTATGTTTTAATATATAAACTTATGTAGGGCGTGGTAGCCTTACATGTAAGAGGGGCATTATGTTTTAAATATTATAGAACCAGAATTTGAGGAGTCAGATGGATAAACTCTAGATCTATTTTTTGGTTGAATGAAAAAATCCTCTTTCTCTCTCTCTTTCTCTCTATCTCTCTTGTAATCTCAATCGGAAGGAATCGATTCAACATCAAGAATCCATTTCTGATGAAGGTAGAAAATAATCCCATTAGAAATTGGTATTAGAGCCGAGGTGCTTGTGGATGAAGGGGAGAAGAAAAGGCCAGAGAAGATGACCATGGCTCTTTAGATCTATAAAAAAAAAAAAAAAAAAAAAAGAAAGAAAAAGAAGAAAAGAAAAAGGGAAAGAAAGAGAGAAAGAAAAAGAAAAGCGCAAAGCTTAAAAATCGACGTGACAGGAAAAGTAGTCAATCGCCAGATTTGAACAAAAAAAATTGTATTTCCGTTTGGAAGAGGCCTTCTATTCTACCTGGGAAAGGGCACTTGGAGACGTGAGATTTAAACAGAATTTATATAGGAGAAGAGATAGTGGAGCATTGACTTTTTGAAATTTCTGATGGTATTTGTCCCTTAAAAAAATAGAAAAGGAAAGAAGAGAAAGATACCGATTTGGTCTATAAAGCACGATAACATTATCCTAAAATATTTCCATGGCAAGCTCAAGTAATATGGGTATGAGCATCAATCAGCCTTCTATTCCTATTTTTGATGGAGAAAATTATGATTATTGGAGCATCAAAATGAAGACCCTTTTCATTTCACAAGAAATTTGGGATTTAGTGGAGAATGGGTATGAAGAGCCATCTGCTCCAACCAACCAACAAAAATAGCAATTGAAGGACTATAAAAAGAAGGATGCCAAAGCTCTGTTCTTCATCCAACAAGCCGTGTCTGACAAGATTTTTCCAAGAATCATTAGAGCCACTAAATCAAAGGAGGCATGGGACATCTTGCAAGAGGAATTTCAAGGAAACACCAAGGTGAGAGGTATCAAACTTCAAACTCTAAGAAGAGAGTTAGATAATTTGAGAATGCAAGAAAATGAGAAATTAAAGGATTACTTCTCCAAAATTATGGAGATTGTTAATCAAATGAAAAGCTATGGTGAAACTATCACCGAGCAAAGAATATGTGAAAAAATTTTGGCTAGTTTGCCTCCAAAATTTGATACAATAGTTACAATTATTGAAGAATCTAAAGATCTTTCTATGTTAAGTATTCATGAGTTGACGGGATCTCTTGAGGCTCATGAGCAAAGGTTATTTAAGCATAAAGAACAATCAATTGAAAGTGCCTTTCAATCTAAACTCAAAGTATTTGACAAAAATTCTCAAAAAGAATCATCTAGTCATGCACAAGTTAAAAGAGAGTCATTTAGATGTGGAAATCAAAGTAGAGGAGGAGGAAGAAATATGAGAGGAAGAAGTAGAGGAAGGCAAAGAAATAACCTTCCAAGAAGACAAAATGATGAGAGCACTCAACAAAGGTATAATATATGTAAAAGGTCTTCTCATGTTGAAAAAGATTGTTAGTTTAAGGGGAAACCCCAATGTCATAATTATAAAAAATTTGGCCATGTTCAAAAAGATTGTATGTACCAAGCAAGTGAGCAAGCACACTTCTTTGAAGAAAATGAAGGTGAGCAAAGTACATTTTATACATGTCAAACTACGGAGGAGCAATGGAATGATGTATGGTATCTTGATAGTGGATGCAGCAACCACATGACCGGTGATATAATATCCTGAACTTGGAAGACTTGTAATTTCATTTTAAGCATGTTTTTATTATTATTTTAGTCTTCTGGTGTTAATGATTTGAGTGGAATCTTGAAATGATGTGAAAGCTGAAATTTGAAGTTATTTTGAGTTTTCCTCATTATCCTTTCAAAAAACTAATAAAATCAGTTATTTGAGCTTGTAATTGAAGTTTTTGTAATGATTTCAATATCTACTAGTTGCTTTTGATCCTTGGGAGAGGTTGGAATGAAAATTTTGGAGGTTGGAATGCATTGAAAGGGTTTTTAGAAAGGATTTTATGAGAGGAAATAGTTTTTGAAAACGGAAATTTGAATGTTAGCTGACTCTAGAGTCAGCTAACGTGTGAAATTTTGATGTTAGCTGACTCTAGAGTCAGCTAACGGATGAAAATTGACTATTTGGGAATTTTGGTAAGCTAACAGGGGAAGTTAGCTGACTCTAGAGTCAGCTAACTCCCTGAAGCTCACTGTTTAAGTTAGCTATGAGAATTTTGTCTGTGGAGCTGGTTTTAGACCAATTTCACTCTTAATCTGGTTTTAGACCAATTTCACTCTTAATCAAGGACTTCCCAGTGGGTTACCCATCGCTCTCACCCAAGCACGCTTAACTAAGGTTTAAGGTGGACAAAAATCTTCTGTGGAAGTAGTTTGAGGATAATTTCACTCTCATTAGCTAGCATCCATGCTGACTAATAGGTGGATAACCCCTGTTTTTTATCTAATAATGGAATTTGACCAAGGGCATTAACAAAAATTTGATGAGGAATAAAAGTAAAATTTGATAAAAAGTCATTTAAGGATTTGATCAAGGGCAAGGCGGGAAAGAAAATTGAAGGGGCAAAAATACTTGATGGAGAAGGATGCCATGTGGGCTTTGAAAAGCGTGACTTAAGAGTGAAGAGGAGCAAAATAGGAATTTACAAAAGCATTTAAGGTCACCCATCTCTCCTTAGTCCTTAAGCGACCGTGTGAAAGGAGAGAAAAAGAAAGAAAAGGGGAAGAAAGAGAGAAAAAAGGAAAGGTTCTGTCAGCCGTGGAGAAGAAGAAGAGAAGAAGAAAAAGAAAAGAAGAAGAAGAGAGGAAGAAGAGAAGAAGAGGAAGGGAAGGAAAAAGGCTTGATGGTTTAGCCATCTTTTCTAAGATAAGTCCAAACTTTCCTAAGCTAGAGAATGATGTTTAAATCTCATGATTTAGAGGCAAATGAGGTGATAGTATGTGTAGATTGTGAATCCTTGAGCATGTTAGGGATTAAAGGGTATTATGCTAAGATATGAAGGCATAAAGCATATATGCATAGTTTCATGAAACCCTTGGTGCTTGTGACCCTAATGATGCATGTATGATGACTTAGGCTAAGGGATTAATTCAAAGGAGCTAGAACAAGGGAAATAGCAGCTATAGCAGTGTGCTAGCAGCTAAGGTGAGTAGGTTTCTCATCTAACTTTGAGAAATGTTTTATTATAGCATAGTAATATTTTGCTATAAATCAGAGTATGTCATGCTAAGTATAGTATTTCAAGTGGTTAAATATGGGAAGTGAGAACCCAGTTATGATGTATCTTATTCTTAAAGCATAGTCTAAAGCAAAACATGAGTTTAAGAGCAAAGCATAAGTTCAAAGCATGTTCTAAAGAAAAGCATAAGTTTAAAGCATGTTCTAAAGTAAAGCATGAATTTAAAGCATGTTTTAAAGCAAAGCATGAGTTTAAAGCATGTTCTAAAGCAAAGCACGGGTTTAAAGCATGTTCTAAAGCAAAGCATGGGTTTAAAGCATATTTTAAAGCAAAGCATGAGTTAAGAGAAGAAAAGGAAACATGGGCTAGAGATGTTTCAAAGCAAAGTGAGTTTCAGCAAAGCATAAGTTTCAGAAAAAGCATGAGTTTCAGCAAAGCATGATTTAAGAAAAGAAAAGGAAAACATAGGCTAGAGCATATTTCAAAGCAAGTATAGAGTTTCATAAAAAGCATTATTTGGATAAAAACACATGTTTCAGTAAACATGGAATTTACTTTTCAGATTTATTTTTCAAAGTGATGCATGGGCTGCATGAATATCAATGTTTCAAAGAAAGTATAGCTGACTGTATATTGGATTATAAACTTATATTTGAGTATTTCTACAGCATACAACATAAAGAGCATGGGGCCATCTACGGGGCTGATCACCCTGTAGACTTGCCATAGCATGAGCATTGCATACACTATTATAGCCGGCACCTTCTTGCAACTTAATCATACTATGATTCTGAGGCCAGGGGGAGTACAAGCTAGATCAGCCCAGTGGGGCAGATTGTAAGCAGCCCAGTGGGGCAAGAATCACAGCTCGGTTAAGAGCTAGATTACTATATAACCTGAGGGGGCTCAGAGATATAGGCCCATGGAGAGGGCAAGCAGGAGGCCCAGGGAAAAGGAGCAAGCTCACACCTGGGGTGAACTGCACATGTGAGGGGTGCCATGTGGTGCGGAGATCCTCGGCGCTTAGTACACTCACCCACTGAGAGTACACCTGCAGGAGGGCGACTGTAGGGATATGCCTTAGTGGTAGCACACCCAGCCCATCATCATGAAGTTTTGTAAAAGTGGCATTATCTTATTTAAGTTGCATTATTGGAAGCATAAGCTAACTTATGAGTTTTCTTATCTCATTGAAAAGATTTCTATATCAATTGTGATATGTTGTATCAGGATGCTTATTGGTTTTTAAAATATGGTTCTCAATTTTTCCCCATTGTTAGATGGCTATTCGGTCACTGGGACTTAGGTCTCACCCCTCTATTGTTGAAATTTTTGGATTTCAAATCAGAGATAACAGGTTGGCCCTTGGATGCCTGATTTTGATGTGGGCTGCTAGATGTGGATAAATTGATTGATGTCATGGACTTATGTTACTTGGATTGTATATATATTGAAAATGGATATGGATGGATTTGTATAACTGTAACCCTATGATGCATTTTGGACTTGGGTGGTTATGAGAAAGGACTATTATTGTGGAATGGTTTTGTGTATATGGTCTTTATAGCAATATAGTGATGAAAGTTATATTGCCTATAATCATGTGTTGAGTAATATAAAAATCTTATGTTATCTGAGCAGGATGAAATAAATGGTGATGTGATCTTATGAATAATATGAATGAAATGAGCAGGTCAAAGTTTTTAGCAGGTTATGTATTTTTGTGCATGTAACTTATGGCAATTGGATAGGGATCGCTTGAGCTTTATGGTACTTAGCATAAAGACTAGTAGATCTCTACCCAATTTTCATAAGAAATCATGCCATCAGGAAGGGGCCTAATAGGTTTTGGTATCAGAGCCCTAGGTTATTGATCTTAGGGGTATAAGCATGAGTCTAGCATAGTGAGTATAGTTTTGAATGATAAACTTGATCAAATGAATTGTGTCTTGTAAGATGGTTTCTACCAAGACAAGAACGGATGGAGAGCAGTCCTCAAGGAGAGGTAGAGGCAGAGGTAGGGGTAGACCCAGAAAGTCTGATAAGGAAGACCAACCTAGTAGAGCTATTTCTAGTGATCCACCATCTGATGGTGCAGGGGTGGAGGTATCTCAGGAGCATATGCATGATTCTCATTCCCATTCTACTACCCCGGTGCCAGTGGACCCATCCCTAGCACAGGCTCAAGAGTCGAGTATGCCAGATTTGGTGGGGATGATCACTCAGGCAGTGGTAGCAATAGTGACCTCTAGTTCCATTCTTCAGTCTAGAAATCTTAAAGCAGAAAGGAATGTAGAGAGAGCTAGAAAGTTGGGGGCTCTAGAGTTTCAAGGGACCACTGACCCTATTCAGGCTGATGTTTGGCTTCAAAGGATAGAAAGGGTCTTTGAAGTGATGAAGTGCTTTGAAGAGCAAAAGCTGAGTATAGCAACCTTCTTGTTAGAAGGAAGAGTACAAAATTGGTGGAGATCTGTTAGTAGTAGACAGCCATAAGGGGTGGAGGTGACCTAGGAGAGTTTTAAGAAGGAATTTTACCAGCAATATTATTCAGAGGTGTATAGAGATCAGAAGAGGAGAGAATTTCTTAATTTAACCTAGGGAAAGATGTCTATAGCTAAGTATGAGGCTACCTTTATTTAGTTGTCTCGATTTGCTGAAGCCCTAGTAGTGGATGAGAGGAAGAAATGTAGGCTATTTTAGGATGGATTAAATCTCTCAATTAAGGCTAAGACCAGCATGCAGTGTTATAGTAGTTATTCTGAGCTGGTGCAAGGGGCTCTCAAGGCAGAGGAGATAGAGAAGGAGTTCCTTAGTAGGAGGTAGGAGAGGTCAAAAAGGGCTGCACCTAGTTTCCTTTCGGGTGCAGGAGGAACTCAGCAGTTCAAGAAGCCCTAGAGGGTGGGACAGTTTGGTTCCAGTTATAGAGCTCCTACAGATGTTGGTAGAAGGTCAGCATCTGTGTCAGTATTTAGTCCTGTCTAAAGAAAACAGTATATGAAGGGATGTCTTAGGCTGTTAGTAGTAGAGTGGTAGGAAAGATAAGAGATCAGAGCCGCTCCTTTGGTGGTGGGAGGACTCTACCCCAGTGCAGTGTCTGTGGGAAGATGCACTCTGGGGAATGTAAGAGAGGTAATAGAGGATGTTATATCTGTGGTCAGATGATCACTTGAAGAGAGATTATCCTAAGAGAGTGCAGAGCAGCGATCATCCTCAAGGATCAGCTGCACCTAGAGGACAGCTTACTAGAAGGGGAGATAGTAGTATCCCAACCTCAGCCAGTCAGATGAGATCTAGTGCTAATCAACAAGGGATGATTCCTAGTGTTCCAAGGGCTGAAGCTAGAGTTTTTGCAATGACTAGGCAAGAGGCTCAGGTCAACCCTGATGTGGTGACAGGTATATTACCCATTTGCAATTTTGATGCTTATGTTTTAATTGATTCTAGATCTACGCATTCATTCATAGCAGTAGATTTCATCAAGCATCTAAATAAAGCTATGAGTTTATTGGGTAGTCAGTTGGTAGTATCCGTGCCAATAGGAAAGCCTTTCATTGCAGATCAGGTGTATAAAGATTGTGCCATTTTAGTAGAGGGCCAAGAATTGTTAGCAGATTTGATTCCATTAAATCTAAAAGAATTTGATGCTATATTGGGAATGGATTGGTTATCAATGCATAGGGCCAAAGTAGACTGTTCAAAGAAAGAAGTAGTATTTCCTACCTCAGATGGTAGAGAGATTTATTTTGTAGGAGAAAAGAGAGTGTTGCCCTCAAGTGTGATTTCAGCTTTGACAGCTAGCAGAATGATAAGAAAGGGGTATGGAGCCTATTTAGCTTATGTGGTGAATTTAGAAGATAGTGGTCCAGAGCTATCTAATATTCCGATGGTACATGAATTTTCAGATGTATTTCCTGAGGAGTTGCCAGGATTGCCACCAGATAGAGAGATAGAGTTCAGTATAGACTTGACCTCAGATACTAGACCTATAGCCAGGGCACCCTATAGAATGGCTCCAGTAGAATTAAAAGAATTAAAAGTCCAACTTTAGGAGTTGCTTGATAAAGGGTTCATTAGACCCAGTGTTTCACCATGGGGTGCACCTGTGTTGTTTGTAAAGAAGAAAGATGGTACCTTAAGGTTATGCATAGACTATAGACAGCTCAATAAGGTGACCATTAGAAATAATTATCCATTGCCAATGATAGATGATCTGTTTGATCAGCTTCAGGGGGCAGCAGTGTTTTCAAAGATTGACCTTAGATCTGGGTATCATCAGTTGAAAATAAAGAAAGAGGATGTACCAAAGACTGCTTTCAGGACCAGATATGGTCATTATGAGTTTTTGGTGATGCCTTTTGGCTTGACTAATGCCCCAGCTGCTTTTATGGGATTGATGAACCAAGTGTTCCAGAAATTTTTAGATAAATTTATGATAGTGTTTATTGATGATATCCTGATATATTCTAGAAGCAGAGAGGAGCATGAACAGCATTTGAGGATAGTGTTGCAAACCTTAAGGGAGAAGCAGTTGTATGCCAAGTTGAGTAAAAGTGAGTTTTGGTTAGATGAGGTTAAATTCTTGGGACATGTGATATCAGCTAAAGGTATTATGGTAGACCCTCAGAAAATGGAGGCAATAGTGAATTGGGAAGCACCTACAAATTTGATAGAGGTGAGGAGTTTCTTGGGCTTGGCAGGATACTATAGAAGA
The DNA here is from genome assembly GCA_017589505.3 of Metroxylon sagu. Lineage (NCBI taxonomy): Eukaryota > Viridiplantae > Streptophyta > Magnoliopsida > Arecales > Arecaceae > Metroxylon > Metroxylon sagu. The sequence goes on along the minus strand of JACVBY030000372.1, from coordinate 109,070 downwards.
TTTATAGAAAACTTCTCTATTATAGCTTCTCCCATGACCAAGCTATTAAGAAAGAATACCAAATTTGAATGGTCTAGTGAATGTCAGGAATGTATGGATGAGTTGAAGAGGAGATTGACTTCAGCTCCAGTGCTTACCCTCCTAGATAGTAACTGTGATTTTGTGATATATAGTGATGTATCTTTCAAAGGTTTGGGGTGTGTATTGATGCAAAATGGGAAGGTGATTGCTTACATCTCTAGGCAGTTAGGGTCCCATGAAAAGAATTACCCTACCCATGATTTAGAATTAGCAACAGTAGTATTTGCATTAAAAGTATGGAGACACTATTTGTATAGGATGAAATGCCAGATATTTACAGATCACAAAAGCTTAAAGTATATCCTAACATAAAAAGAATTGAATCTCAGGCAAAGGAGATGGATAGAGTTGATAAAAGATTATGACTGTACTATAGAGTATCACCCAGGGAAAGCCAATGTAGTGGCTGATGCATTGAGTCGAAAGTCTACATCAACCTTAGCTTCCATTAGAGCAGTGCAGTTACCTCTAATGTTAGAATTGAGAGAGCTAGATGCAGAGCTGGCAGCAGATAATTCAGGAGCCTTACTAGCAAATTTCAGAGTCAGACCAATGTTGCTTGAGGAAATAAGAGAGGCTCAAGTGCAGGATCCACAATTGCAAAAAGCTAAAGAATTAATTTAGAGTGGGTCCCAATCAGAATTTTCAGTTAGAAGTGATGGTATATTGTTATTTAAGAATAGAGTATGTGTGCCAGCAATAGAATCATTAAAGGAGAAAATTTTGAAGGAAGCCTATAGTTCAACCTATGCAATGCACCCAGGAAGCACTAAGATGTATAGAACTATTAAGCAAAATTATTGGTGGTATGGGATGAAAAAAGAGATAGCTGGGTATGTTGCTAAATGTTTAGTGTGCCAGCAGATTAAAGCAGAACATCAGAGCCCAGCTGGCAAAATGCAGTCATTATTTATGCCAGAATGGAAGTGGGAGCATATTACCATGGATTTTGTTGTGGGTCTCCCAAAGACAAGAAGAGGTAATGATTTTATTTGGGTGATAGTAGATAGATTGACAAAATCTGCCTACTTTTTGCCTATCCAGATTTCATTTACCTTGGATAGATTAGCAAAATTGTATGTGAATGAAATTGTGAGTAGACATGGGGTACCAGTATCCATTGTATCAGATAGAGATCCAAGGTTCACATCTCATTTTTGGGCAGAGTTGCAGAAAGCTTTAGGAACTAAGTTGAGATTTAGTATAGCATTTCATCCTCAAACTGATGGGCAATCTGAGAGAACCATCCAGACACTGGAGGATATGTTGAGAGCATATGTTATTGAATTCTCAGGTAGCTGGGATGAGCACTTGCCATTGATTGAGTTTGCATATAATAACAGTTATCATTCTAGCATTGATATGACACCTTATGAAGCTTTATATGGAAGAAAATGTAGAACTCCAGTGTGCTGGGATGAGGAAGGAGAAAGGAGGCTGCTAGGCCCAGAGTTGGTGCAGCTCACAACAGATCAGGTTAGAATTATTAGAGCTATATTAAAGACAACCCAAGATAGACAGAAGAGCTATGCAGATAAGAAGCATAGAGATGTGAAATTTGAAGTAGGAGATAAGGTATTTTTGAAGGTGTCTCCTTGGAAGGGTATCATGAGATTTGGGAAGAAAGAAAAACTAAGTCCCCGATACATTGGACCTTATGAGATTATTGAGAAGGTGGGGATACTTGCATATAGATTGGCCTTGCCATCATAACTCTCTTAGATCCATAATGTGTTTCATGTATCAATGCTTAGGAAGTATCTGCTAGATTCCTCTCATGTGCTTCAGTCAGAGCCAGTAGAGTTATAGAAAGATTTATCTTATATAATAGAACCAGTGCAAATTTTGAGCAGAGAGGTTAAACAGCTCCGTAGTAAAAAGATTCTTTTAGTTAAAGTGCAGTGGCAGAATCATCAGAGAGAGGAAGCTACATAGGAGAGAGAGGATCTGATGAGATTGAAGTACCCTCATTTGTTTCAAGCTGAAAGTAGCTAAATTTTGATGACAAAATTTCCTAAAGGGGGGAAGATTGTAATATCCTAAACTTGCAAGATTTGTAATTTCATTTTAAGCATGTTTTTATTGTTATTTTAGTCTTCTGGTGTTAATGATTTGAGTGAAATCTTGAAATAATATGAAAGCTGAAATTTGAAGTTATTTTGAGTTTTCCTTATGATCCTTCCAAAAAGCTAATAAAGTCAGTTATTTGGGCTTGTAATTGAAGTTTTTGTAATGATTTCAATATCTACTAGTTGCTTTGAATCCTTAGGAGAGGTTGGAATGAAAATTTTGGAGGTTGGAATGCATTGAAAGGGCTTTTGGAAAGGATTTTATGAGAGGAAATAGTTTTTTAAAAGGGGAATTTGGATGTTAGCTGACTCTAGAGTCAGCTAACTCCCTGAAGCTCACTGTTTAAGGCTTGCAAGAGTTTTTGTTGCCACAGTAGTCGACTACATAGTCGACTACTATGGAAAAACGTGCTGTAAATTGCCTGGAAAGTGATTTTTGGCCAAAGTAGTCGACTATTTTGAAAAAACACTCTGTAAAAGTGGTTTGGAAGAGATTTTGGCCATAGTAGCCGACTATTTAGTCGGATACTGTGGGAATTTTGTCTGTAGAGTTGGTGGACAAAAATTTTCTGTAGAAGTGGTTTGAGGATAATTTTACTCTTATTAGCTAGCATCCATGCTGACTAATAGGTGGATAACCCCTATTTTTTATCTGATAACGGAATTTGACCAGGGGCATTAACAAAAATTTGATCAAGGGCAAAAGTGAAATTTGATAAAAAGTCATTTGAGGATTTGATCAAGAGCAAGGTGGAAAAGAAAATTGAAGGGACAAAAATACTTGGTGAAGAAGGAAGCTATATGGGCTTTGAAAAGCGTGACTTATGAGTGAAGAGGGGCAAAATAGGAATTTGTAAGAGCATTTAAGGCCACCCATCCCTCCTTAATCCTTAAGCGGCCATGTGAAAGGAGAGAAAAAAGAGAGAAAAGGGGGGAGAAAAGAGAAAGAAAAGAGGAGAGGTTCTGCCAGCTGTGGAGAAGAAGAAGAGAAGAAGAAAAAGAAAAGAAGAAGAAGAGAGGAAGAAGAGAAGAAGAGGAAGGGAAGGAAAGGAAAAAGGCTTGATGGTTTAGCCATCTTTTCTAAGGTAAGTCCAAACTTTCCTAAGCTAGAGAATGATGTTTAAATCTCATGATTTAGAGGCAAATGAGGTGATAGCATGTGTAGATTGTGAATCCTTGAGCATGTTAGGGATTAAAGGGTATTATGCTAAGACATAAAGGCATAGAGCATGTATGCATAGTTTCATGAAACCCTTGATGCTTGTGACCCTAATGATGCATGTATGATGACTTAGGCCAAGGGATTGGATCAAAGGAGCCAGAACAAGGGAAATAGCAGCTATAGCAGTGTGCTAGCAGCTAAGGTGAGTAGGTTTCTCATCTAGCTTTGAGAAATGTTTTATGATAGCATAGTGATATTTTGCTATAAATCAGAGTATGTCATGCTAAGTATAGTATTTCAAGTGGTTAAATATGGGAAGTGAGAACCCAGTTATGATGTATCTTATTCTCAAAGCATAGTCTAAAGCAAAGCATGAGTTTAAGAGCAAAGCATGAGTTCAAAGCATATTCTAAAGCAAAGCATGAGTTTAAAGCATGTTCTAAAGCAAAGCATGGGTTTAAAGCATATTTTAAGGCAAAGCATGAGTTAAGAGAAGAAAAGGAAACATGGGCTAGAGCATGTTTCAAAGCAAAGTGAGTTTCAGCAAAGCATAAGTTTCAGAAAAAGCATGAGTTTTAGCAAAGCATAAGTTTCAGAAAAAGTATGAGTTTCAGCAAAGCATGATTTAAGAAAAGAAAAGGAAAACATGGGCTAGAGCATGTTTCAAAGCAAGGTATAGAGTTTTATGAAAAGCATTGTTTGGATAAAAACACATGTTTCAGTAAAGCATGGAATTTACTTTTCAGATTTATGTTTCAAAGTGATGCATGGGCTGCATGAATATCAATGTTTCAAAGAAAGTATAGCTGATTGTACATTGGATTATAAACTTATATTTGAGTATTTCTACAGCATGCAACATAAAGAGCATGGGGTCATCTATGGGGCTGATCACCTTGTAGACTATGCCATAGCATGAGCATTGCACACACTATTATAGCTGGCACCTCCTTGCGACTTAATCGTACTATGATCCTGAGGCCAGAGGGAGTACAAGCTAGATCAGCGCAATGGGGTAGATTGTAAGCAGCCTAGTGGGGCAAGAATCACAGCTTGGTTAAGAGCTAGATTACTATATAGCCCGAGGGGGCTCAGAGATATAGGTTCATGGAAAGGGCAAGCAAGAGGCTCAGGGAAAAGGGGCAAGCTCACACTTGGGGTGAACCGCACATGTGAGGGGTGCCATGTGGTGCGGGGATCCTCGGCGCTCAGTACACTCACCCACTGAGAGTACACCTGCAGGAGGGTGACTGTAGGGATGTACCTTAGTGGTAACACACCCAGCCCATCATCATGAAGTTTTATAAAAGTGACATTATCTTATTTAAGTTGCATTATTGGAAGCATAAGCTAACTTATGAGTTTTTTTATCTCATTGAAAAGATTTCTATATCAATTGTGATATGTTGTATCAGTATGCTTATTGGTTTTAAAATGTGGTTCTCAGTTTTTCTCCATTGTTAGATGGCTATTCAGTCACTGGGACTTAGGTCTCACTCCTCTATTGTTAAAATTTTTGGATTTCAAATCAGAGATAACAGGTTGGCCCTTGGATGCCTGATTTTGATGTGGGCTGCTAGATGTGGATAAATTGATTGATGTCATGGACTTATGTTACTTGGATTGTATATGTATTGAAAATGGATATGGATGGATTTGTATAACTGTAACCCTATGATGCATTTTGGACTTGGGTGGTTATGAGAAAGGACTGTTATTTTGGAATGGTTTTATGTATATGGTCTTTATAGTAGTATAGTGATGAAAGTTATATTACCTAGAATCATGTGTTAAGTAATACGAAAATCTTATGTTATCTGAGCAGGCTGAAATAAATGGTGATATAATCTTATGAATAATATGAATAAAATGAGCAGGTCAAAGTTTTTAGCAGGTTATGTATTTTTGTGCATGTAACTTATGGTAATTAGATAGGGATCGCTTGAGCTTTATAGTACTTAGCATAAAGACTAGTAGATCTCTACCCAATTTTCATAAGAAATCATGCCGTCGGGAAGGGGCCGGACAGGTGACAAATCCATCCTTGTGGATATTGATAGTTCTTCAATCTCACAAGTGAAGATGGGAAATAGTGTACTAGTTCAAGCAAAAGGCAAAGGCACAATTGCAATCAATACGAAGAAAGGGAGGAAGTTCATCCATGATGTTTTACTTATTCCAGACTTGAGACAAAATCTCTTAAGTGTTGGACAATTGATTGAGCATGGGCACATGGTGCATTTTGAAGACAATGGTTGCAAGATATATGACAAAGGGGTAAAAAAGTAACTTATGGCAAATATCAACATGGAGAAAAATAGAAGCTTTCCTCTTATTTTGCATTATGCAAAGAATGTTGCATGGAAGATGGAAGTGAATGATGAGTCATGGCTATGACACAAAAGGTTTGGGCACTTAAACTTTCAAAGCTTGAGAAGTTTACATCAAAAGAATATGGTGTATGGTCTACTAGCAATACATGACAAAGAAGAACCTTGTGAAGGATGTGCACTTGGAAAACAACATAGAGAGGCATTTTTAAAGGAACATGTATGGAGAGCCAAAGCACTATTAGAGCTTATTCACACCGACATATGTGGACCCATGAAAACTCCTTCTCATGCCGGTAACATCTACTTCATTATTTTTATTAATGATTATTCAAGGATGACATGGGTGTACTTTATGAGACATAAATCCGAAGCATTCATTATCTTCAAGAAGTTTAAAAATCTTGTGGAAAGACAAAGTGACCACTACATCAAGGTGCTAAGAAGTGATCGAGGTAGTGAATACAACTCAAATGAATTTGAGAAGTTTTGTGAAGATGTTGTGTGCAAAAACAATTGACCGTTGGCTATACACCAGAACAAAATGGAGTTGCTAAAAGAAAGAACCATACTATTATTGAGATGGCCAGATCTATGCTCAAAGACAAAGGCCTTCCAAATTCTTTTTGGGCGAAAGCGGTATATACAGTAGTGTACTTGATGAATAGATGTCCAATAAAAGCTCTCCAAAATATGACACCATTTGAAGCTTGGTCTGATAGAAAGCCTTCGGTGAAGCATTTCAAAGTTTTTGGATGTGTGTGCTATGCACATATTCCAAAGGAGAGGAGACACAAACTTGATGAAGTAAGTGAAAAATGCATTTTTGTTGGATATAGTTCTAAATCAAAAGGTTACAGACTTTTTAGCTTGAAGCACAATAAGGTGATCATAAGAAGAGATATTCTTTTTAATGAGAAAGTTGCTTGGGATTGGAAGGAAAAGAAAGTTGAAGAAAATATTATTTCTCTTGATGAAGAAATTCATGATGCTCAAAATAAAGAAAATGAGGTTGAAGGTTCATCACAAACTTCTCCAAATGTAAGTCCATCACCCACCTCAAGCTCAAGTTTATCTTCAAGTTCTACTCCCATAAGAATGAAAAGCCTAAGTGACATTTATGCCACTTGTAATTTTTGCACAATTGAGCCCGAAATTTATGAAAATGCTATGCATGAAGAAGTGTAGAACAAGGCAATGCAAGAAGAAATTAATATGATTGAGAAGAACAAAACTTGAGAGTTAATAAAAAAACCAATTGATAAGGAAGTCATTGGCTTGAAGTGGATCTACAAGACAAAACATAATCCAGATGGGTCAATTCAAAGACACAAAGCAAGATTGGTAGCAAAAGGATACTGCCAACTACCCAGGATTGATTATCAAGAAACTTTTGCACTGGTTGCTCGACATGATACAATTAGAACTCTCATTTCTATGGCAGCACATAAAAGTTGGAAACTACACCAACTAGATGTAAAGTCGGCATTCTTGAATGAAGTGTTGGAAGAAGAAATTTATGTTGAACAACCTCAAGGCTTCATCATCAAAGGTCAAGAAAGCAAAGTATACAAGTTGAAGAAAGCATTGTATGGGTTGAAGCAAGCACCCCGAGCGTGGTACTCTCAAATTGATACCTACTTCAATGAGAAAGATTTTTTAAGAAGTCCAAGTAAACCAACACTTTATGTGAAGAAGCAAGGTAATGATATTCTTATTGTCTCTCTGTATGTTGATGATTTAATTATTACCGGTAACAATGAGAATATGATTTTGACTTTCAAAAGTAATATGATGAAAAGATATGAAATGAATGATATGGGTTTGCTCCATTATTTTTTGGGAATTGAAATCATTCAAGGAAAAGATGGCATCTTTATTTGTCAAAAGAAGTATGTAGAAGGCATTCTCAAGAAGTTCAAAATGAAAAATTGCAATGTTGTGGAAACACCTTTGGTGGTAAATGAGAAGTTCATGAAAGAAGATAAAAGTGGTGAAGCCAATGCACAACTATATAGAAGCATTGTTGGAAGCTTGTTGTATCTTACAATTATAAGGCCGGATATAATGTTTGCATCAAGTTTACTTTCTAGATTCATGCAAAGACCAAGCAAGGTTCGCTTTGGACAAGCAAAAAGAGTTTTGAGATATATCAAAGGCACTAAAGATTATGGGATCATATATGAAAGAAATAAGAATGATAATGTAAAGTTATTCGGGTTTTGTGATAGTGATTGGGCCGAAAGCATTGATGATATGAAGAGCACATCGGGCTATGTATTCTTTTTTGGATCTGGTGTCATATCTTGGGCATCCAAGAAGCAAGATACTGTGGCATTATCATCTTCGGAAGCTGAATATATTTCAACTACCTTGGCAGCACAACAAATAATTTGGTTGAGAAGAATTCTTGAAGATCTGGGAGAGAAGCAAGAAGAAGCTACTGCACTACTATGTGACAACAAGTCTACTATTTCTATAACAAAGAATCCTATCTATCATAGCCGCACCAAGCACATCAAAATCAAATATCATTTCATAAGAGATATGGTAGAAGAAAAAGAAGTTCAAGTGATGTATGTGAAGACTCAAGACCAAGTGGTGGATATCTTCACCAAGGCACTACCCAAGGAGAAATTTATTCACTTTAAAGATCTCATGGGTATCCAAGAACAACCATTAAAGGGGAGTGTTAAAATCTAATGTTTGTTCCTGTTAATTTATAAGTGCTACATTTTAGTTTTGGTTTAGTATATGTTGGGCTCATATATAGTTGAACTTATGTTATTATGGTGGCTTTATGTTTTAATATATAAACTTATATAGGGTGTGGTAGCCTTACATGTAAGAGCGGCATTATGTTTTAAATATTGTAGAAGCAAAATTTGAGGAGTCAGATGGATAAACTCTAGATCTATTTTTTGGTTGAATGAAAAAATCCTCTTTCTCTCTCTCTTTCTCTCTCTCTCTCTTGTAATCTCAATCGGAAGGAATCGATTTAGCATCAAGAATCCATTTCTGACGAAGGTGGAAAATAATCCCATCAATTACACTAATACAAGCATATGGACTATCATTTATCCTACATGGTAGGTTAGTATTTAGGGCAACATAGAAGTCACAGTCTGCATGTTTGCATCAGGATGATATATTAGCTATTTCATTAATTTTAATTAATCCTCTGTAACTGGACATCAGGAATACAACATGCTTGAAAAATAAAGGACTAAACTATAACAACTAAAAGTTTAAGGGCTAAAATAAATTCTAAGTGAAAGTTTGAGGACCAAAATTATGTATATTTTAGCCTAAAATTTATTTTAAAATGGTTGATGGAGCAAAAAAAAAATTTTCATTGGTTATGATACTGAAATATGGATCATTAAAAATCAAGTTAATTTGAGTAAAGATGTTATAATGCTATGGAATGGGTTTTTCAAACCTTGTGTTAAATTTATAGATTTTGAATCAATTTGGAATAAGCCTGATGCTTACCCTCTTATTTGACTATGTTTCAGGCCTAGTCATCAGGGTTGCTCTTTGGCCACAAGTATTTAGAAATGATGTTCCTTTTGAGCCCAGCCGTTCAGAGTGGATCACTTACACGTGTGTGCCATTGGCATTTTTTCTGTAGAATCAGATCTAGTTTTCTTTGAGGCTTAACCTATTAAGGTTGGTTGCTAGAATATATGGTTCTTGAAATGTTTGATATTTAGAAGCTAGTCTCTTTTAAGCCTTATCATGGGGCTAATCATAGCTATAATTGTAAAAAACTAAGAGAGGGTAGATTTTGAAATGTTGGTAAAAATGAATTTTCTTAATCAATGCATTAAATATTTTGAAAAATGAAAAGTATATTCTAATAAGCATTATCCTAGACTTAACAAGCTACTATATTTTATACATGAGTTTATGTTTCTTATAAATAAGAGCCTTGATCAGGCAGAGGTAAGGGTTACTTACTAAGCCACTAGTTCACTACCTTTTCTTGTTATTTTTCAAATATTGAGATATATCACAAATGGGGTCAATGGATGGGTGCAGGAGGACTATTATTATTTTGATTTTCTAGGCAAAGTGGTTAAGCGATCTTCATTAAGAATTGGCATTAAAAATCTTTCGAAGTATTCTTGTGAGATAGTTCACATCTCTTCTAAATTGGCATTATGGAAATTTAGAGCTTCTATTATATGTGTTGTTCAAAATCATACCGTTACATAGTATTAATTTGTGGTGGATTTTGTTTTAGAGATTTTGGAGATTTTTAAAAGGGATAGCATGTTTTGTGGGTTCAAATCATATGGGATATGCGGCCATCTGCCATATGCTGTTCCAGATCGGTGGGTTAAGGAGCAATGTCAATAACGTACCTATGATCTTCATTCCTAAATATAATTTTATGCTTAAATATTTATGATCTACTTCTTACTTTCAATAATGTTTTTTGAATTATAATTATGGCTTAATATTTGAGTCATATCTATATCAATTTAAAATAAATATAGAGATTAGTTTTAATATCTATTTAACATATCGATCTCTATCCACATTTATTAAAAATATGAATAGAAATATGGATACACCAATTATCCAATCCAATCATTTGTCAGTCCTAGTTATGAGTATAAATGTATCTCCCTCGGACAGGACCCTGGGGAATCAAGTGTAGGTCCTCCCAGAAACCCAATCATCCTTTGTGTTAGGTATGAGGTTCTTGTAAAATCCTGCCCGATGGGCTGATGTGATCCACCCTGGATTTTTAAAAGGTGAAGTGTTTCTTTCATATGTGGGTTGTTCACTTGACTTAGAGAATACTGGACATTCAATTGATAGCTCACCAAATCCCCAACCAACCAATGTCTATACTATGATTTGGTAAATACTTGCAAAGCAAACAAATGTCCTTCCTGCCGATTGGTGATGATGAAATAAGTAGATAAGTTGCTCACCAAACCTCAAGCTTCTCTCCCATCAATATGAAATAAAAAATGCCAAGCATAATAGCTTGTATATATAAAATAATACGTGGACCTGAAATATTGCTCATACGTGAGAATTGGTCAAAACAATTTCATTCATACAATTCTACCAAGGTCCGTGCCACCCAAGGAAGAAACTTCCACGCACATCTCACGTTGGTTGTGGTGGGAATAGATGTCGTACCTGTCTAACCTAAAGGAAACTAAGTGCAGAACCTTGTTCCTCTGTGATTGGGAGACCAGTAATCCCAAGTGAAACAACTCGCTACCTCAAGTTAGGTACATATCCATCCTCTTCTGCTCTCTTCTTTAAACTCCTTCCTTTCAAGTCTCGATCCCTTCTGGTTCAGTTTCCTCCTATTAACAGGTCATCGTCCAATAGCACCGATATATATATATATATATATATATATATTTAGATACACGAACTATCTTCTCCTTCGAAACGCTAAATTACCTGAGGACTAATACACGTCTACATATATACATATGGCCGTGATCAATATCTAGAATCCCTTAACTACAACTGTCTCCCACTCCCCATCTTCCACCATCGCTGAGAAATGGAACAATCCCATATGCTCCAGCTTTTACTGTTTGTTATTTTCCTTCTGGCCTCCCAAGCCTATTCTGAGCCAAGAGGCCTTCGGGTCAATCTAATTCATGTCGATTCGAAGGGCAATTTCTCCAAGCTTGAGTTGCTGCAACGTGCTGCCCTACGAAGCAGCCATAGGATGGCAAGGTTAATAGCCAAGACGATGAAGGCTGTGGCCTCGGGTAACAAAGTCCAAGCACCCGTCCATGCAGGCAATGGCGAGTTCCTGATGGATTTGGCCATTGGCACTCCCAGCCTGTCGTTCCCTGCCATCCTCGACACAGGGAGCGACCTCATATGGACGCAGTGCAAGCCTTGTAAGGACTGCTTCGATCAGCCTACCCCGATGTTTGATCCATCAAAATCATCCACCTACTCTAAGATCCCATGCTCCAGCAATCTCTGCGAGGCTCTTCCTACTTCCACATGCAACCCGGACTGCGAGTATCTATACTCCTATGGAGATTCCTCATCAACCCAAGGTGTTCTGGCAAGCGAGACCCTCACCTTTGGATCTACAGCAGTTTCAGACATTGGATTCGGCTGTGGCGACACGAACCAAGGCGCCGGTTTCTCGCAGGGCTCCGGTCTTGTTGGACTAGGGCGTGGACCCTTGTCGCTGATATCCCAACTAGGTCTCGGGAAGTTCTCTTACTGCCTCACTTCTTTAGATGCATCTAAGAAAAGCCCTCTTTTATTTGGCTCTCTAGCCGATTTGAACGGAAATGCAAATGAAGCTCAATCTATACCACTAGTCAAAAACCCTTTGCAGCCATCCTTCTACTATCTCAGTCTAAAAGGGATAACAGTTGGTTCGACCAATCTGCAAATCCCAAGCTCAACTTTTGCACTGCAAGATGATGGGACTGGTGGCCTGATCATAGACTCCGGTACCTCGATCACCTACTTGGAATTGGATGGCTACAAGATGGTGAAGAAGGCTTTCCTGGTTCAGATGCAACTGCCGGTCGCAGATGGGACTGATATTGTTGGTCTCGATCTTTGTTTCTCACTGCCATCGGATTCATCAACTATGGAGGTTCCAAAGCTTAAATTCCACTTTGATGGTGCTGATATGGATTTACCCGCAGAAAACTACATGGTGGTTGACTCAACCACTGGTTTGCTATGTCTAACAGTCATGCCATCTCGTGGAATGTCGATATTGGGCAACTTCCAACAGCAGAACATGCAAATACTATATGATCTGGAGAAAGAGATGCTATCCTTCGTTCCAAATCAATGCGATCAGCTGTGAATTGTTATGCTACTGTCTGGATCTTCTTACTTGATATTGTTCTTGTGTCATGTCGAACAATGTGATTCTACATTAACGGTGTCATGTCGAACCATGTGAATTTTTACAGCTTATATCTTGTTTATCGCTCCATAAGATTTCTTATTATCACGTTTCACACCCTGCTTTTTTTAATTAAAAAAAAAAAAAGAAAAATGAAGTTTAAAAGAGATGTGTTCTGAGAATGAGATTCTTACCCATGTTCAGTTTGTTGGTAGAATGGCTCACACACCCTTCACAAAATAAACAAAGAAGTACAAAAAGAAATTTATTGAATGGCCAATAGCACTGTTCGGGATACAGAACACTATCTCAAAAGACTTTAAATAGACTCTCGTGCCCAAAGATAAAGAATCTATAAAATCTTTTTGTAACTTATCCAACTAATTTAACAAGATAAAAGGATTCTATCCAATCTTATTCTTATCACTTAAAAGATAAGAACTACTTTGAATTAAATACGATTCTTATCATTAAAAGATAAAGATAAGAACTTATGAACAAATAGGACTAACAACTTGTAAATCTTGACAAACCATGCTTGAATTAACTTCCAACAATCCTTCCCTTAATTCAAGCAAGGGATTGTACTCTAATCAATGACCAAAATTGCTTGAACTTATTCTCTGCTAAAGCCTTTGTGAAAATATCAGCTGGTTGAGTTTCAGTATTGCAATACTACAGCTCAACTACTTCTTTGGTTACCAACTCTTGAATGAAATGGTATTGTGTTCTATGTGCTTTGACTTGCCTTGTTGAACTGGATTTGTAGAAAATGCTATGGTAGACTTGTTGTGACAAAATATGTAGTTGGTCCATCTTGCTTTTGCTTTAGATTTTCTAAAATTATCTTCAACCAAACCACTTGACAAGCTGTAGTTGTAGCAGCAATATACTTAGCTTCTGCACTTGACAAGGCTGTACTTTGTTGCTTTCTTTGATGCCCATGAAATGACTCCTGACCAAGGCTGAAAGCATAATTTGTTGTACTTTTTCTGTTATCTGCACTATTTCCCTAATCACTGTTGGTGGAAGCAACAAGGTTATTAGGTTTGTTTTACATATACCTGATGCCAAAATTTCAAATGCCTCAAACATATCTGAGAATTCTTTTGACTGTCCCCAAATGATGCTTGTTTGGACTATGCATAAATTTAGAAATAAAACTGATAGAAAACAAAATATTTGGTCTTGTGTATGTGAGATATATAAAACCTCCCACTAAACTTCTAAACGCTGCTCATCAACCTTTTCAATTCCATCATTAATAGAGAGCTTTTCTTTTACATTTAGTGGTGTCTTGTTAGGCTTGCAATTCATCATTGCCAACTTTTGTAACAAATTAGCTGCATAGTTCCTTTGACTGATAAATATTCCATTTGAATCTTGCATAACATCAATACCCAAGAAATAGTGCACTGATCCTAAATCATTCATTTCAAAAGTTTGCATCATGGATCTTTTAAATGCTTCTATCATTTGAGAAGAATTACTAGTGTAAATCATGTCATCAACATACAAACACACAGCTAAGAAATCATTGTCATAATACTTAACATACAAGGTGGATTCACTAACACTCTTTTGAAAACTATTTTTAGTAAAATAAGAATCAATCTTACTGTACCAAAATCTCGATGCTTGCTTAAGCCCATAGAGTACCTTATGCAATTTATATACCTTAGACTCCATGCCTTTCACTATGAAGCTTTGGGATTGCTCTACATAAACATCTTCTAGCAACTCACTATTAAGAAATGCAGAATTTATGTCTAATTGATTAACAACCTAGCTATTATGAGCTGCCAAAGCCAGAAATATTCTAATTGTATCAAATCGAGAAATAGGAACATAAGTTTCTATGAAATCAATGCCTGAAACATGAGCATACCCCTTAGCAATTAGATGAGCCTTGTGTCTTTGTAATATGCCATCTACATTGAATTTGCTTTTATAAATTCATTTAAGGCCAATTGCTTCCTTTCCATTCGAAACATCTACCAAGATCCATATCCTATTTTTCTCAATATCATTGATCTCTTCTTTCATTACTTCACACCATTCTTCTTTCTTTACTATATCTTCAAAACAACTAGGCTCCAAGGCAAAATAAGCATATTCACATGAAGCATAAATATCAACAAGACTTCTTACCCTCCTTAGTGTAGAATCTAGAAATGTATTGGGGAGTGTATGTGGGCTAGACAATTCAAGGTCATTTTTATCTTCTACAAACATAGGCTTGGATTCACTATGTTCCAAATTTTAGGCATCATTTTTATTGAACACAACATCACAACTAATAATCAACTTTTTAGATTTGGGGTCAAAAAGCCTATAGCCTTTAGTTTCTTTACTATAGCCAATAAAATACATTTGTTGCTCTTATCATCCAACTTACTTCTTAGTTCAGTAGGCACAAATGCATAAGCAATGGAACTAAAGATTTTCAAATGACCCACATTTGGTTTGCTCCCATGCCAAGCTTCATTAAGAGTCTTTCCTTTGACGGCTTGAGTTGGAGACCGATTGAGTTGGAGACTGCTGCTATGGCTTTTGCGCAAAACTTTTTAGGAAGACCTTTGTCTTTCAACATACTTTTTATAGGCTCAATAATTGTTTTATTCTTTCACTCTACAACCCTGTTCTATTGTACAGTATAGCTGGTAGTGAGTTGCCTCTAAATGCTATTGTAGCTACAAAATAATCTAAATTCTATGAAAGTAAACTCACCACCCTGGTCAGTGCGTAATGTTAAAATAGAACAACCACTTTGTTTTAAACAATAGCCTTAAAATTCTTGAACACTCAAAGGCTTCAAATTTCTCCTTTAAAAAATATACCCTAGTCATCATTAAAAAATCATCAACAAAAAATAAGAAATACTTACTCTCATTTAATAAGTGTGTTTGCATTGGACCACATATATCAGAATGAACCAGCATTAAAGGTTTAGTAGCTCTCCAAGATTTATCCATTGGGAACCTCTGGCGATGATGCTTTCCAAAACTATATGCTTATCACTTTTTATCATTAAAAGATCAGAAACCATATTTTCCTTATGCAACAAATTTAGCCTACTAAAATTAAGATGCCTAAATCTTCTATGTCAAAGCATGCAATCACTACTTAATGCACTAAAGACATTGAGGATGTCTTTTGAAAATACAAGTGAAAACATCTTATTTTCTATCATTTTAACTGAGTAGACTAAGTTTATACTCCTCTTATCATATATCTTGCATTCATCATTGTCAAAAACAACATAATAACCTTTTTTCATCAATTGACCCAAACTTAGCAAGTTTTGAGCTAACCTAGGAACAGACATGACATCTCCAATAAGTTTCCTCCCAAACTTTGTGATCATAGAAATAGTTCCCATGCCACATGCCTAAACATGATGGTTGTCACCCATCTTGTACCTACACAGACTCATTAATCTCCACAAACAATATTTTGTTACTAGTCATGTGGTTACTACAACCACTATCAAGATACCAAATATCTTCAACCATGAGTAGGTAAATATATAAGAAATAAATTATCTTCAGTTGCACCTTTTTCTTCACAAAAATTAGCTTAGTCCTTAGCCTTTTGAAAACAATTTTTCTCAATGTGGTCATACCTTTTACAATTATAGCATTGAGGGAACACTTTTATGTTGACCAAACTTATTTTTAAACTAGCAATCTTTATCTTCGTGATTCATTCTCCCATAATGTGAACAAGGAGTAGAGTTAGCATAGTTACCTCCATTGTTTTTTCTTTGTTGGCCATTATTTCTGCCTTTATCTCTATCTCTATCACAAGATGTATATCAATGTCCCTAGTGCTGGGTTTTGGTTGTGCTGCGAAAGACCAAATTTCAGAATTTTTAAACCTTGAAACCCTAGTCAACCGAAACCCTAGACTCATGACCCCTTGATTATATCAACTAACAAGGCAATATATTAAGATATTAAAGAATACCTGTAATGCTATTATCTTTTATTCCACTAGGCACACAAGTGTATACCTTCAGAGGTGATCCACATAGGAACTGGATTAAAGAAGCACTCCTACTTCTTACTTGCTTGATTTGAAACTCCTCCCGGAAGCCTTTCTTCTTTCGGCAACCTTTCTTTCTTGATAGGACCTTTACCCTCCTAAAGAGTATTTCAAGACCTTTTCAAAACTTCTGTTACTATCCTATTATCCCTTCCAATTCTCTTCCTAAGCCCTTATCTTAAAATGGTGGACTTATCTTAAAATAATAGGCTTGTCCTAACAAGGGAAGGAAGAGAGATGTTGGAATAATTTTTAGTGGTCCTTTGTTTTAATCACCAAAGCCTTTAAATAGTTAGAGAGGGGGTGCCAAAAACATCTTTTCATCAACCCTTGATCTGATATTTAATATATTAGATAAGACCCTTCAAGCAGAAGGAGTCTCTAGGTAGAAAGGTGCTTTGTGAAACCATAAACATATGGCATTTCACAACATATATGTGCTAAGAGTTGCTTATTGCGATTCTTCAAAAAAAACCAGCATTTTTTTAATCCTTCCACTTGGCTTAGGACCTGGTCAAAGCACCCAATAAGCGTATTATCAAGAGAGGCTTATCAGAAAAAAGACTCTTGTTCATTCCATGTGTCATATAAACTAAGCGTCGCAACTTTTCATGCACCATCATGGAATTCACACCCAAAATTCATCCATTTGACTAGTCAAAACAATTCAAATGGGCATGGAGAGGAGAGGATAAGGGGTAAGCTTTATCAGCAAAAAGGTGATTTAATTGCAGAAGGACTCTTGGTCCTTCTATGCCCCTTTTTTATGTGCACGCCAACATGGGCGCCAAAAGTCCCAAGCCCTTGGGACTCTTGGTTCTAGGCATGGATAAGGGCTATAAAATTAAGATAAATATCAATACGGTTGCCCCACTTAAGGCTCAACCCAATTTGGGCTTAGGAGTCTTGGTTCTAGGCATGGATAAGGGCTATAAAATTAAGATAAATATCAATACGGTTGCCCCACTTAAGGCTCAACCAAATTTAAGTTCTACTCAAATTAGTTAGCCCAAATAGCAAGCATTTAAACCTAAATCAATTAGGTTAGGAGTTAGGCTAGCCACATATGCTAGTATGTTAATTAGCTAGCCAATTAGGATCCTATCATCCTTATAAAAATATAATTGACTTCCTTGACCAATTCCTTAGCATGTGTGACCCTTTGGGTTCCTCATCCAGCTAGCAGTAGGTCTAGGTTCATGTCGATTTATTCCGATTAGAAATCAACTAATTGAATTAGGTCAAATCGAGCTAACACTAGTTGCCAATTTGAACCATCATTCAAATTGAATCATGAATTCAATTAATTTAATTCATGAAAACCTACAAGACATGATTGATATCTAGTAACATATCATTCCTACTTAGAAGATGAGAAATTTGGTAGAAATAACCAAAATACCCTTCAGTAGTAACATATCACTTTATTCATTTGATTCTCAAATCACTAATGAAGACTCGACCGATGAAAGATTAGAAACCATTTCTAATATCATCATGCTTTTATCAAAGACTTCCTGAGTTATCATTTAATGAGATTACAAAGAATAAATACTCCTCTTACTAGGAGTGATCGATTCCTTATTGACCTACTCACAACCTTCATACACAATTCACCATATCCGTGAACACCCCGTACATGGCTAGGTCATGAATGAGTATGAACCAAAATATGGATTCATGTGTACAAGATTCCATGGTGATCTCAAGTTTAAGGATCATTTGCACAACTCCCACTAAAAGAATCATCTTTTGACAAGTAAGTAAGACTTCCATAAGATATTCTCCTTACGGATCAATTCGGTGAACTCATACCTTGATGAACACCAACATCATTGTATTAGTGTCCCTACACAAGTGGTTGTAAGACCAACCACTCTCTCCATCGAGCATACATGGAATGTGCCAGTTTTTCTACAAACATCGATCCCCTACTCGATGATCTTTCGACTAGGAATATTCTAGATTAGGGTTTATAAGATCTTAAGTCTCACTGTTATGAACTTCATCATAACCGTAAATCAATTGTCCTAATCTATGGGGTTCATCATAATCTTAATACAAAAAAGTATAAGTCATAGCATATGATGAATCGAAATGCCTTTTATCAATATTATTCATGAGTCAAAAAAAATTTACAAAAAAGCCCTTGTTACATAAGAAATATGATTGGCTTTCAAAGCACTATTCTTTCACCTAATTAGTGTTCCCTTGTTTTGTGCCATTTGATTTTTTCTTCAAATCAATTTTTGATTGGAAAGCTTGCTGTAGAGAAGTTTCAACTATTCGATTTAATCACTGCTCATGTACTTGAATAGACACCATCAGTTCACGGAGAGATTTAATAGATAGATCCTTTGATTCTTCTATAGCAGCTACAACACGGTCAAATTTGGAAGGAAGGCTTTGCAAAACCTTCTGAACAATTTTTGGATCTATTAATTGTTCTCTAAAAGCTCTAATTTGATTTGCCATTAAAGAGATTTTTGAGAAGAATTTTTGGATTATATCTGAAGACTTCATTGATAAATTTTCAAACTCTTGACAAAGAGTCTGCAACTTCACTATAACAACTTTACTAGATCCTTGATACTCTTCTTAAAGTAGATCCTAGACTCCTTTTGAAGTCATAGTAGCCATAACTCATGGAAATATTGAATCATCCAAAGCGTGCTGAATCATGAAAATGGCTTTGGCATCTTTCTTTCGCTTTTCTTTTAACTCATTCCTCTGTGTAGTAATCAATCACTGCTCTAGATTAGCAAATTCGGCATATCCATTCTCAACTAAATCTCACAAATAATGTGACTTGAACTAGGTTCTTATTTTAACACACCAAAATTGATAATTGGTTCCGTTGAAAATTTGGATAGTTTGAGAAGAACCTGCAGCAGCATTGTTGTTTGCCATCAGTTTGATTGGTTCTCACTTTCTAGAGAAATAACTCACAAGACACTCTTTTGTTTTCATTAAAAAACCTGCAAGATGCTTCTTTCTTTTATACTCAAAAACTCACAAGACACTCCTTTTTTTCACTTAAAAACTTGCAAAACACTCTTCTTTTTTCACTCAAAAACTTGGCTCTAATACCAAGTGTTACTAAAATGGTTGCTGCACTCTTTACAAAATAAATAGAGAAGTGAAAAAAGAAATGTTATTGAATGGCCAATAGCACTAATCAGGATACACAGAAGACTAACTCAAAAGCCTTTAAATAGACTCTCATACCCAAAAATAAGGATTTGTAGAGTCTTCTTCTAAGTTATCCCAACTAATTTAACAAAATAAAGGATTCTACCCAATTTCAACTACTTTTGATTCAAAACTATTTTTATCACTTAAAAGATAAGAACTATTTTGATTTAAATACAATTCTTATCACTAGAAGATAAAGATAAGAATTGTGAATAGATAAGATAACAACTTGTAAATCTTGACAAATCATGTTTGAATTAACTTCTAACATGGTTTTCCTACCCACATCTTCTAGAATATTTTGTTGGAAAATATTCTCCACTCGGTGTGGATTGAACATTGGCCTTTTGCTTTGAAAATACCTATCAATGAAACATGTAGCAATAATTTGCATTATTATTATTATTTTGTTGACTATTGGCCTGTGCCATCCATAGTGGCCATCATGGCTCCCTTTGCCATCGGTATGGCAGAGAGAGTGAGGGACACATGTCACCCCGTAATGGAGATGAGAGGAGGATACTCCTCTCTCTCTTGTTCATGGATAGAAAACCACAGCCTCTCTCTCTTTCTCTTCAGTCTCCTAATCCTCCTCTCTACAAGTAGCATAGTCCAGGGTGTGGATCTAGTGGAAACTCTAATAGCTCTCCGCCACCTAACAATTCATAGCATCAATGACAAGGTACGTGCTCCTCTCTCTCTTCTTCTCCAGTGGTGACGAAGCCGCCATCATTGGTATTAGAGTTGGTGGTTGGGCTCCCTCTTTCTTTTCCCTAGTGCGGTAGCCACCGAAGGAGGCAGAGGAGTAGGGCACGGTGGTTGATGGCCAGTGGCCTGCTCCTTGTAGCGGCCACTGAGCCACTGAGGCTGGTGGAAGGGGGCTGCTGAACCCTGTAAGGCAGTCGGAACCAACTTCTCCGACCACTGGGGAGGCTTAGGGGGGCTTTTCCCTGGCTGTCAGATGCCGAAAAACCCACTGCAGGTCACTACATGTGCAGTTGCTATGAGTGGTCTAGTGAATTTACAGATGGTACTCATTCATAAATTTAAGGATTTTAAAAGGCATTTGCATCCCTAATTTTTTAGCCAAAAAAAGTGAGTTAGTGCTGATGTGGTAGCTACGTCAGCTAAGTGATAACGTGGCAACCATATGCACGCTAACATGGGCATATCTGGGTGATGTGGCCCATGTCATGTGGATGCCCACTGATAGCTGTAGTTTTAGCCTGAATTTTTTTATCAGGAAGAAAGGTGAAAGAGGTGGAAGATCATAATTCAAATTTTCAGCAACAACACTACTAACTTTTTATTTTGAAATCATACTTATCTATCCAACCATATGTTACACACAAACAACTAACCACATTTGACTTGACTCAACAAACTACCAAACTTACTAATAAAAAACTAATCGTATAATAATAATAACAATAAGGTATTTAATTTTAACACTCTCCCTTAATTCCTTGTTGTGACATTCAACAATTCTCTAAAGTACTGAAACTTATCTCTTGAAAGTGCTTTAGTAAAAATGTCTGCAACTTGATCATTGGAGCTACAATATTTGATTTGAATCTTCTTCTTCTCCACTGCATCTCTAATGAAGTGATGCTTAATGGCAATGTATCTTGTACGGCTATAGTAAACTGGATTCTTAGTTATAGCAATTGCTGATTTATTATCACACAAGATTGGAGTAGCTTCTCCTTGCTTTTCACCAACATCCTTCAAAATACGCCTCAACCATATTGCTTGTGAAGCTGCCAATGATGCTGAAACATATTCAGCCTTGGCTGATGATTGTACCACTATTTATTATTTCTTAGAAGCCCAAGCAACTGCTCCCGAACTAAGAGAAAAAACATACCCTGAAGTGCTTCTCATATCATCAATACATCTAACCTAATCACTGTCACAAAATCCCAATAACTTTGCATCAACATTCTTCTCATACCAAACACCAAAATCAATAGTACCTTGGATGTATCTCAACACTCTCTTAGCAGCCCCAAAATGAATTTGAGTAGATTTGTACATAAACCTGGACAACAAGCTTGCTGCATACATAATATCGGATCTACTAGCTGTCAAATATAATAAACTTCCAATCAAGCTTCTATAGAGTGATGCATTAAGATCTAATTTGATTAAATTAAGCTAAAAAGTTATCAAAAACTATATAATTAGAATTTTTGATTAAATATATATGTATGATGTCTGATATTGAGTTATTTTTCTAATGCATCTTGAATCACTTAGATCAAAGTTTAATTGAGAAAATTAGGAGCAATTTTATGAACAATATCGGTGCTGACAAACTTCTAAAAAATTATGAAAAAGTCATTGACGGTGATAAGGATGATTTTTGGTATTTTCATCCAAATTTTTATATATCAAAATCATATTAGTTGAGTAGAGATTAGTTTTGAATCAAGAATCTATTTTAAATATGTTATCTATTTAGTTCTCTTAAAAATTTATATCCTATGAGAATTAGGATAGCTATTAGTTTTAGGAGATTAGTATCCTATAAAGAATAAAAAACCTTTTGGCTTTAGGAATTCTCTTTATAAATAGGGCTTAATGAAAATCTTTTGGCATCAAACCAATAATTCACAAGGTAAAGGTTGAAAGATTAAGGGGGTTGATTGAACCCTTATAGTCTAGAAGGCAAAGATTGAAGGATTAAAAAGGTTAATGGAGCCCTTGAGCATTAAAATTTAAGGATAATTAGTTCTTACCAATTTTATTTGAGCATATAAGTAACATGATCATAAGTTAGAGTATTTTATAAATTATTCATGATTACTGAAAGGATTTAATAGTTTTATGAATTAATTACATGAAAATCTTGATTAAATAAATTGCTAAATGGCATGCATACATATTTAATTTTTTGTTAAATTGTTCAAATTATTTTAAATTATTAACATTTAAAAATTATGTTGATATGTTATATGTTTTTATTAAGACATGGAATTGAAAATTTGATTTCTCACATATCATGTTTTATTGAAAATTTGGATCAAGTAAGTAGCTGATGATTGGTTATTATTACTACTATTTATTGCAAAATTTTATCATAAGAAAATGATTTATGATTTTATTATAAAATTATATAATGATTGAAAATATGAATAAGTATGATTATTGAATATGACTGAAATTATTGATAAATGAAATATGATTGACAACTGAAATGTATAAACTCTTAATCTATTATGTATGATTGTTGATTGATAACTAATATTAGGACCTACCTTCACAGGAGATATATATGGTAATCTGACCCCTATTCATAGGGTTATTGTAGTGTACTAGCCTTATCACATGGATTATATGTGACCGTAGTTTAAAAATTGTAGAGAGATATTATCATAGATATTACTGTATAAATATAAGATTTATTATTTTGAAAAATCAAATTATTGTTTAAAATATCATGCATTATTGAAATTATTTATAAAAAAGTTATAAAGCATTACTATATTACAAGTATATTTTTAATTGCATTATTATACTTAATTCTTCTAATTTATGTTTAGAATACTTACTAAGCATCGCCGATACAAATATTGCTTATTTTTTTCTTTTTTTTTCAAAGATCGAGACCAAGTATAGGATTTGGGTAGAAGCTGGCCCCAAATATTTAGCTAAGTTATTACTTAGGCATTGAATTATTGATATAAAGATTCAAGAAATATTTAGTGCTCTTAATTTTAGCCACTATAATGGTCTTTATTTGAATTTGATTAGGTTGATTGAATGAATAATTAGTTTATTGATATTAATTGATTGTTTGATGAAAGATGCCTTGCATTCTGTAAGATTTATTCTTACATATGTGTGGCAGATTGTTACATCCTAGATCTACTCTTAGGATTGGGATGTGACATGAATAGTAAATGTAACAATATTTCATAGGCCTATGCATCACTACTTAAAGCATACACCACGAAGAATTGATCTAGATCACAGGAGAGTTGTCATGCATCAATCCAATTGCTTAGGCCAACACGTGAAAGATGACCTTGTATTCCATGGTGTTTGAGCCCATAGAACTTGCTAAGTATCATGCCTTTTGACCTGAGAATGGATCCAAGACATGACAATCTGCTGCATATATGCAGAATTAAAATCCTTCAGTGTGCAAGGCATCCTATTTAAAATTGACTTAAAATAATTCATTTAATATGCTAATAATAATCCATAAAATTCGTCAACTCTATATTACATCCAAGTCTATAATAAAAGAAAGTCTAAATAAAATTCTAATATATAAATAAATCATTAAATATTTTTTAAATCCAAAATCATATCCATTCTCTAACTAAAATATCTTTAAATAGATTTCATGGGCTAGTTTCCCGAATCCATTCTATTTCGATCTCTGAAACAAAAAGATTTAATAATTTTATTGAGCTAATTCTTAGTAAGTAAATCCTAATCATATTTAGAGGGATCAAGTAAGTATAATGATGCAATTTAAAATGCATGTGTATTATAATAATGCTTAAAATAATATTTTGATACATATGCTCGTAATCCAATAATTTACAGAAATCAATGCTTTATAAATTTTGAAGAAAATTATTTCTTCTTTTCTTTTAGCAAATAAGTCTCCACTTAAGTTTCAAATGATTTATTAATCAACTCTTCAGCCAATAAACTATAGCCATATACAAACCTTGTGGCAGGGCCATAAAACAGAAACTATATATAACCTTGCAGCATGGGTCACAAAATAGAAACCACATATATCTACTATGAAAAGGGTTCTGAATTCACAAGCCTTCGTAAAAGTTCCAATAAGTTGGTCCATATATCACAAAACATAGTTTGACTAAGAATTAATAATACATACATATTCAAAATAACTTATTTCACATATGCAAATTGCAAATTTACTTAGATATTATCAAGTGTTAAAAACAATTCGCAACAAAAGCTTTAGCAAACCTCACCATAAATCTTGATGTATAAACTAATCACATAAACTAGATAACATAACAAACTTCCTTGATTCATTTTCATATAAATAAAATATGCAAGGTAATTAACAAAATTTAAAATCATCTTTCATGACAATATATATTTATAACATATTTCAAATTGAATACTAGGTGTAAAAAATTTTAGAAATTTTTTTTTATAATTTATCAAATACAGTAAAACTAAACATTTGGATTTTCAAAATATGACAATATCTTAATAACTTATTTAATCTAATTTTTTATGTAAATAAATAAAATATTATGAAAATAATTTAGTAACCCATGAATAATTTTAGTAAATACTCTAACTATGATTAAGTTATTTATAAAATTTTGAAATCCAAAATATAATATAATATTAGAAAGCACTCTAAATATAATCAACTTATAAAATTCTGAAATCGAATCTTACATAACTTTAGAAAATGCCATAACTGTGATCAAGTTTACTTCTTCAAATAAAATTGCTATGTGCTAGCACTTACAGACATTCAACCAATCCTTTAATTTTGATGCTCAAGGGCTTCATCAATCTTTATTTTTTATCCTATATATTATTGATTTAATACCAAAAGACCTCAATTGAGCTTTATTTATAGAGAGATTTCCTAAACCTAATAGGTTTTCTATTTTTCATTAGATACTAATCTCTTAAAATCAATAAACTTTTTAGTTCTTATGGGACACTAATTCTTTTAAGAAAACTAAAGAGATAAATATTTAAAAATATATTCTCCACTCATAACTAACTTGTAACTCATCTAACATGACTATGAAATATAAAAATTTAGATTAAAGTTACTAAAAATTGCCCTTATCACCATCAATGGTATTTTTGTGATTTCTCATAAGTTTGTCAAGGTTGATATATGTTTATACAATTGCTCCTAAATTTTTTAAATGAACTATGATTTAAGTGATTTAATATGCATTAGAAAACTAACTCAATATCAAAAATCATAAATATAGTTTCAATCAAAAATTCTAATCATATTATTTTTAATATTTTTTTACTCAATCTAGTCAAATTGGATCTTAATCTATAGTGAGCTAGGCCAAAGGGCTGGGTCTCACATTCTCCTCCTCTTAAAAAAAAAAAAAAACATCTTCAAAATTTTATTTTAGAATTGTACATACTCATTTTCAATTCACATATACTTCTATTTATGTCCTCTTCCAATCACAATACTTGAAATTATAATATTAGAACTATCACACTTCTGCTGCGCAACCTAATATAATCCTCCATAATAAAAAAAAAAAAATTCACACCCTTCCTTTCAATCTAATTTATACCCATATCATCACTAATTGATCCAAATCTCTAAGGGTCAAACCTATGCTCTAATAGAATTATAATTACTTTGATACCATTATAGTTATCTCACCCTAGATGTGAGGGTGGCTCTGGGATATGACAATCCATTGTATGTACATAAAATTAAAATCTTGTGGCATGCAAAGTGTCCTATTCAAAACTGACTTCAAGTAATTCATTTAATCCGATAATAATAATTAATGATATGCATTGTTTTGTTTTATAAATCTTTACTTCCTTGATCCACTAATTTATGCCTTATGTTATTTATTAAGCGAAGGCTCATAAAACTCTATTATTTTTTTTTTGTTCCAAAGACCGAGATATAAGTAAGAGTTAGGTAAAAGCTAGCCCTTTATTTTAATTAATTATATAAAATTGCTCTGCATATAATGCCTTGCATGCTAATTTATTTTCAAGTATGTGGCAAATTATTATGCTTTATATCCATCCCGATTCTAGGGTGTGACAATTATAATGGTATCAGAGCTTAGGTTTAATCCTTAAGGATAAGTTTAGGTTTTCCTCTTAAAGATTTGGATAGCGATGATATTGGTAAAAATTAGGTTGGGTGAAGTTGGTAAAACATTTCTTAATATAGAGATTTATATTAAAGTTGCAGAAGTGTAATAGATCTAATGTCATAATTTAAAGTATTATAGGAGGACAAAAATAGAAGTATATATGACTTGAGAATAATATTTATAATTTCAAATTAAAATTTTAAGGATGAAATTATTTTTAGAAGGGGAGAATGTGAGACCCAGCCCTTCTAGCTAGCTTACTTTAGATTAAGATATAATCTGACTGAATTGAGTTTAAAAAAAATAATAGTTAGAATTTTTGTTTGAATCTATATCCATGATGTTTGGTATTGAGTTAGCTTTTTAACATATTTTGAATAACTCAAATCGAAGGTTAATTGATGAAGTTAGAAGTAATTTTATGAATGTATATCATAGTTGACAAATTTTTGATAAATTATGAAAATGCCATTGATTGATAAGGATGATTTTTGGTGTTTTTATCCAAATTTTTATATTTCAAAATTATATTGAATGACTTAAAAGTTAGTTTTAAATCAAGAATCTATTTTTAAATATTTAATGATATTTATCTTTTTTGTCTTTTTAAAGAAATCAGTATCTTAGAAGAAATGGAAAGTTTATTGGTTTTAGGAGATTAGAATCCTATAAACGATGGGAGCCTAAGAAATCTCCCTATAAATAGGGATCAATTGAGTCTTTTGATGATAAATCAATGGTTCAAAAGTGTCAAGAATACGAAGGTTGAAAGATCATGAAGGTTGACGAAGCCCTAAAGTGGGAGGATTAGTTTTCACCAATTTTATTTGTTCTCTCCAATTTTAGTTGAAGCATATAAGTAATTTAATCATAAGTTAGAGTATTTTAAATTGTTCATGATTGTTAAAAGGATTTCAAAAATTAATAAGTAACTTGACCATAAATTGGAATTTTTATAATATTTCAAGATTGCTAAAAAATTATTTTATAGTTAATGAATGATTATTTGAATTGAAATAATTATTAGATTTTGCAATTATTTTTGAAGTGTTATTAAAGGTTTAAATTCTGCATAGTATGTTTATTACAAATCTAGATCAAGTAAGTAGGCTAATTATAAATTAGAAGATTTGTGTAAATTGCTTGATTATAAATATGTATTCGAGAATTTATAAATTACTAGTTAAATATTACAGTTTTATTTTGTTATGCGCTAATAATGTTTTAATACCTACTACTATATTTTGCATATATAGAATTATTGATAATAAAGTATGAATGAAAATATGTAGCTCATGGTCTGCTATGTAATGATTGATAACTAATGTTATACAATTATTTTTGCATAGCTATTTATTGCAAATACTAGAGCTTTGCAAATACTAGAGAATTATTGTTATTACGAAAATTTTATCATATGAATAAGTAAATATTAATGAATACAAAATTATTAATAATAAAATATGATTAAAAATATGTAGCTTTCGGTCTACTATATAATAATTAATGACTGATGACTAATACCAAAATCTACCTTTATAGGAGATATATGTGAAGGATCTATAGGGTTAAATATGATCTTTGGCCCTATCAGAGGGATAAACATGACTGTAGTCTATCACTATGGAGAATGAAAACTGATGACATAAAAACTACACTTTTAATAAGTATTGACATGTACATAAAAACTACACTTTTAATAAGTATTGACATGTACATAAATAAATGAATGATGACATGGAAAATCATCGAAATTGTTATACTAATACGAAGGTTCACAAAGTCTGAAATTTTTCTTAGATATGAATAACACTTATCTATACACATATATTTATTCTGTAAAATATGAAATGTGAAGTTATGAACTAAAGTTTTCGGTTTTTAATTAAGTAATGTTTCATAAAATGTATTATAACACTTGGTTGATCCACTAATTTATGCATTATATTACTTATTGAGCGAAAGTTTATAAAATTCTAGTATTATTTTTTTGTTTTAAAGAATGAGACAGAAACTAACCCTTTATCTTAATTAATTATGTAAAATTATTTTACATATAATATCTTGCATACTGGAGATTTATTTATAAGTGTGCGGTAAATTTATGATACCCTATTTTTTTTAGAATAGGGTACCGTTAAAAAAGAAGAATAAAATAAAATAAAAACACAGTCTCCAGAAGTTTTTAGTGCCTTCTCCCTTCTTCTCGTCGCTAGATTTTTTTTTTGTTTTCTTTTCTCTCCCCTCTGCCCTCTCTCCTCTTTCTCTCCATCGGTGCCCTCCCTCTCCCTTTTCCTTCACCACCGAGGCCAATCTCCTGCTGCCTCCCCTTCGCTGCTGCCGACGCTGTCGCCGTCGGCCACCATCGGACCCTCGGGATCCTTGACACCGCTGTGACCCCAGCCCCCCTACTCTCTTCTCTTTTTTCTACTCGCCATTGGCTCTAGCTCCGTTGACTTCGGCATCGTCCACCCACCTTCCTTATTCTCTCTTTATTCCCGTTCTCGTCGTCAGCCCACCATCACTGCCCTCCGTCGCCGAAGACCGTTAGCACCGCCCACCTCCCCTGCTTTTCCTCTGTTGCTGAGCATGTCGCCACCGCCTCTCTTCTCTCTCGTTCTTTCCTTTGACGGCTCGCCATCGCCGCCATCCCCAAGATCCAGCCTCGCTATCGCAGATCTCCTCCCTCTTCCTCTTCACCGTCCAACCGCCGCTTCTTTCTCTGGCATCAAAAGTCAAGGCTCCAATGGCTTTGAGAGAGAGACCACAACACATCTTTCTTCTAGAAGCCCACCTTCATTAGAAGAAGGAATGGAGTTACATGTTTGAAGGATAGCAGTGGAAGGGATAGTAAAGCAGAGGGGATTAGATAGACCTTTTTGCAGCATTTCCAAAATGGATGGACCCAATAAAATAGAAGCACTAGTCCAAACCTCCCGTCCCCTAAGTGCATTTTGACTGAGATTGATCAATCCTTTTTATCTATTGTCAATAAGGAAATTGTGGAGGCTTGTTTGTATTCTATGGGTGCCGATAAAGCATCGAGCTCTGATGTATTCCTGCCTGGATTCTTCCAAAGGTATTGAGATTTGGTCTCTTCAGATGTACGTATTATAGTAAAAGAGTATTTTGTGAGTGGCAGGATGCCCTAGGCTTGAAATCAACTTTTATAGCATTGATTCCCAAGTGTGAGAATTCAACCACACCTAGCCATTTTAGGCTAATTAGCCTCTGCAACACAATTTACAAGATTATTGCCAAGGTTATCGCTATGAGGCTCAAACAGGTAATACATAAATTGGTATATAAGAAGTAAGTTGCTTTTCTCTTTGATAGAAGCATCTTAGATAACATCATCATAGCACAAGAAGTTTTTCACTCCCTGCATAGAGCTCACCCTAATAGACCCCTCATGACATTTAAATTGGATATGAAAAGACTGTATGTTAGAGTGGACTAGGAGTATTTGTATGCAAGACCTGTCATCTTTCATCAATGTATTGTTGTGGATATTTTCTTATGTGTTGTTGCTTTTTTTTGAAATTGAAAACTTGTGCTAATACAACAGACTAACATCCAGAGTTCTCTTAGTTTCTAACTAGTGTCACAACCCCTAATCCAGATTCTGATTCAAGGATATTGCAACATGATCGCATACTCTTAAAGTAAATCCTAAGAGCACGCAAGGTCTACTAAACTTCAAAATAAGCAATGACAAGAAATTATCTGTAGAAGTTAAACTCATATATCTCAAAATATTATCACAATCATTTATTAATACATGAAGATCCGAATTATCAATCACCTAGTACATATCAAGTGTCTATAATATCAAAAGATAGAAAAAACTATATATTACTATCACTCCTAGTGCCCAATGCCCAAATTTGGATCCAGTAGGTAAGTATTATCATCTTCCTCTCAAACATGGTAACAAGGAATAATGACCTAAAAATCTAGTAGAAATTCTACACATACTATTATGAATATATCAAGAAAACCAGAACGAATGGTATATCAAAATATACTTCTATAGAAAGTAACATAAATCCACAAACCAATTGCAAAACCTTTAAACCAACCATGTTCATATACTAACATAAATCAAATTAAATGCTAAAATCATCAACATAACTACATATCTATATCTCAATCTTTTGCATACTACTGATACATGCTGACAAACCTCATGCCAATAGTTTGTGTTTAACAACCTAACCTGATAATATATGTACACATAAGTTGGTTCCTATACTAGTACCCAACGTAATAAACTTAGCCATATTATATTTACAGACCATGACTAGTTCTCCAACGGTATCTCATAACTCTTAAGCCCTTCCTCGATGTCGCTAGTTTAGACTAGTAAAGAATTATATCAATACTGTCAGAACTAGTGCAACGTATCAACAGTAAAAATCATATACATTTCAGTGGCTAGTTCACATACCCATATTACAACTCATATCCAATACAGTCAAACTACACAATATCCAAAATAACATATCTCAACATACCATACTCATAAATCTCAAATCAAAATCAAAACCATTCATAACTAAAATAATATAAAACCGCATATAAACAACTCCAGAATAAACTATCGTGCTTAATTAAAATATACTAAGAAATCCAACAATAAAATTATAATATATGCAGGCATGCAAGACATGAAATATACTGCATAATAATAGGTGTAGAACTCCTACCTCGAATCGCTAATCCAAATTCTTCAATTAAATCAAATCAATCACTGATCACCTAGAATTAAGTATAAACAATTAATTAGTTTACTAAAATTTGAAATTAAAAAATTACCATGTTACCTTTCTAGCTTATATTTTTGAAAATTACTACTTTACCCCTCTAGCTCAAAGATTACTAACATCTACTTAACTAACTTTATCCAAGATTTATTTATTTTCTAATATTGCTAATTTTCATCAATTTAAATATAATTACAAAAATGGCCCTATTAGCTTACATTAATTAGCACATCTACCTAAGCTTAATTAGTTTAGTTAATATTTAAATCGGCTAATCTTTCTTTAATTCTAGTATAATAATCCTCTAACAGACTTAAACTACCCTTTTTGCTTAAATAAATCACTTGTAACCATCACCATACATGATCGATCTTTAATGTTGATGAATCAAATAATTAAAACTAAATTTTGACCTATTCTAGCTTAATTAGATCGGTTAGATGTTTAATTATTTAATGTCACGAAGTGGGTTGAAATAGGTTTGATTTAACTATGGGTTCAATCAAAGACATGGTCAACTTATTAGATTTAACCCATTTAAATTAATTCTTTGAATCAAACCAAACCCATGCAGATCAATCCAATCAAACTCCTACAAGTGGTTTGATCCAATTGTTGAATCAATTAAAATGGGGTTGGTCTGATTGCAGCTGAACTAGGATCTAATTGAATCTACCACAATAGGTTTAACTCAACCATTTAGCCCTTCTACACCATTGAATCCCATGAACCTGATTGATTCTGGTTAGCCCAACTAATTATCCCAGCCCATCCACTCACCGGGCCATTACCATCCTTGAGGAAGGCTCATCTTCTTCCTCAGTGCTCCCGATCCCTAGCCCTAAACATGGTCGGCCATGGCTGACCCTCCCCCAGACTCCCTGGGTTGCTGACTACCGTTGGCGCCGATTCCTTCTCCGGCAACGACCGGCGAGGAGCTCCAACGGCCAGCATCAAAGAGCAGCTCACGCCGACGAGCATGGTTCGGATGGCCCAAGCTCACGGCAACACACCGACGGTAAGGCTCCGGTCCACCTCATTTCCGGCGAACTCTCAACAAGATTTGCTAGTTACAAGAGAATTTCTATCTATATCTTCAGCTGGATTTGAATTGAACCTAAGAATCTAGAAAAAAAAACAGAGTGCCGGTGCTTACCTGGAACCGTCCGGTCCTCTACGGCGGCGATTGGCGGCACTCAATCTCTGGCAAGACCTCCCCTTCCTCCAATTGATCCAATAGCAACCCTTTTTGTCGGATTAACCTTAATTCAAGAGAAACAGAGAGATCAGTCTTGGAGCAGAGGACTGAAGCACGGTTTTAAAGAAGGATCCGGCTCTTACCTCTCCGCTGGCGACGTCCCAAACTCCGGCCCAAGTCTTCTCTTGCACCAGCACAAGAGAAAGAGAAAGAGAAAGAGAAAGAGAAAGAAGAAAAGGAATAAGAAAAGATAAAAGATTGTTTGAACTCTTGTCCCTTTTACAGATTTACAGATGATTTAAATGCTCCAAACCCTGACCCTCTTTGATTCTCGGGCATCATTACAAAATCATTCAGTTAGGATTTGGTTGCAGAGTTTTTCTAAGAGTAGAGAATGGATTTGATGGGAGTATAATGAAGTGTTTGATGAAATGTCACTAAGAACCCATATTATTTTATAAAAATAACCATCTGTTTTGGGTTTAATTAAATGGGTTTTATCTTTAATTTAAACGAGTTTAATTAAACCAATTTAAGCATCACAACAAGAATCTGAGTCTGGTTAAAAGTTAACAAGATATTTTTAGATGAGAGTGGAAAAGGCAAATATACTTTATATGCAAAGAGTAGTAATTTGAAATAGCCTGAGTTCTGCGAGGAAGGAAGTGGCATGGTAAATTCTCGACTGGCACGGCAAATTCTTAACTTATATAGGCTTGCGGGTATTGACACCAACTTTACTGTTTGTTTGTTACCACCAAGGCGTCAGATGAAGAGGGTGACTTTGCCGAGAGCTTTACATGTTCAAGTGAGACCACACTTCTGATACCACCACCAACTACACTTGTAATAACAAATCTGGTGGGGGTGGTCGCTGGGATTTCGTATCTTATGCTATAAACAGCGGTACCAGTCATGGGGTCCGCTCTTTGGTAAACTTTTCTTTGCCTTCTGGTTGATTGTCCACTTGTACCCTTTCCTCAAAATGGACGGTCGTCGTCGATCCTTTCACCACTCGGGTTACTGGACTGGATGTCCAGCAATGGGGGATCGATCAATTGCTACAAAAGTTTTGAGGCAGAATGATGAAAAAAGCACAAAGATGTATCTATCATATGCTGCCAAAAGACTGAAGAAAATGGCAAACTTATTTGAGTTGTAACCTTTTGGTGCTTATAGTTTTCAAGTATATATGTAGATGTCTGCTGTTCTATGAACTAAGTTATTATCTATGGACAAGTTCCTGTATTTTTTGGGGGAAAAAAAGCTTGCCAGCAGCAGTTGTTCATGTTCTCATATTTTATCAAATAAATAAAAAAAAAAAAAAAAAAAAAATTCAATTCAATTCTCGACTGTTTGCCTGACAGTGGCATAAAATAAAAGCAATGAATATCAAGGCCTTTGCGGTGTTTTGTCTAATTCTGGCCTACATACTTTATTATTGTGCTCCTCTTGTCAATCCCCTCTATTTTCAGTCTGATGGAGATATTTTCTGATCCTCATTGCTGGATGAAGGGTTGGTGTATCACCAGGTCAGTCAAGGTTTGCGCTTAATAATTTGTAATTCTCGCTTTATGAAACAATTCTGTGAAGGCAGGATAAGTAGCTTTCTTTGGTTTTAGTTTGTTGTATTATTTCGGCTACTTATCTATATTAGCTTTGTCGACATGGGCCAGATTTGTCCAAATCTACGGTAAAAGCAAATACATAGAAGTCTAGAGAAAGAACTTCCTTGGCCTGATTTGTATTATTCTAGTGCCAAATTTGATTTCAAATTATTTCTAGTTTTGCTGATTGCCTAGAATTTTAGAAGGTCGGAAGCTTGGAAGAGGAAAAAAAGAAGCCGCAGCAGGTTATATATATATATAGGTTAATTTAATGGTCAGCACTAATGGATTCCACTACTTTGGGGATCAGAATATGTCTATTATGAAATGCAACACAAACTTAATGGTAAACAGCAATATAAGGAACAAGAGACCTGGAAATTCTACAACGAAAACCGTGAAAATCTGAGACCTAATGCGAAGGTCAACTATCCATTATTTTCAAATAATATGTATGCTTGCAATATTTTGTTGGCCAACCCAGTGGATATTTTTGCATGCAAAATTTTAATTAACTTACCTGATCAAGCCTCAAAGATGCTTGTGATAAACTCCGTGAAGCCAATCGTAGATCTGTAAACATGTTGCAAAAACTCCTGGGGAACTTTTCTGCTGCACTCCGATCTCCAAGATGACAACATGCTAATTAGGCTTCTAATTAGGAATAGCAATGAGGCAGGGCTAGGGTAAGAAACCACTCCCCATTCTTGTCCCCATTCTTGTCCCCATCCCCATCCCCATCCCCATCCCCGGTACTATTTTAGTTCTTCGTCTCCATTCCCATCCTTACTAATTGGGACAAAAACTTTCCCATCCTCATGGGGATCCTCATCTCCATTGGGATTCCTATCCCCACTTCATTTTTAATAATGGCTCTAAAATCCCTATCCTGAAGAAGACTTCATCCTCACCTACCTCAATTTTAATAAGGGCTCTATTTTTATTCCCACGAGGATTCTTATTCTATCAAGAATCCCATCCTCACCAACCTCATTTTTGATATTAAAATATTTATTTTTTTAAATTTATTTCTTTCTTTATTCAATTTAAAAATAAAAATAAAATATTAAGTGTTACATAACAAATGAAATAGATTCAAATAAATTTACCATAATTACAAATTTCATGAGTTAATTCATAAGAAATATATTAAACCATAATACTAAAAAATATAATAATATAAGTTTATAATCATAAGCTATTTTATAAGAAATAAATATATCCAACTATAAGTCTTAATAAATATATAGGAGGTGAATGCATATAGTCTTAAAGTATTTTAGACTTATATATGGGATTATATTTAGGATATTAAAATAATATAATAGCATTTAACTAATATAAAATATATGAAGACTTGATGAGGTGAGGATCGAAGATCTTGTGGGATGGAGAATGATCGCCCCATCCCCATTTATAGGAATAGAATTTTCTCCGTCTTCATCCTCGTAGGAAGAAAAATTTTCCCATCTTTACCTTATTTGGGGTGGGTCCCCGAAGGAAATCAAATAAATTGCCATCCCTACTTCTACCTTCTTAATTGCTTCTCGTTGGTTATCGATGAAAATTCTTTGGAAGCTAAAGCCAAATTTAAATTATTCTTTGTGATAGCAAATGCTACTACCACTTCATCAATAAAATAGCTCATGATGTGGGTAAATTTATCAAATACATATGATTATGACGCATGGCAAATTATGATGATGACATATGCCAAAGTAGGATGATGACACATGGCAAAGTATAATAGTTAGAATAACTCAATAAATAAGAAAATCCTAAACCATAAACTAAATCTTGATTGGCTAAGATTAAATGATCCGAATCACCTTATAACCACCTTAACTACTTCAAAAATTGAGTTAGCCATCTAAAACCAAGAATTAATTTTTGGCCACTCATTATCAAGAAGCCTAACCTATAGTTAACCCACTCTAGGTACCTATAAATATAGAACCTAGGCTTCAAATGAAGGTCACGTAAGGCCCACTCTCTCTCCCTGCTATTTCTCTTTTATTTTCTTATTTTGCTTACTATTATTTTTTAGGTTCTTGTTGCTAACTTGAGTGCAGGAGTCTTCTTGGGCTGAATTTTGGAGTGCTTTGATTAGAGCTATTGGGTTGAGTTCTTGATTTCTTGGGCTAAGTTTTCTATCAAGGAAGACTTTTGGTGCTGTGATTGTACTCTATCGAATTCCTCTTCAACAAATCTCATATGTTTGCGCAAAGGTTAGAAAAAAGCATCAATAGGTTGGCACCATTTTTTGGAATATAAGCAAGCAGTCATAATCTCCAGCCATGTCGCCTAAGGAGCCAACTCTAAGTAATAATCAAGGAGGAGTTAGTGAAGTAGCTAGAAGAACCCAAGAATTAGAGGAAGTAGAGGAAGCATTAGTTAGTCCATCGTTGCTACTTTTTCCTAAGTCAACTATATGATCTGCTCAAGAGAAAATCAAGAATTTAAATCAAAAGTTTGATAATTTGACAAGTCTATCTTAGAGCATATTTGCTTAAAAAGTTCAGGATGGAGCTCTTTCAAAAGGAAATCAAGAAAATCAAGAAATGATAGAGTATAGCAGACCAACAAATTAATCAAGAAATCGATTTGTTGAGCTGGAATTAGTGCCAAAATTGGTCATCTCATAATGAAACAAGAAGGAACAAAGAATGGAGGTGGATTGCGACCAAAATCTAGATGTCGCAGAAGTATCAAGATCAACTTAGAAATGAAGAAGCTCATATCTTTGGAGATGGCTTACTAGATTATTATTCAAGTTTAGATGAGTGTGTTGGCCAAAAAACTCAAACCAATGCTTAGATTGATTGGTGGTTTGAGGAAATAGATCAAAAAATTGGAGACATGGATGTTCCATATCCAAAATAGGAGGAGATAAAGATATCAAATAATCTAAATCTTCCCACTGAACTTTCCTTCACCAGATAAATAATGACGGTTCCTCTTCCTCCAAAATTCAAGATGCCATAGAGCCTTATGATGGTACAACTGACCTTATAGATTATCTAGAAAGTTTTAAAGCTCTCATGCTATTAAATGGTGCACCAGATGCCATCTTATGCTAAGCATTCCCTGCTACTCTTAAGAAAGTTGCTTATACCTAGTACATTAGCCTCAGACCAAATTCTATTAGCTCTTTTCATCAACTCAGAAGAGTTTTGTTGGTCACTTTGTAGGTAGTAGAATGCATAGGAAGACCTCAGCTTCCTTGATAACAATAAAGCATAAGAAAAGAGAATATTAAGAGACTTCTTGCAATGTTTCAATTCTAAAGTAATAGAAGTTAGAGATCTGGATACTTTAGTTGCTATGGCTACATTGATGAATGGTCTAAGAAATTCTAGATTTAGCTTTTCTTTGGAAAAAAGACTTCCAAAAGACTTAGGTGAACTTCTTAGCTAAGCTAAAAGGTATATTAATGCAGAGGAAACATTGGCCATTCATAGGAAAGAGATACCTACAACCTAGAAAAAGAAGCTCACAGATCAGAGGAATCTCATAAGAAATTTTAGTTATCTCAAGAAGTCCAACAATGACCTCGAACACTTTCGCCTAAAAGGCATGTTTAAATACACCCCTTAATACTTCTTATTCTTGAATTTTAATGTAGATTAGCAAAGAAGGATACAATCTTAAGAAGCGAATAAGATGAGAGTTAAACCAAAAGAAACAGATCCGAATAAGTATGATCATTTTTATTATAATCATGGTCATGATATAGAGGAATGTTGGCAGCTAATGAATGAAATTACAAATTTAATCAGAAGAGGTCATCTTACTTGGTTTATCCAACACTGATCTTCACATGATCGTAAAGGCGAGACCACAACTCAGAGGAAAAACTAGACATCTAACCAATTGCTGGGGTTATTAATATTAGATACATGGAGAAGATGTTGCTAGAGGAGAATCTTCCTTAGCTACAAAAGCCTATGCTAGACAAATTCAAATTGAGGAACAATTTGTGAAAAAGCTGAGGATTGAAGAATCAACCATTATGTTTTTTGATGAAGATCTTTGAGGAATACGAACCCCACATGATGATGCTCTAGTTATCACTACTACAATTGCCAATTTTTAGGTAAAGAGAATATTAGTTAATAATGGAAGTTCTACTGACATTACATTTTTTTATGCATTCCAAAAGATGGGAATTGATCCTAATCAGCTAAGACCAACTGATGCTCCATTGGTCAGCTTTACTAGAGCTTCTATCCGAGTAGAAGGGTCATAAACCGACCAATAAGACCATCATGATAGATTTATGGTTGTTAAAGTGTCCACTGGTTATAATGTGATACTTGGTCGACCAAGTCCTAATGCTCTGAGGACTCTTATTTCTACCTATCATCTCCTTATGAAGTTTCCTATGAATCAAAAAGTTGGTGAAGCAAGAGGAGATCATGCAGTAGCAAAATAATGCTATACTGCTAACTTAAAGAAGAATACAAAATCCTTTGAATGTCCTTTGGACAGTAAGAAGATAATGGATTCCTTGGGCAAAAGAAACACCATGGAAGCTATGAGTATTAATAATTTGGACTTTAGAGATGGCCAGAAAGAACAACATGTAGAGCCAATAGAAAAGTGAAAAAAGATATCATTGGGTGTTAAAAAAAATAAAACCATACAATTTGGACCACATCTTTCTCTACAAATCATAGATAAACTTGTTGAATTTTTATAGAAAACTCATACGTGTTTGCTTGGTTAGCAATAGAAATGTCGGGCATTGATCCTGAAGTCATTGTTCATCAGTTGAAAGTAAATTCTAAGTGCAAACCTATTTGGCAGGAGAAGAGAAACTTTGCAACTGAGCAAAACCAAGCAATAGAAGAAGTTGATAAACTATTGGCTACTAAATTCATTAGAGAAATATTACTCTGATTGGCTTGCTAATATAGTAATGGTAAAGAAATCTAATTGGAAATGGAGGATGTGTGTAGTTTTTATTGATTTTAATAAAGCATGTCTCAAAGATAGTTTTTATTACCAAAAATATATCAAAAGATAGATGCAACTATCAGCTATGATCTTCTTATTTTCATAGTGTTTTCTCAGGATACGATTAAATCAAGATGTATGAGCCAAATGAAGAGAAGATGACATGTATCACTGAAAAAGGATTATATTATTACAAGGTTATATCTTTTGGTCTGAAGAATGCTGGGGTAACCTACAAAAGATTTATGAACAAAATCTTCAAAGGCTTGCTCAATAAAAATGTAGAGGCATATATGGATGATACTTTAGTAAAAAGCAAAAAGGCTAAAGATTATCTAATCGACCTAGAGGAAGTTTTTTTCAATATTGAGACAATATAAGGTGAAGCTTAATCCAATCAAAAGTGTTTCTGGAGTGATCTTGGACAAATTCTATGTTTTTATGGTTAGTCATTAAGGAATAGAAGCTAATTCAGAGAAAATAAGAGTAATTCTTAATAAGGGATATTCAATGTATTACTGGTTGAGTAGCTACACTCATCCACTTCATTTCTAAATTTGTTGAGAAATGTTTACCTTTTTTTAAAGTACTTTGAAATATTAAAAACTTTCAATGGGCTAATAAATGCCAAAAGTCCTTTGAAGGCTTGAAAATGTACCTCGATTCACCGCCTCTACTAACCAATCCTTATGAAGAAGAATTAATATTGTACTTAGTTGTCTTTGAACAAGCTATTAGCTCAGTACTTATAAGAGAAGATCAAGGTTGAGAAAAACTCATTTACCATGTAAGCGAAGTGCTTGAAGACATTGAAGTCAGATATAACATGATAGAAAAATTTGCTTATGCTTTAATTCTTTTTGTGAGAAGGCTGAGACCTTATTTTCAATCTCGTACTATAGTGGTCTTAACCAATCATCCTTTGAGACAAATTTTTTATAAACCTCATACTTTTGGTTGGTTAATTAAATGGTTTATCGAACTTAGCAAGTCTGACATTCAACATAGTCCAAGACAAGCTATGAAGATCCAAGTTTTTGCTAACTATATATTAGAAATGACTACTTGTAGAAATTTGGAAGAGGAAGAGCAAAGGCATGCAAATAATCTGAGTTGAGAACTGATTGTGGATGGTGTAACATTCCGAATCATGAAACATGTATCCTAATTTTGAAGCATAAAATTTATCATGAATGAGGGGCACTTTTAAAATTTTATTCAATGTCATTTGAGCAATTGGTGAGGGGTATAAAAGAAAAGGATACCAAAGTCATTTGAAAATTTGTTAAGGGTATAAAAGAGGAGGACTCCGAAAGCCATTTGAAAATTTGTTAAGGGTAAAAAAGAAAAGGACTTCGGAAGTCATTTGAAAATTTGTTAAGGGTATAAAAGAAAAGGACTTCGGAAGTCATTTGATAGTTTTTCAAGGGTAAAATGGGGATTTAACCAAGGGCAAAGTAGCATGGTGGAGTGTGCCATGTGGACTTTGAGAGGGTATTTTGGGGATTTGTTTGAGTGCAACTTGGGGATTTTGCAAAGGCATTTAAAACCCACTTACCGCTTTGTTTCATCCACCCATAAGGAAAAAAAAAAAAATTTAAGAGAAAGGGAAAGGAAGGTGATGGAAGAAGAGGAGAAAGAGTTCGACCATGGGAAGAAAAAGAAGAAAGAAAGAAGAAGAAGAAAAAGAAAGGAAGAAGAAGAAGAAGAAGAAAGGAAGAAGGGGGAAGGAAGCTTGGTATTTTCCTATCATTTTTAAGGTAATCCCTAACCTTATAAGCTTTAGATTAATAATGAAATCATGTGTTAGAGAGAAAAGAAAAGAGATAAGAGAGGGTTTCATGCTATGAAAATAATGAGGGTTTATGTTTGATGGAAGGTAAGATGGAAAACCTAGTATGTGACGTGTAGAATGAAACCTTTCCTTATATTATTTTCATATCTAGTTTAAGAGATAGCATGATAGCATGTAAGGGTGTTGAAACCATGAACCTATGTAATAAATTCATGTAGGTATGAAGCTGAATGATAAGAGGAAAAGTAGAGAATGATTGGTGTGTATCTAAGGAGCATGCATGCATGTTTCATGAAAACCTAGGTATATGTCGCCTAAATAAATTTATATATGGTAATATAGGTCAAGAAAATCAGGTAAGGGAGCCTTTTCAAGAAGGGTAGGAACCGTGGAAAAGACGAAATAGCAAAAGGTGAGTGAGTTTCTTATCTAGCTTTGAAAGGGCTTTATGTAATGTATGATGTAATTTAGTTACCAAACCAAACAAATGTTATGTTCCATGAAATGTTTCAATAGCCTATGTATGGGAAATGAGAACTAAGTTTCATAATGATTTTAAAACATGTATTCATATTTAAGAATGTTTTTAAGAGTAAAGCATATGTATTAAGAGAAGGTGTTTTGAAAAGTGAGAATAGATTTCATGAAAAATAAATTTTTCACGTGGAACCACGAGTTTTCAAGCAAAAAGTATCAAAGAAAAGCATGTCTTTAAAGTTTAAGTATGAGTTTAAAAGCATGTTCTAGAGACAAAGCATAAGTTTAAAGTTAAAAGCATAGATTTTGTCTTTCCAGTATATGTTGCATGGGCATACATGAATAGAATTATTTTAAAGAAAATATAGCACATTGTAGTGGGATTATGAACTATATTCTGAGTATTTTTTTTATAACATACAACATAAAAACATTGGGCCTCTATAGGGCTGATCATCCTGTAGGCTGTGCCATAGCATGAGCATGACACACACTACTTATAGCCGACACCTCCTTGCGATTCGATCGTACTATAATCCTGAGGCTAGGGGGAGTACAAGCTAGATTAACCTAGTGGGGCAAGAATCATAGCTCGATAAAGAGCTTGGTTACTATATAGTCCGAGGAGGCTCAGAAATATTAGCCCATGGAAGGGGCAAGCAGGAAGCCTAGGGAAAAGGAGCAAGCTCACACCTGGGGTGAACCGCACATGTGAGGGGTGCCATGTGATGCGGGGATCCTCGGTGCTCCGTACACTCACCCACTGAGAGTACACCTGCAGGAGGGCAACTGTAGGGATGTACCTTAGTGGTAGCATACCCAGCCCATCATCATGAGATTTTGTAAAAG
Organism: Metroxylon sagu; assembly: GCA_017589505.3. Taxonomy (NCBI): domain Eukaryota; kingdom Viridiplantae; phylum Streptophyta; class Magnoliopsida; order Arecales; family Arecaceae; genus Metroxylon; species Metroxylon sagu. Next base: position 66,825 of record JACVBY030000372.1, on the reverse strand, counting down.
TGACATTACTTTATTTAAGTTATATTATTGGAAGCATATGCTAACTTATAAGTTTTCTTATCTCATTAAAAAAGGTTTCTATATCTATTTGTGATGTATTGTATCGGTACTATTATTGATTTTATAATGTGGATTCTTAATTTTCCCCATAGTTAGATGGTTATCTAGTCATTGGGACTTAGGTCTCACCCCTCTATTATTCATATTTTTATTTCAGATCAGAGTTAGAAATCTTCGGGCTAATAGCTGAGTCTAGAATACTCAAGGGCCTAGCAGGTAGGCTTAGCATTTTAGTTCTAGTAGCATTAAATTTTTTGTATGTGTTATTAGTGTTTGGAGAGGGTGTTGGTGGATGTAAAGGGGATTGTAAGATACTCTTGTATGCTAAGAGTGGTGACTGAGATGGTAATGTATGTATGTATGTATCTGTGAAGTTGTAACTGTATGATGTAAATGTTAGATTTAACCTAAAAATGAATAGTGATGTGTATGTAGAATATGTTTGTACTAAGCAGGATTAAGAAAATTATGTGTTATTGCTTGTTGACATGTGTGATTAAATTAAGCAAGTTAAATAGTATGGATAGGATTATGTATGTTGAGCATGTAACTTATGAAAATTTGATAGGATTCACTTGTGCCTTATGATGCATATCATAAGACTAGCATAATTCTACCCAAATTTCTATAAGGAGGCATGTGTCGGGGAGAGGTCTCGACAGGTTTTGGTATCAGAGCAGTCATTAGGTCTTAAGGGCATGAGCACGAGTCTAGCATAGTTGAGTGTAGTTTGAATGATAAATCTGATCAAATGAATTATGTTTTGTAGGATGGTTAACACAAGAACAAGCCAGAAAGGAGAGCAGTCCTCAAGGAGAGGTAAAGGTTGGGGTAGACCCAGAAAGTTAAGTAAGGGAGGCTAGCCCAGTAGAGTATCTTCTAGTGATCCACCATCTGATAGTGCTGGGGTGGATGTACCTCAGGAGCATGTGCATGAGTCTCCTTCACCGTCAACTACTCCAGTGCCAATGGAACCATCTTCGGCACAAACCCTAGGGCAGAGTGTGCCAGACTTGGTAGGAATGATTACCCAGGCAGTCATGGCAGCAGTGGCCTCTAGTTCCAGTTTACAGTCTAGAAATCTTGAGGCAGAAAGAAATGTAGAGAGAACTAGAAAGTTGGGGGCTCTAGAGTTCTAGGGAACTACTGACCCTATTCAGGTTGATTCATGGCTTCAGAAAATAGAGAGGGTTTTTAAGGTGATGAAATGCTCTGAGGAGCAAAGGTTGAGCATTACAACCTTTTTGTTAGAGGGCAGGGCCCATAACTGGTGAAAGTCTATCAGTAGTAGGCAGCTACAAGGGGTAGAAATAACCTAGGAGGACTTTAAAAAGAAATTTTATTAGCAATACTATTCAGAGGTATATAGGGATCAGAAAAGGAGGGAACTCCTAAACTTGACCCAGGGGAAGATGTCAGTAGCTGAGTATGAAGCTACTTTTATTGAATTATCCTATTTTGCTGAAGCCCTAGTAGTGGATGAAAGGGAGAAAAGCAGACTATTTCAAGATGGGCTGAATCTCCAAATAAAGGCTAAGACCAGTATGCATTATTATAGTAATTATTTAGAGCTGGTACAAGGGGCACTTAGGGCAGATGAGATAGAAAAAGAGTTCCTCAGTAGAAGACTAGAGAAGTTAAAAAGGAGTGCACCTAGTTTTCCTTCAGGTGCAGAAGGAACTCAGCAGCTTATGAAACCCCAAAGGGTAGGACAATTTAGTTCCAACTATAGAGCTCCTGTAGAGGTTGGAAGGGGATCAGTATCTATGTCAGTGTCTAGCCTAGTCCAGAGGAAACCAGTTCAGGAAGGGGTATCTTAGGCTGGGGGTAGCAGAATAGCAGGGGAGAGAGTGAACCAGAGCTGCTCTTTTGGTGGTGGGCGAACTATTCCTTAGTGTAGTATCTATGGGAAGATGCATTCTGGAAAATGTAGAAAGGACAGCAGAGGATGTTATATTTGTGGCCAAATGGATCATATTGTTGACCTCACATTGATTTTGATAATCACAAAATAATTAAGTTACTAATAAGTTTTGTGGAGAATCATATTGAAATGCAGGCATACATGAATCATCAAGATGATTAAAAATGATTTCAAGCACCTAAATGGGTTTATGATTCAAAAGAAGAATTTTTGTAGAAGACCAAGATCAACGAAGAATGATTCAAGGCTAAATTCAGTGAATTTCAAATGGTTGGGAGTTTGTCAAATGGAGAAAGTTCAGAACTATGAGAGCTAAGAATGATTCAAGCCTCAATTTAGTGAATTTCAGATGTTTGGAAGGTTTTTCAAATGAAGAAAGTTCAAAATTATGAGAGTTAGAATGATTCAAACCTCAATCAAGTGAAATTCAGAAGTTTGGAAGGTTTTCAAATGAAAAAGTTCAAAATTATGAGAGTTAGAATGATTCAAATTTCAATTAAGTGAATTCAAAAGTTTGGAAGGTTTTCAAATGAAGAAAGTTCAAAATTATGAGAATTAGAATGATTCAAACCTCAATCAAGTGAAATTCAGAAGTTTGGGAGGTTTTCAAATGAAGAAAGTTTAAATTATGAGAGCTAGAATAATTATCTTCTTCATTTCAATAAGTTTTCTTGTTTATGAAATGAGTTTTCAAGTTTTGAAGGAATTAGTCAACTCCTACAGCAACTACCAGCACTTAGAATGGAAGTTTGAAGCTTTTAGTCAACTATTTTGGAAGCTATCAAGTCAAAATTATGCCACAAGAGAGTTAACAACAAGTTTTACCAAGTTAGCCAACTATCTAGTTAGCTACTGTGGCAAAACAGTTAGAAAAATGAAGTTAGCTGACTAATCAGTCGGCTACTATGGTAAAATAGTGAACTCCCAAAAGTTAGCTGGCTCTGGAGTTGGCTACTGTGGCCAAGACTGTGAGTTTCTTGAAGTTAGCCGACTCTGGAGTCGGCTACTATGGTCAGAACAGAAGTGTTAACAAAAGTAGTCGACTCTAGAGTCGACTAACTTGCCCAGAAATGCTGTAACGGCTAGTTCTGTGTCTCCAACGATCACAAACGGCTAGTTTAACGTTCCAATTCCATAGTAAACTATAAATACTCGTAAATGTGATTGATTAGCAAGAGATTGGAAGCATTTTTTAGGGATTACAAGTGAGAAATAAAGAGGAAAACAAAGGAAAAAATCAAGAAAGTTTCAGCCTTCTAGTTTTGAAAAGATAGTGAGCTACAGTGTTTAAAACTCCTTCAAAGTTCCTTCCAACTACCCAAGAGGCTCCTTCAAGTGCTCATAACTCCAACATTTAAAGAGGAGAAACTTATTCAAAGGGGAAGGTCTTCAAAAGTGTAAAGTGCTTTTATTTCTAAATTTGATCATTAAAAAGCTGTAATTTCTGAAACTCTCTTTCTTTGTGAGTTGTTTGAGTTTCAACTTGGTTGAAACTTATGGAGGGTATGCCAAACCCATAATTGGTGACTTGTAAGGCTTCCTTGTGCTCAGAAATAAGAAGTTAGCTGAGAAAGCTAAGTAAAGCTCCCTTGTGCCTGTGAAACAAGAAGCTAGCTGTGTTAGCTAGGATTGTAATTGTTTGAAGAACGATTAGTGGAGAAAATTCCCAAGGGATTCTTAGGGAGTGGATGTAGGTGCAAGGAGTAGCACTGAACCACTATAAATTGTTGTATTTGTGCGCTTGTCTCTTATTGTTACTACTTGTTCTTGCTTTCAACACTTCACACTCATACAGAATTTTCTGTTTTGCAAAATTGCACATACTTGTTAAAAATTTTCAAAGAACCTAATTCATCCCTCCTCTTGGGTTGCTTAGTTGGGCAACAAGTGGTATCAGAGCTAGTGCTCTTGTTCTTATTTGTTTTAACCGATAAAGAGCTAAAGATCCATGGCAGCCCAAGTAAATACCTTGTTGACTGAAGGTCAGTCCACAAACAGACCCCCTTTATTCAATGACACAAATTACACATATTGGAAGGCTAGGATGAAAATTTTTATTTAAGCACTTGACTATGATCTTTGGAGTATCATAGTAAGTGGCCCTCACACACCCATTCTTAGAACAAATGATATTATTGTTCCCAAACCGAAAGCCGATTGGGATGAGCATGATAAGAAAATGACACAGCTCAATGCTAAGGCCATGAATGTTTTATATTGTTTTCTTGATGCAAATGAGTTTAATAGAATATCTACTTGTATTTCTACTAAAGAGATTTGGGATAGACTTGAAGTCACCCATGAAGGCACTAATCAAGTGAAGGAATCTAAAATCAACATGCTTGTGCATAAATATGAACTGTTTAAATGGAACCAACTGAATCCATTATTGATATGTTTACTAGATTTACTAACATTATGAATGGTCTTAAAAGCCTTGGCAAATCTTATACTAACAGTGATCTAGTGAGAAAAATTTTGAGATCTTTGCCTAGGTCATAGGAAGCCAAGATGACTGTAATTCAGGAGGCAAAAGACCTCAACAACCTTCCTCTAGAAGAGCTCATGGGATCGCTGATGACCCATGAAATTTAAGTTAAACAACATCAAGATGAGGAAGAGACTAAAAAGAGGAGGACCATGGCTCTAAAATGTTCAGACCAAAAGGAGGAATGTGATGAATCTTTGAAAGAAAGTGATGGAGATGATGAGCTAGCTCTCATCACAAGAAAATTTAGAAGATTCATGAGGAAGAAGAAACATGGAGCAAAGAAGAGGCCTTTTGTAAAAGGAGAATTTAGCAAGGAAAAAGAAAAAGAGCAGCCTCCTATTTGCTATGAATGTAAGAAATCGGGACACTTTAAGGCTGACTGTCCACAACTTAAGAAAGGTCCCAAGAAGTTTAAAAAGAAGGCTATGATGGCAACTTGGAGTGATAGTGATGATACAAGTTCAGATGATGAGAAATAAGAAATAGCAAACTTGTGTCTCATGGCCTATGTAGAAGAGGTAATTTTCAACTCTCAAACTGAATTTACATTTGATGAATTGCAAGATACATTTTATGATTTACTTACTAAATTAAAAAAGTTAGGTGCCAAAAATAAAGATTTGAGAAACCAAATCCAAAGTTTAGTTTTTGAAAAAAAAAAGCTTTCAAGTGAAAATTCTGTTTTAACCCAAGAAAATCTGAATTTGAAAAATGAGGTGAACAAACTTAAGCCCATTGTTGATAAATTTACTTTAAGCTCTACAAAACTACAAATGATTCTTGAAAACCAAAGGGCTATTTTCAATAAAGCTAGATTAGGCTATAATCCCTTAAAGAAACAAAAATTTTTGAAAAACATTTTTGTTCCCCCAAACAACTTGCCAAAAATTACTTGTTTCAAATGTGGTAAATCAGGACATAAGGCCTTTGCATGTAACTCTCACATCAACAAGAACATTAAGAAGATTTGGGTTCCTAAAGGAACCATTCATGCTAACCCCAAAGGACCCAAGAAAGCTTGGGTACCTAGAAACATGACTTAAATTTATGGGTGCAGGTGTGTCTTGTGACCCAAAATGCAAAAAGAAAATGGTACTTGGATAGCGGGTGCTCAAGACACATGACGGGTGATGAATCTCAATTCATCACTTTAGAAGCTAAGGATGGAGGAGTGGTCACTTTTGGAGACAATGCTCAAGGAAAGATCATTAGCATTGGTAAAATTGGTATCACTTTCCATACCTTTATAGATAATGTTCTCCTTGTTAATGGTTTAAAACATAATTTGCTAAGCATTAGTCAATTATGTGATAAAGGTTTTAAAGTCATTTTTGAATTATCTATTTGCATGGTTACAAATCCTACTGATGATAGCATGAAATTTATTGGTCATAGGCATGGAAATGTTTATATTGTAGATTTGAATGAGCTAAATGACCATAATATGGAATGTCTAGTTGCCATGAATTCTAAATTTAATGAATCTAGCTGGTTATGGCATCGTAGACTTGCGCATGTTAGTATGGATTTGCTTTCCAAACTAATCAAAAGAGATTTAGTAAATGGTTTGCCAAAATGAAGTTTTGAAAAGGATAAAATTTGTGATGCTTGCCAATTTGGAAAACAAACTAGAGTTTGATGTTTAAATCTCATGATTTAGAGATAAATGAGGTGATAGCATGTGTATATTGTAAATCTTTGAGTATGTTAGGGATTGAGGAATATTATGCTAAGATGCTAAGGCATAGAGCATGCATGCATAGTTTCATGAAACCTTTGGTGCTTGCGACTCTAATAATGCATGTATGATGACTTAGGCTAAGAGATTGGTTCAAGGGAGCCAGAGCAAGGGAAATAGTAGCTATAGTGGTGTGCTATCAGCTAAGGTGAGTGGATTTCTCATCTAGCTTTGAGAAATATTTTATGATAGCATAGTGATATTTTGCTATAAATCAGAGTATGTTATGCTAAGTATAGTATTTCAAGTAGTTAAATATGGGAAATGAGAACCCAGTTATGATGTATCTTATTCTCAAAGCATATTATAAAGCAAAGCATGAGTTTAAGAGCAAAGCATGAGCTTAAGAGCATATTCTAAAGCAAAGCATGAGTTTAAAAGCAAAGCATGAGTTTAAAGCATGTTCTAAAACAAAGCATGGGTTTAAAATATATTCTAAAGCAAAGCATAAGTTTAAAGCATGTTCTAAAGCAAAGCATGGGTTTAAAGCATATTTTAAAGCAAAGCATGAGTTTAAGAGAAGAAAAAGAAATATGGGCTAGAGCATGTTTCAAAGCAAAGTGAGTTTCAGCAAAACATAAGTTTTAGAAAAAGCATGAGTTTCAGCAAAGCATGAATTTAAGAAAAGAAAAGGAAACATGGGTTAGAGCATGTTTCAAAAAAAAGTATAGAGTTTCATGAAAAGCATTGTTTGGATAAAAACACATGTTTCAGCAAAGCATTGAATTTACTTTTTAAATTTATGTTTCAAAGAGATGCATGGGCATGCATGAATATCAATGTTTCAAAGAAAGTATAGCTGGTTGTATATTGGATTATAAACTTATATTGAAGTATTTTTACAGCCTAAGCATAAAGAGCATGGGGCCATCTATGAGGCTGATCATCCTATAGACTGTGCCATAGCATGAGCATTGCACACACTATTATAGCTGGTACCTCCTTGTAACTCAATCGTACTATGATCCTGAGGCCAGGGGGAGTACAAGCTAGATCAGCCCAGTGGGGTAGATTGCAAGCAGCCCAGTGGGGCAAGAATCATAGCTCGGTTAAGAGCTAGGTTACTATATAGCCCAAGGGGGCACAGAGATATAGGCCCATGGAGGGGGCAAGCAGGAGGCCCAGGGAAAAGGGGCAAGCTCACACCTGGGGTGAACCACACATGTGAGGGGTGCCATGTGGTGCGGGGATCCTCGGCGCTCAGTACACTCACCCACTAAGGGTACACCTGCAAAAGGGTGACTGTAGGGATGTACCTTAGTGGTAGCACCCATAGCCCAGCGTCATAAGGTTTTGAAAAAGTGGCATTATCTTACTTGAGTTATATTGTTGGAAGTATAAGCTAACTTATGAGTTTTCTTATCTTATTTGAAAAGATTTCTGTATTTATTATGATGTGTTGTATTAGTATATTTATTAGTTTTTTTAAAAATGTGGTTCTTGATTTTTCTATTGTTAGATGGCTATTCAGTCACTGGGACTTAGGTCTCACACCTCTGTTATTGAAATTTTTGGATTTACAGATTAGAGATAGCAGGTTGGCTCTTGGATGCCTGATTTTGATATGGGCTACTAGATGTGGATAAATTGATTGATGTTATGGACTTATGTTACTTGGATTGTATATGTATTTAAAATGGATATGGATGGATATGTATAACTGTAACCCCATGATATATTTTGAACTTGGGTGGTTATGAGAAATGACTATTGTTGTAGAATGAAATTGTGTATACGGTCTTTATAACAACATAGTGATGGAAGTTATATTGCCTAGAATCATGTGATGAATAGATGTGAAAATCTTATGTTATCAGAGCAGGATGAAATAAATTATGATGTGATCTTATGAATAGTATGAATGAATTGAGTAGGTCAAAGTTTTTAGCAAATTTAGCATTTTGTGTATGTAACTTATGGCAATTGGATAGGGATTGCTTGGGCTTTATGGTATTTAGCATAAAGACTAGTAGATCTCTACCCAATTTTCATAAGAAATCATACTGTCGAAAAGGGGCCCGACAATATTTTTGGTATCAGAGCTTAGGTATTAGATCTTAGGGGCATAAGCATGAGTCTAGCATAGTGAGTATAGCTTTGGATGATGAACCTGATCAAATGAATTGTATCTTGTAGGATGGTTTCTACCAGGTCAAGAATGGATGGAGAGCAGTCCTCAAAGAGAGGCAGAGGTAGGGGTAGGCCCAGAAAGTCTGATAGGGAAGGCCAACCTAGTAGAGCCTTTTCTAGTGATCCACCATCTGAAGGTGTAGGGGTGAAAGTATCTCAGGAGCATATGCATGATTCTTATTCCCATTCTGCTACCCCGGTGCCAATGGACCCATCCCAGGCATAGGCTCAGGGGCCGAATATGCCAGATTTGGTGGGGATGATCACTCAGGCAATGGTAGCAGCAGTGACCTCTAGTTCCAGCCTTCAGTCTAGAAATCTTGAACAGAAAGGAATGTAGAGAGAGCTAGAAAGTTGGGGGCTCTAGAGTTTTAGGGGACCACTACCCTATTTAGGCTGATGTTTGGCTTCAAAGGATAGAAAGGGTCTTTGAAGTGATGAAGTGCTCTGAGGAGCAAAAGCTGAATATAGCAACCTTCTTGTTGGAAGGTAGAGCACAAAATTGGTGGAGATCTGTTAGTAGTAGACGGCCACAAGGGGTGGAGGTGACCTGGGAGAGTTTTAAGAAGGAATTCTATGAACAATATTATTCAGAGGTGTATAGAGATCAGAAGAGGAGAGAATTTCTTAATTTAACCCAGGGAAAGATGCCTGTAGCTGAGTATGAGGCTACCTTTATTGAGTTGTCTTGATTTGCTGAAGCCCAAGTAGTGGATAAGAGGGAGAAATGTAGGCTGTTTCAGGATGGATTAAATCTCCTAATCAAGGCTAAGACCAGCATGAATTGTTATAATAGTTATTCTGAGCTAGTGCAAGGGGCTCTCAGGGCCAAGGAGATAGAGAAGGAGTTCCTTAGTAGGAGGCAGGAGAGGTCAAAAAGGGGTGCACCTAGTTTCCCTTCAGGTGCAAGAGGAACTCAGCAGTTCAAGAAGCCCCAAAGGGCAGGACAGTCTAGTTCCAGTTACAGAGCTCCTACATATGTTGGTAGAAGGTCAGCATCTGTGTCAGTATCTAGTTCTGTCCAAAGGAAAATAGCATATGGAGGGATGTCTCAGGCTGTTAGTAGTAGAGTGGCAGGAGAGATAAGAGATCAGAGCCGCTCCTTTGGTGGTGGGAGAACTCTACCCCAATGCAATGTCTGTGGGAAGATGCACCCTGGGGAATGCAAGAGGGGTAATAGAGGATGTTATATTTGTGGTCAGATGGATCACTTGAAGAGAGATTATCCCAAGAGAGTGCAGAGCAGCGATCATCCTCAAGGATCAGCTGCACTTAGATGACAACCTGCTAGAAGGAGAGATAGTAGTATCCCAGCTTCAGCCAGTCAGATGAGATCTAGTGCTAATCAGCAAGGGATGATTCCTAGTGTTCCAAGGGCTAAAGCTAGAGTTTTTGCAAAGACCAGGCAAGAGGCTCAGGTTAACACAGATGTAGTGACAAGTATATTACCCATTTGCAATTCTGATGCTTATGTTTTAATTGATTCTGGATCTACACATTCATTCATAGCAGTAGATTTTATCAAGCATCTAGATAAAGCTGTGAGTTTGTTGGGTAGTCAGTTTATAGTATCTATGTCAGTAGGGAAGCCTTTCATTGCAGATCAGGTATATAAAGATTGTGCCATTTTAGTAGAGGGCCAAGAATTGTTAGCATATTTGATTCCATTAAATCTAACAAAATTTGATGCTATCTTGGGGATGGATTGGTTATCAATGCATAGGGCCAAAGTAGACTATTCAAAGAAAGAAGTAGTATTTCCTACCTCAGATGGTAGAAAGATTCATTTTGTAGGAGAAAAGAGAGTGTTGCCCTCAAGTATGATTTCAGCCTTGACAGCTAGCAGAATGTTAAGAAAGGGGTATGAAGCCTACTAGCTTGTGTGGTAAATTTAGAGGATAGTGGTCCAGACTTATCTGATATTCCGATGGTATGTAAATTTTCAGATGTATTTCCTGAGGAGTTGCCAGGATTGCCACCAAACAGAGAGATAGAGTTCAGTATAGACTTGATCCCTGATACTAGACCTATAGTCAGGGCACCCTATAGAATGGCTCCAGCAGAATTGAAAGAATTAAAAGTCCAGCTTCAGGAATTGCTTGATAAAGGGTTCATTAGACCCAATGTTTTACCTTGGAGTGCACCTGTGTTGTTTGTAAAGAAGAAAGATGGTACCTTGAGGTTATGCATAGACTATAAACAGCTCAACAAGGTGACCATTAGAAATAATTATCTCTTGCCAAGGATAGATGATTTGTTTGATCAACTTCAGGGGGCAGCAGTGTTTTCAAAGATTGACCTTAGATCTGGGTATCACCAGTTGAAAATAAAGAAAGAGGATGTACCAAAGACTGCTTTCAGGACTAGATATGGTCATTATGAGTTTTTGGTGATGCCTTTTGGCTTGACTAATGCCCCAGCTGCTTTTATGGGACTGATGAATCAGGTGTTCCAGAAATTTTTAGATAAATTTGTGATAGTGTTTATTGATGATATTTTGATCTATTCTAGAAGCAAAGAGGAGCATGAATGGCACTTGAGGACAGTGTTGCAAGCCTTAAGGGAGAAGCAATTGTATGCCAAGTTGAATAAAAGTGAGTTTTGGTTAGATGAGGTTAAATTCTTGGGACGTGATATCAGCTAAGGGTATTATGGTAGACCCTCAGAAAATAGAGGCAATAATGAATTGGGAAGCACCTACAAATTTGGCAGAGGTGAGGAGTTTCTTGGGCTTGGCAGGATATTATAGAAGATTTATAGAAAACTTCTCTATTATAGCTTCTCCCATGACCAAGCTGCTAAGAAAGAATACCAAATTTGAATGGTCTAGTGAATGTCAAGAAAGTATGGATGAATTGAAGAGGAGATTGACTTCAGTTCCAGTGCTTACACTTCCAGATAGTAGCAGTGATTATGTGATATATAGTGATGCTTCTTTCAAAGGTTTGGGGTGTGTATTGATGCAAAATGGGAAAGTGATTGCTTACATCTCTAGACAGTTAAGGTCTCATGAAAAGAATTATCCTACCCATGATTTAGAACTAGCAGCAATAGTATTTGCATTAAAAGTATGGAGACATTATTTGCATGGGATGAAATGGGAAAGTGATTGCTAACATCTTTAGACAGTTAAGGTCTCATGAAAAGAATTATCCTACCCATGATTTAGAACTAGCAGCAGTAGTATTTGCATTAAAAGTATGGAGATACTATTTGTATGGGATGAAATGCTAGATATTTATAGATCACAAAAGCTTAAAGTATATCCTAACACAAAAAGAATTGAATCTCAGGCAAAGGAGATGGATAGAGTTGATAAAAGATTATGACTGTACTATAGAGTATCACCCAGGGAAAGCCAATGTAGTGGCTGATGCATTGAGTCGGAAGTCTACAGCAACCTTAGCCTCCATTAGAGTAGTGCAGCTACCCCTGATGTTAGAATTGAGAGAGTTATATGCAGAGCTGGCAGTAGATAGTTCAGGAGCCTTACTAGCAAATTTCAGAGTCAGACCAATGTTGCTTGAGGAAATAAGAGAGGCTCAAGTGCAGGATCCACAATTGCAAAAAGCTAAAGAATTAGTTCTGAGTGGGTCCCAATCAGAATTTTTAGTTAGAAATGATGGTATATTGTTATTTAAGAATAGAGTATGTGTGCCAGTAGTAGAATCATTAAAAGAGCAAATTCTGCAAGAAGCCCATAGTTCAGCCTATGCAATGCACCCAGGAAGCACTAAGATGTATAGAACTATTAAGCAAAATTATTAGTGGCATGCGATGAAAAGGGAGATAGCTGAATTTGTCTCTAAATGTTTAGTATGCCAGCAGATTAAAGCAGAACATCAGAGCCCAGCTGATAAAATGCAACCATTATTTGTGCCAGAATGGAAGTGGGAGCACATTACTATGGATTTTGTTGTGGGTCTCCCAAAGACAAGAAGAGGTAATGATTCTATTTGGGTGATAGTAGATAGATTAACAAAATCTGCCCACCTTTTGCCTATCCAGATTTCGTTTACCTTGGATAGATTAGCAAAATTATATGTGAATGAAATTGTGAGTAGACATGGGGTGCCAGTATCCATTGTATCAGATAGAGATCCAAGGTTCACATCTCATTTTTGGGCAGAGTTGCAGAAAGCTTTAGGCACTAAGTTGAGATTTAGTACAACATTTCACCCTCAAACTGATGGGCAATCTGAGAGAACCATCAGACATTGGAGGATATGTTGAGAGCATGTGTTATTAAATTCTCAGGTAGCTGGGATGAACACTTGCCATTGATTGAGTTTGCGTATAATAATAGTTATCATTCTAGAATTGATATGGCACCTTATGAAGCTTTATATGGAAGAAAATGTAGAACTCTAGTGTGCTGGGATGAAGAAGGAGAAAGGAGGCTGCTAGGCTCAGAGTTGGTGCAGCTCACAGCAGATCAGGTTAGAATTATTAAAGCTAAATTAAAGACAGACCAAGATAGATAAAAGAGATATGCAGATAAGAAGCATAGAGATGTGAAATTTGAAGTAGGAGATAAGGTATTTTTGAAGGTATCTCCTTGAAAGGGTATCATGAGATTTGAGAAGAAAGGAAAACTAGGTCCCTGATACATTGGACCTTATGAGATTGTTGAGAAGGTTGGGATACTTGCATATAGATTGGCCTTGCCACCACAACTCTCTCAGATCCATAATGTGTTTCATGTATCAATGCTTAGGAAGTATGTGCCAGATTCCTCTCATGTGCTTCAGTCAGAGCCAATAGAATTACAGAAAGATTTATCTTATGTAATAGAGCCAGTGCAAATTTTGAGCAGAGAGGTTAAACAGCTCCGTAGTAAAAGAATTCCTTTAGTTAAAGTACAGTGGCAAAATCATCAAAGAGAGGAAGCTACATGGGAGAGAGAGGATGAGATGGGATTGAAGTACCCTCATTTGTTCGAAGTTGAAAGTAGCTAAATTTCGAGGACGAAATTTTCTAAAGGGGGAAAGATTGTAATATCCTGAACTTGGAAGACTTGTAATTTCATTTTAAGTATGTTTTTATTGTTAGTTTAGCCTTCTAGTGTGAATGATTGAGTGAGAATCTTAAGAAAATATGAAAGCTAAAATTTTGGAGGTTGTTTTGAGTTTTCTCTCATGATCCTTTTAAAATATTGATAAAGTCACTTATTTGTTCTTTTAATCAAAGTTTTTGTGATGATTTCAATGTTTGCTGCTTGTTTTTGATCCTTGGCAGAAGTTAGAATGAAGATTTTGGAAGTTGAAATGCTTTAGAATGGCTTTTGGAAAGGTTTTATGATATTTGTAACTCATTTATCAGCTAATTGGGAAAATGGCTGAAATTTTTAAGTTATTAGTCAACCAAATTTGAAAGTTAGTTGACTATTTAGTCAACTAATTCTGAGTTTTTGGCTGACTGTTGGTTTTTGTGAGCTAACAGGGGAAGTTAGTTGACTCTAAAGCCAGCTAACTCCCTGAAGCTCACTGTTTGAAGGCTGCGAGAATTTTTATTGTCATAGTAGCCAACTCTTTAGTCGACTACTATGGAAAAATTTTCTGTAAAACTTGCCTAGGAGGATTTTTGGTCAAAGTAGTCGGCTAGTTAGTCGACTACTTTGGAAAATGTCTCTGTAAAAGTGGTTTGGTAACTAGTCGACTACTTTGGAAAATGTCTCTGTAAAAGTGGTTTGGATGAGATTTTGGCCATAGTAGCCGATTAATTAGTCGACTACTGTGGGAATTTTGTCTGTAGAGGGAATTTTGTCTGTAGAGTTGATTTGAGACTAATTTCACTCTTAATTAAGGACTTCCCAATAGGTCACTCATCGCTCTCACCCAAGCACGCTAATTTCACTCTTAATTAAGGACTTCCCAATAGGTCACTCATCGCTCTCACCCAAGCATGCTTAACCAAGGTTTCAGGTGGATAAAAATCTTCTGTGGAAGTGGTTTGAGGATAATTTTACTCTCATTAGCTAGCATCCATGCTGACTAATAGGTGGATAACCTATATTTTTGATGTGATAACGAAATTTGACCAGGGGCATTAATGAAAATTTAATCAGGGGCAAAAGTGAAAATTGATAAAAAGTCATTTGAGGATTTGATTAAGGGCAAGGTAGGAAAGAAAATTAAAGGGGCAAAAATACTTAGTGGAGAAGGAATCCATGTAAGCTTTGAAAAGCATGATTTAAGAGTAGAGAGGGGCAAAATGAAAATTTCCTAAAGCATTTAAGTCCACCCATCCCTCCTTAGTCCTTAAGCGGCCGTATGAAAGGAGAGGGAAAAAAGAGAGAAAAAGAGAAAGAAAAGGGAGAGAAAAGAAAGAAAGAGGAGAGGTTCTGCTAGCCGTAGATAAGAAGAAGAGAAGAAGAAAAAGAAAAGAAGAGAAGAAGAGAGGAAGAAAAGGAAGGGAAGAAGTTTGGTGGTTTAGCCATCTTTTCTAAGGTAAGCCCAAACTTTCCTAAGCTAGAGAATGATGTTTAAATCTCATGATTTAGAGGTAAATGAGGTAATAGCATGTGTATATTGTAAATCTTTGAGTATGTTAGGGATTGAGGAATATTATGCTAAGATGCTAATGTTGGGTTTTGGTTGCGCAGCGGAAGATCGAATTTCAAAATTTTTAAACTTTGAAACCCTAGTCAACCAAAACCCTAGACCCAGGACCCCTTGATTATATCAACTAACAAGGCAATATATTAAGTTATTGAAGAATACCTGTAACGCTAATATCCTTTATTCCACTAGGCACACAAGTGTATGCCCTCCAGAGGTGATCCACACAGGAACTGGGTTCAAGACTCTAGCTCCTTCAAAACTTTGATCCTTGTTGCTTAATCCTTCCAAAGGATTTAATTGGCTTGCTTTCTTTCCCTTCTAATTTTTTCTCTCTTACAAAAAAACCCTTCAAAGCCTCTTGTCCTAAAGAGGACCTTCTTGTCCTGGTTTAGGTCTTGTCCTGAAGAAGACCTCCTTGTCTTGGTTTAGGACAAGACAACCTCTTGTCCTGAAGAAGACCTCCTTGTCTTGGTTTAGGACAAGAGATATAAGAGAAATAAAATAAGAAAGAGAGAGATTTTCATATATCATAAAACCCCGGGATGCACTCCTATTTATAAGAGGCGGAGGGATGCATCACCAAGGGATGCATCCCGTCTACACACCTTACCATGATGAGGCATGTGATAAGGCTCTAAGGGAGGGGCACATCTAAAAGAGAGCGGAAAGATGTATCCGCTCCAAAAAAAAATGCGTTATAAGCCTTCTCACGCTAATAACTTCACTCGACACTTATTTCATGATAGTCCAATGGTCCAGATTAAGGCACCATCTAATGGTCCAGATTAAGGCACCATCTAATGGTCCAAAAGCAAGGCGCCATCACCAATGGTCCAGATTCAGACGCTAACTAATGGTCCAGATTCAGGCACCAACCAAAGGTCCAGGTCCTTCATCCAGGGAGCCATCCAATGGTCTAGATCGAGTCGCTGACCAATGGTCCAGATCGAGTCGCTGACCAATGGTCCAGATCCATTATTCAAAGAGATATCCAATGGTCTAAATAAAGCCAATTGGGTTCCAACTCTTGGCTAACCCACATTAGGTCATGATCTAATCATATTAGATTAACCTAATACAAGAATCAGATTCGAATCCAATTCGAATCAAGAGCTAGGGTTTGCAACACGTGCTAACATGTCTACCTTGATCAGTTTCTTTTGTGTATGACCCTTTGGGTTCCTCATCAAGCCAGCAGTAGGTCTAGGCTTATATCAATTTATTTTGATTAGAAATCAACTAATCGAATTAGGTCAAATCGAGCTAACCCTAGTTGTCAATTTGAACCATCTTTAAAATTAACTCATGAATTCAATCAATTTAATTCATGAAAACCTACAAGACATGATTGATGTCTAGCAACGTATCATGCCTACCCAGAAGATGAGGAATTTAGTAGAAATTACCAAAATACCCTTCAGTGGCAAGTTAGCATGCAATTCAATCCTTCCATCCCCTTTTATCCTGAATAAGCGATGGGTATGGAAAATTGTCAAACCCTAACACTTTATTCATTTGAATCTCAAATCACTAATGAAGACTCGATCGATGAAAGATTAGAAACCATTTCTAATATCATCATGCTTTGATCAAAGACTTCCTGAGTTATCATTTGATGAGATTACATAGGATAAATACTCCTCTTACTAGGAGTGATCGATTCCTTGTTGACCTACTCACAATCTTCATACACAATTCACCATATCCATGAACACCCCGTACATGGCTAAGTCATGAATGAGTATGAACCAAAACATGGATTCATGTGTACAAGATTCCATGGTGATCTCAGGTCTAAGGATCATTCGCATAACTCCCACTAAGAAAATCATCTTTTGACAAGTAAGTAAGACTTCCATAAGATGTTCTTATTACGGATCAATTCAGTGAACTCATACATTGATGAGCACCCACATCCTTATATTAGTGTCCCTACACAAGTGGTCGTGAGACCAACCACTCTCTCCATTGAGCATATATAGAATGTTCCAGTCTTTCTGGAAACATCGATCCCCTACTCGATGATCCTTCGACTAGGAATATTCTAGATTAGGGTTTATAAGATCTTAGGTCTTACTGTTATGAACTTCATCATAACCATAAATCCATTGCCCTAATCTATGGGGTTCATCATAATCTTAAAATAAAAAGTTATAAGACACAACATATGATGAATCAAAATGTCTTTTATCAATATCATTCATGAGTTAGAAGAATTTTACAGAAATGCCCTTGTTACATAAGAAATATGATTGGCTCTCAGAGCACTATTCTTTCAGCTAAGGCATAGAGCATGCATGCATAGTTTTATTAAACCCTTGGTGCTTGTGACCCTAATAATGCATGTATGAGGACTTAGGCCAAGAGATTGGTTCAAGGGAGCCAGAGCAAGAGAAATAGCAGCTATAATGGTGTGCTATCAGCTAAGGTGAGTGAGTTTCTCATCCAGCTTTGGGAAATGTTTTATGATAGCATAGTGATATTTTGCTATAAATCAGAGTATGTTATGCTAAGTATAGTATTTTAAGTAGTTAAACATGAGAAATGAGAACCCAGTTATGATGTATCTTATTCTCAAAGCATATTATAAAGCAAAGCATGAGTTTAAGAGCAAAGCATGAGTTTAAAAGCAAAGCATAAGTTTAAAGCATGTTCTAAAGCAAAGCATAGGTTTAAAGCATATTCTAAAGCAAAGCATGAGTTTAAAAGCAAAGCATAAGTTTAAAGCATGTTTTAAAGCAAAGCATGGGTTTAAAGCATATTTTAAAGCAAAGCATGAGTTTAAGAGAAGAAAAGGAAACATGGGCTAGAGTATGTTTCAAAGCAAAGTGAGTTTCAGCAAAGCATAAGTTTCAGAAAAAGCATGAGTTTCAGTAAAGCATGAATTTAAGAAAAGAAAAGGAAACATGGGCTAGAGCATGTTTCAAAGCAAAGTATAGAGTTTCATGAAAAGCATTGTTTGGATAAAAACACATGTTTCAGTAAAGCATGGAATTTACTTTTCAGATTTATGTTTCAAAGAGATGCATGGGCATGCATGAATATCAATGTTTCAAAGAAAGTATAGCTGGTTGTTTATTGGATTATAAACTTATATTGAAGTATTTTTATAGCGGAAGTATAAAGAGCATGGGGCCATCTATGGGGCTGATCACCCTGTAAACTGTGCCATAGCATGAGCATTGCACACACTATTATAGCCGGCACCTCTTTACGACTCAATCGTACTATGATCCTGAAGCCAGGGAGAGTACAAGCTAGATCAGCCTAGTGGGACAGATTGCAAGCAGTCCAGTAGGGCAAGAATCACAGTTCGATTAAGAGCTAGGTTATTATATAGCTCGAGGGGGCACAGAGATATAGGCCCATGGAGGGGGCAAGCAGGAGGTCCAGGAAAAAGGGGCAAGCTCACACTTGGGGTGAACCGCACATGTGAGGGGTGCCATGTGGTGCGGGGATCCTCGGCGCTCAGTACACTCACCCACTAAGGGTACACCTGTAGGAGAGCGACTGTAGGGATGTACCTTAGTGGTAGCACACAGCCTAGCATCATGATGTTTTGAAAAAGTGGCATTATCTTACTTGAGTTATATTGTTGGAAGCATAAGCTAACTTATGAGTTTTCTTATCTCATTGGAAAAGATTTCTGTATTTATTGTGATGTGTTGTATCAATATATTTATTAGTTTTTTTAAAAATGTGGTTCTCAGTTTTTTCCATTGTTAGATGGCTATTCAGTCACTGGAACTTAGGTCTCACCCCTCTATTGTTGAAATTTTTGGATTTACAGATCAGAGATAGCAGGTTGGCTCTTGGATGCCTGATTTTAATATGGGCTGCTAGATATGGACAAATTGATTGATGTCATTGACTTATGTTACTTCAATTGTATATGTATTTAAAATGGAAATGGATGGATATGTATAACTATAACCCCATGATGTATTTTGGACTTGGGTGGTTATGAGAAATGACTATCATTGTAGAATGAAATTGTGTATATGGTCTTTATAACAGCATAGTGATGAAAGTTATATTGCCTAGAATCATATGATGAATAGATGTGAAAATCTTATGTTATCTGAGCAGGATGAAATAAATTGTGATGTGATCTTATGAATAGTATGAATGAATTGAGTAGGTCAAAGTTTTTAGCAGATTTAGTAATTTGTGCATGTAACTTATGGCAATTGGATAGGGATCGCTTGGGCTTTATGATACTTAGCATAAAGGCTAGTAGATCTCTACCAAATTTTCATAAGAAATTATGCCGTCGGGAAGGGGCCCGACAGTATTTTTGGTATCAGAGCTAAGGTATTAGATCTTAGGGGCATAAGCATGAGTCTAGCATAGTGAGTATAGCTTTGGATGATGAACTTGATCAAATGAATTGTATCTTGTAGGATGGTTTCTACCAGGATAATAATGGATGGAGAGTAATCCTCAAAGAGAGGTAGAGGTAGGGGTAGGCCCAGAAAGTCTGATAGGGAAGGCCAACCTAGTAGAGCCTTTTCTAGTGATCCACCATCTGAAGGTGTAGGGGTGGAAGTATCTCAGGAGCATATGCATGATTCTTATTCCCATTCTGCTACCCCGATGCCAGTGGACCCATCCCAGGCACAGGCTCAGGGGCCGAGTATGCCAGATTTGGTGGGGATGATCACGCAGGTAGTGGTAGCAGTAGTGACCTCTAGTTCCAGCCTTTAGTCTAGAAATCTTGAAGCAGAAAGGAATGTAGAGAGAGCTAGAAAGTTGGGGGCTCTAGAGTTTTAGGGGACCACTGACCCTATTTAGGCTGATGTTTGGCTTCAAAGGATAAAAAGGGTCTTTGAAGTGATGAAGTGCTCTGAGGAGCAAAAGCTGAATATAGCAACCTTCTTGTTGGAAGGTAGAGCACAAAATTGGTGGAGATCTATTAGTAGTAGACAGCCACAAGGGGTGAAGGTGACCTGAGAGAGTTTTAAGAAAGAATTCTATCAGCAATATTATTCAGAGGTGTATAGAGATCAGAAGAGGAGAGAATTTCTTAATTTAACCCCAGGAAAGATGTCTGTAGCTGAGTATGAGGCTACCTTTATTGAGTTGTCTCGATTTGCTGAAGCCCTAGTAGTGGATGAGAGGGAGAAATGTAGGTTGTTTCAAGATGGATTAAATCTCCCAATCAAGGTTAAGACCAGCATGCAGTGTTATAATAGTTATTCTAAGCTGGTGCAAGGGGCTCTTAGGGCTGAGGAGATAGAGAAGGAGTTCCTTAGTAGGAGGCAAGAGAGGTCAAAAAGGGGTGCACCTAGTTTCCCTTCAGGTGCAGGAGGAACTCAGCAGTTCAAGAAGCCCCAGAGGATGGGACAGTCTAGTTCCAGTTACAGAGCTCCTACAGATGTTGGTAGAAGGTCAGCATCTGTGTTAGTATCTAGTGTTGTCTAGAGGAAAATAGCATATGGAGGGATGTCTCAGGCTGTTAGTAGTATAGTGGCAGGAGAGATAAGAGATCAGAGCTGCTCCTTTGGTGGTGGGAGAACTCTACCCCAATGCAATTTCTATAGGAAGATGCACTCTAGGGAATGCAAGAGGGGTAATAGAGAATGTTATATCTGTGGTCAAATGGATCACTTGAAGAGAGATTGTCCCAAGAGAGTGCAGAGCAGCGATCATCCTCAAGGATTAGCTGCACCTAGAGGACAACCTGCTAGAAGGGGAGATAGCAGTATCCCAGCTTCAGCCAGTCAGATAAGATCTAGTGCTAATCAGCAAGGGATGATTCCTAGTGTTCCAAGGGCTAAAGCTAGAGTTTTTGCAATGACCAAGCAAGAGGCTCAGGTCAACCTAGATGTAATGACAGGTATATTATCATTTGCAATTCTGATGCTTATGTTTTAATTGATTCTAGATCTACACATTCATTCATAGCAGTAGATTTCATCAAGCATCTAGATAAAGCTGTGAGTTTGTTGGGTAGTCAGTTGGTAGTATCTATGCCAGTAGGGAAGCCTTTCATTGCAGATCAGGTATATAAAGATTGTGTCATTTTAGTAGAGGGCCAAGAATTGTTAGCAGATTTGATTCCATTAAATCTAAAAGAATTTGATGCTATCTTAGGGATGGATTGGTTATCAATGCATAGGGCCAAAGTAGACTGTTCAAAAAAAGAAGTAGTATTTCCTACCTCAGATGGTAGAGAGATTTATTCTGTAGGAGAAAAGAGAGTGTTGCCCTCAAGTGTGATTTCAACCTTGACAGCTAGCAGAATGTTAAGAAAGGGGTACGAAGCCTATCTAGCTTGTGTGGTAAATTTAGAGGATAGTGGTCCAGACTTATATGATATTCCGGTGGTATGTGAATTTCCAAATGTATTTCCTAAGGAGTTGCCAGGATTGCCACCAGACAGAGAGATAGAGTTCAGTATAGACTTGATCCTCGATACTAGACCTATAGTCAGGGCACCCTATAGAATGGCTCTAGCAGAATTGAAAGAATTAAAAGTTCAACTTTAGGAATTGCTTGATAAAGGGTTCATTAGATCTAGTGTTTCACCTTGGGGTGCACCTGTGTTGTTTGTAAAGAAGAAAGATGGTACCTTGAGGTTATGCATAGACTATAGACAGCTCAACAAGGTGACCATTAGAAATAATTATCTCTTGCCAAGGATAGATGATTTGTTTGATTAACTTCAGGGGGCATCAGTGTTTTCAAAGATTGACCTTAGATCTGGGTATCATCAATTGAAAATAAAGAAAGAGGATGTACCAAAGACTGCTTTCAGGACTAGATATGGTCATTATGAGTTTTTGGTGATGCCTTTTGGCTTGACTAATGCCCCAGCTGCTTTTATGGAACTGATGAATCAGGTGTTCCATAAATTTTTAGATAAATTTGTGATAGTGTTCATTGATGATATTTTGATCTATTCTAGAAGCAAAGAGGAGCATGAACAGCACTTGAGGACAGTGTTGCAAGCCTTAAAGGAGAAGTAGTTGTATGCCAAGTTGAGTAAAAGTGAGTTTTGGTTAGATGAGGTTAAATTATTGGGACATATGATATCAGCTAAGGGTATTACGGTAAACCCTCAGAAAATAGAGGTAATAATGAATTGGGAAGCACCTACAAATTTGACAGAGGTGAGGAGTTTCTTGGGCTTGGCAGGATAATATAGAAGATTTATAGAAAACTTCTCTATTATAGCTTCTCCCATGACTAAGCTGCTAAGAAAGAATACCAAATTTGAATGGTCTAGTGAATGTCAGGAAAGTATAGATGAATTGAAGAGGAGATTGACTTCAGCTCCAGTGCTTATACTCCTAAATAGTAGCAGTGATTATGTGATATATAGTGATGCTTCTTTCAAAGGTTTGGGGTGTGTATTGATGCAAAATGGGAAAGTGATTGCTTACATCTCTAGACAGTTAAGGTCTCATGAAAAGAATTACCCTACCCATGATTTAGAACTAGCAGCAGTAGTATTTGCATTAAAAGTATGGAAACACTATTTGTATGGGATGAAATGCTAGATATTTACAGATCACAAAAGCTTAAAGTATATCCTAACACAAAAAGAATTGAATCTCCTTGCGACTCAATCGTACTATGATCCCGAGGCCAAGGGGAGTACAAGCTAAATCAGCCCAATGGGACGGATTGCAAGCAGCCCAGTGGGGCAAGAATCATAGCTCGGTTAAGAGCTAGATTACTATGTAGCCCGAGGGGGCACAGAGATATAGGCCCATGGAGGGGGCAAGCAGGAGGCCCAGGAAAAAGGGGCAAGCTCACACCTGGGGTGAACCGCACATGTGAGGGGTGCCATGTGATGCGGGGATCCTTGGCGCTCAGTACACTCACCCACCAAGGGTACACTTGCAGAAGGGTGACTGTAGGGATGTACCTTAGTGGTAGCACACAGCCCAGCATCATGAGGTTTTGAAAAAGTGGCATTTTCTTATTGAAGTTATATTATTGGAAGCATAAGCTAACTATGAGTTTCTTATCTCATTGAAAAGATTTCAGTATCTATTGTGATATATTGTATTAGTATATTTATCGGTTTTAAAATGTGATTCTCAGTTTTCCCCATTGTTAGATGGCTATCCAGTCATTGGGACTTAGGTCTCACCCCTCTACTGTTGAAATTTTTGGATTTCAAATCAGAGATAGCAGGTTGGCTCTTGGATGCCTGATTTTGATATGGGCTACTAGATGTGTATAAATTGATTGATGACATGGATTTATGTTACTTGGATTGTATATGTACTGATAATGGATATGGATGGATTTGTATAACTGTAACCCTATGATGTATTTTGGACTTGGGTGGTTATGAGAAATGACTGTCATTGTGGAATGGATTTGTGCATATGGTCTTTATAGCAGTATAGTGATGAAAGTTATATTGCCTGGAATCATGTGTTGAATAATGTGAAAATCTTATGTTATCTGAGCAGGATGAAATAAATTGTGATGTGATCTTATGAATAGTATGAATGAATTGAGCAAGTCAAAGTTTTTAGCAGATTTTTCATTTTGTGCATGTAACTTATGACAATTGGATAGGGATCGCTTGGGCTTTATGGTACTTAGCATAAAGACTAGTAGATCTCTACCCAATTTTCATAAGAAATCATGCCGTCGGGAAGGGGCTCGACAAGTAATGACTCGTGATGCATGCTTGCTAAGGGAGGGGCTCACTTGGGGGATGCCTTATGTACTATGGCAAGAGGGCCTAGTGGACATATTGCATACAAGTGAGGGTGACTTCTTTACTGATGTCATACGTACGGGTGCATGGATGGTTTGGTAGTAGGTATAGTTATCTGGATATAGTGACTAGTTTGGCTATGGAGGTGGTTATATGGATGCGTTGGGTGGTGATGGCTATTTAAATATTATAGTTGGTTTGGCTAATCGGGGTGCGGTGGTTATTTTTGGCGCTTTGGTATGGTTATTTTCCTTGGTGTTAGTATTTCAATTCTGTTGGGTTGGTTATGGGTATGGTTATCCGGATGATTTTGGATGTTTCTCTGGTATGGACCTTATTGGCTTTTTGAATGGTTATATATATTATGATATCTTTTGTTCAAACATATTTTGGCTATACTAAAAGTATTTATTTGGCATATTCATGGTGGTAAGTGAAGAAATTCTATCGGGCTTTTTAGCTCATTCCATTATGTTTTATTTTTTTCAGCAGATGATGAAGACGTTTACCTTATAAACCAAAGTTTCAGGGAGGGATTTAGGAGTGAGGCAAGAGGGTTGTCTTAGCTTTTGCTATATTAGACATTTTCTATGTAGCAAATGGAGTTGACATATACAGGGTTGATGACATAATACAGAATCTGATATATTTGAGTTTTCTTTTGGCTTCCGCAATGATATTTATGATATGTTTATATTGGGGTTTAGCAGGCCTTGCATGCTCTTTAGGTTCACTTAAGGGTATGCGGCCATATCACGACGTCCCTATACCAGGATCAGGATCAGGGGTCGTGACAACATATCTTGGATCCATGCCATAATTTATAATGAGAAGTCTGACTAGCACAACAAGGACATGCTAGATTTCCTTGAGTGCTCCACCCTGAAACATAAGCGTAAGAAGGGAAATCATTAATTGTCCACATAATTGCAACTCTCAGTTGAAAATTTTGCTATGCAGAAGCATCATATGTCAGTGCCCCAAATTCCTAGGACTTTTAGCTCATCGATCAATGGTCTTAAATATACATCAATGTCATTACTTGGATCCTTAAGACCTGGAATAAGCAAAGATACAAATAAATAAAGCCATTTCATACACTTCCAAGGGGGAAGGTTATATGGAAATAGGAGGACTGGCCAACAATTATAACTAACATTTAAATTTTCATGAGGGTTGAAACCATGAGTTGCTAACCCAAGTCTCTACATTGCGTGGCTCTACATCAAATACTACTCTTGCTATTACACTTTCGTTTTGAGAGACCGCATACTAAACATTGATGTTGGCAATGCATCACATATTGAAAATAAGTCCTTCAATAATTTTAACAACATTGTGAATGATTTGTTTGCTCCAAGCATTTGTACACTTTAAGTGCAAAAGTTTCACCACAAATGATAATAATGAGTACTTATCACATCCTAGATATAATGGTTTTTCTGCTACCTTCAGCAAACTATAAAACCTCTGCATCTCCATTTAGCTCTTGTGGTTTATTCCCATTCAATTCTTCCTCTTGCATCATATTTAGATAGGCATCTCGTATCATACCTTCCATATCATCCTCACTTTCAAAATCATCATCATCATTGCTACCTTCTCCATAAATATACCAATTAGTATATTCTTGTCTTATCCCTCTTTACAAGAGGTGTGCTTGAACTTCAACCCGCGTCTTCGACACATGGACAACGTATCTTCAAATCTTCATCTTTTATATGTTGAAATGCATAACAGGAAAACTTTCAACTCCATTTAAATACTCTAAGCATGACCTAGTAGGAAGATTCATCCAAGATTTATCAACTGGGATTGTATCTACATACAAAAAAGTTCCTTTGACATTAAGAAAGTGAAACAAGGTAGATCGCATATCTAGAAATCTGTTTAGATGATAATTTGAATTTAATAGAACCCCAACAATCTCTCTCCTATCGATCCTATTGAATCTGGCAAAGAGAACCCCAAATCCCATGATCTAGAAATGATCGAATAAAAAATAAATAAATAAAGGGTATCAAAATAAAAAAAAAAGAAAAGAAAAAGAGATTTCATTAAGTGAACAAAATATTCTAAAGTTATACCCTTTATAATCCAAGATTAAAATGGAAGTTTTCTAGACTTTATTACAACATATACAAAGCCATGAATAAAAACTTCAACAGTACAGATTAGAGCTACACATATAGGTATACCTTTTCTCCTCTTAAAACCATCCATAGAATGAGAAAGAAACAAAAAATTACTACTTACTACAATCATGCAATATTTAGAAACTTTCACTTGTCTTCCGTTGCAACAATATCTTATCTTGGGTAAAAGGTTACAATTAGAGCTGAAATCTATAGCAGATGAGGGTTGCTTCTCTAAGCAATAAAATTCAGCAATAAAATTTTATGCTGAATTTTGATGGAACAGATGGTTCCTGTTGCCATGTATAATGCCATAGGTACACATGAGACTTGCAAAGCACAACATGAAGCCACAAGTACATTTTCATTGCCCTATTCTTAGATTTAGTTGATCCATTTTTAGCCATCCATATGCTCTTTTCAGCGCATTCACCACAAGAAACCATGAATACTAGGAAAGTTTCTTGCCTTGCTTACATAAATTCTAAATTTGCTTGCCAAAGTAAATTATGGCAACCTGTAATTTCATTTATTCCTCACAATTAGATCTTAGAACCCAATTTAAAATTTCAATCCTTAGACCTTAGGTTCTTAAAAGTTGAAAATTATGTGTTCTATAATACAGATAGTTCACTTTTACTGAAATCACATGTCCCAACCCGAAATACCAGCAAGATACTGCTCAATCCCCAATTTGAATTTCATCATCCCTATTAGACCCTCTCCATAATGCTGTCCTACATCATCCAATTCACTGAACCAAGCTCCCAGGATTAGGAAAGGAAAGATTGTCAACCAAAGTTAGATACGACTACCAATTTCAAGTTCCTTTAAGGGGAACAACTACAAACAATTTTCCATGGAAGACATTTCTGGGTTCCAAAAGTGAGTCGCTTCTTGTGGTTCAACAAAACCACAATTAATTACCTCCTTTGGCAAAGAAGACCATTGATTAAATAAAACTGAAAAATATTGGATCCTTATAATAAATTATAAAAGTTAATAAACTAATTGATTAAACTAAAAATAGTACTGCTCT
Organism: Metroxylon sagu; assembly: GCA_017589505.3. Taxonomy (NCBI): domain Eukaryota; kingdom Viridiplantae; phylum Streptophyta; class Magnoliopsida; order Arecales; family Arecaceae; genus Metroxylon; species Metroxylon sagu. Next base: position 40,059 of record JACVBY030000372.1, on the reverse strand, counting down.
GTTAGAAAGAACATTGCAGAACAATCTATATAAAATTGAAACAACATAAGTTATATATTAGGAAAAAACAGTGTTTATAGGAGCTCTCAAAGAAAATATTACACTCAGAAAAGCTTAACATTTTTTATAGTTTTTGCTATGATATACAGTTTACACTGATCTTTGGGCTTCTTGACATCTTAGTACCATAAGTTGACCACACATTAGAGTGTTTCAGCTTAGATGTTACTTTACATGGTGGCATACAGTAAAGCTAACAATATCATTCTTCATAAAGCCCAACCTTAATGATTATTTTCTCTTTCTACATTTCCTATCTGGCCTTATTTTGTGTCCAAGAAACGTTGTTGCTCACTTCTTTTGGCAAGAATGCAGAGTTTCACCTAACATTCATTAAAAACAAATATGAAAATTTTTCTCTTTAAAATTTATCTAAGCAAAAATCCATAAATAGCATCAAATTGAAAACTATAATATTTTCCCCCCTACACCATTTACTTCCATTGTGTAGAAGCTTCTTCATAAGTTTGCCTTTTGACTCACCTTGACATTAGGCCCAAAACTGTATATTGAACTCTAAATTCAAGAGAGAGAATTTAGTGATTCAAGAATAGACACTAGCATACCCTGCATGAATGTGAAAGTGTTTTTTCTCAATTAAATGGCATGATGAGGTATTCTCCTTGCAACCATACCATTTCATTGTCTTTTGTCCTACCATGTTAGGATGACAATTAGATCATAGAGCTATTAAAGTGTTTGCTAAAAATCAATACCTATGTCACTTTGGATCAATCGAGAAGTGGAGCACAATAAACAGTCCATGTAACCACTCAAGGAACACATCACTATTTTCCCAAAATTCAATCATGATTAGCAAACAACCTTCAATCATCTCTTTAATTCCTGGATCCTTGATAATCACCATTCCTTCTTTTATTATCAAAGTTTTCAGTCATTTTGCAAGCTGAAGGGTCAATCCACTTGTAGATTTTTGACTTTAACATCTATAAGCAGTAGATTTTAAGGTTTACCAACATCATCTGCATGTGCCATATCTGTTTCTTTCATGAGAGACCTTAATTCATTGGATTGCATTGATAGATTATCTATCATTTGTTGCAAGCTAGAAATATAAAGAAGAGGAGAGGGAGAATAGGAGAGGGTTGTGTTCATGATATCTTATAAAAAGAGAAGAGACAAAGGGATGTTTGTATAAGTGAGAGGGAAGAATCACATGCCAAAATGGCAAACGGCTTAATACACATGGCACAGGAAAAGTTTACTGTCACAAACTCGCAATTCTACCAATTTGCAAAATTAGCCTAATCTATAACCTTTTTTCCTCATTTTCTTCTTGTTTTTTCTAATTTTTCCTTGTCCTTTTTTCCCATGTACCCTAGAGCAGCAACTGCCATACCTCTGATGGGAGTCATTTCTGTTGTCTTCAGTGGTAGGAGCAATGATTGCTGCATGATCTGAAGGCAGCTAGGAGATGGGAATGATGAGGAAGGTGAGACTTTGAGAGAGAGGAAGGTGAACTTCATGCATTTGTTCGTTTTTTCGTTTGTCATGTTCATCCAAGGAACATGAAATTTTGTTTGTAAGCTTCCTCAAAATGATGTCTAATATTCTTTAACCCAAACTAGATATTCCTTATTGGATCTACATCTTCTTTTCTACTTATGGCTAAGTCATCTTAATGGTTTTTCAATCCAAAAGACCTATCATGAAGCAGTAGAGCTATTTTAATAAAAAGATTCTAAACTCTATTTCAGAAATTTTTGATCTAAAAACATTTCATATATCAATCTTATAATTGCTTAAACATTTTGCTGACTAACAATTATTATTTTTAGCATTGCTTAGTCCTTGATCATTCCTTTTGAACTTACTGATGCAAGTGACTGATTGTAATCCATATCGTGTGCAGAACAAACAATGCTGATGGAGCTTCATTTAGTGAGTTTAGTGCATCATTTCCACATCTAAATGCTGGTCATAATAGAAATGTTTTTGATTTAGGGAAGGATACTGAAACAGTAGCTGATGATATGAAAATAAGTTCGGAAGGTGTACCATACCACGGACTATTTGTGAGTAGAGGTTTTGAAAACCCAGTTTTGAGCCCTTTACCTATTGGAAGGTGGTCAATAATGCAACAGTATCAGGTCAATCGTAGGGAGAGATGTTACTGCAATCATTAAAAAACTTTATTATGGAAAGGGGAGGTTTTCTGGGTGAAGGTTGGTCTGTGGAGTTTGAAGAATTTGCAAACAGTTCTGGTCCGTATGTTGTATATTGTGCCCCCGATGGAAGAAGGTTTGAGTCAATGTTTGATGTTGCCCAATATCTTGGATTAAGATCAATCTTCCCTTTTATGGACATTGATGAAAGAAGTGATGGTCCTGGCATTGTGCAAGGGACATTGGCCCTTCACAGAAGAAAAAAAGATCTTGCCAGAAATTTGATGATAATAAGTTTCAATGAAAATCAAGACAGTATGCGGGTCATGTGTGGCCTGTTTTCAAGGTGCGAAGGTGGCCATGTTCAATATCACCTCTACCCTGCGGTGCAACTGTTCTGTTACATAAAAATATTAACAGAGATGATATGCCCAAAAGGATGGAAGGTACCATCATGGCTGTTGATGGCAGATTATGATAAAGCTGACGACATTCTAATGTTGCTATCAGATCCTGATCAAGAACAGCAAGAACTGTTGTCATGTTTTGGCAATCTTGCTGAAACATCATATGAATCCTCTGTGCAAAACAACTTATTGAAATAGAAAGCATACAACAAAATGAGGGTGAAGCAATTTATTCAGATCAATCTGAACCTCATATCTGCAATTTACTAAAATCTATTATCTAGTATATTAAAACTTAGAAGCTTTATACAGATTCAACCTTTGGCATAGATCAAATTATCAACATACAATAGATAAATCAAGATCAATTTGTTCTTCACAAGAATGCAAAGGAGTTTATGAGTACTTTTGTTTCACCAAGTCCGATAATAAAAATTTGATACATTATCTAAGCAAGAACAGCACAAACATGATGCCATTAAAATAACATATGAGGCAATCATTACTACTAAAAATCACAATAAAGAAGCTAATGTGATTTAATAAACTAGCACACTCCATGGAAAATACAGAACAAGTATCAAAGGGTAATAGAAAAGGTGCATTGTTTCCATTCCAAATTCAGAAAAATAAGAAAACCAATTAAACAAGGATCTATATCAAGAATAAAATATAGCAACATATGGATTAATAAATTAAAAATCAATGCACTTAACATATTGCTGCTTACAGAGCAGGCTACTTCAGGAACTTCTTGGCTCGATTGATGGTTTTCTTCTGTACAAATAGGCCAACACTGTTATTTGCAACAAATTATTTAATTTCAAGCTACAAATCTAGAAGAACATTGATATGTTTCAGGGAATGTAGTAGAAAATAAACAAAACACTACATTAAAAATCAATTGTATCAGAGATTCATCCAAATAAGAAACATACTACAATTTATAAGAACCTGAGTGAATTAATCAATTGCCCTCTATAGAACTACAATTAGATTGAACTCAGATCAACCTTTGATTTGAAAAAGTTATCCATTGATTATAAAGAAAAAAGAATGCTGAATAAGATCAAGATATGGTCATGAAATTTAAATAAGGAGATTGAGGGTTTCGAAGCAGTCTGTTGCGATTCAAATTCCTTCTTCCATTTCTTTTGGGGAAAGAGGAGAACTAGCAAATATAGAGAGGAAGGAAAAGGGCCGAGCATAGAAAGAGGGAGGATGAGGGTTGGGTGTACAAGGAGTGGTTCATTGGAATCTATGGGCTGACTTGGCATTGGTACCAGGTCAAGCGTCCACACAGAGCCCCATGCGTCGGGGGCTCTGTTCCTAAGTAAGAGCGAAACTCTTAGTGCTTTGCATCTCTTAAGAACAGAGAAGCATGAGAAAGCTTGATGGGACGTTTGATCTTTCTTTATCAGTGTTCGCGTTCTCTCTTCCGAATCTCCGACCTCCTTTCTCTTCAACACCGTGGCCAAGGGTGTGGACCACCATGGAGACTCTGGTAGCCTCCACCGTCATCGACGATTCGCTGCCTCCGATGCTATGGAGACTCTGGTAGCCTCCACCATCACCGATGATATGTTGCTTCTGCTATCTACCTACAACGAAGTGAGTTCCCGTTACGTGGCCTACAATTGGTATCAGAGCGGGTTTGCAGCATCCGTATCCATCCCCTCCTGCTGGCTCTTTCCCCTCCCGCTAGCTAGCAAGACGAACGGCTTCGTGGCCATCGTCTTCCTAGGGTGTGGGTTCGTTCTCGTCGCCCAGGCCACTGTCACCGTTGGGGGAGGGGGTCGTGTTAAGGAAAAAGGGGTAGCAGGGCCTGGACATGGCCGCCACCTTTGCCTCCTCCTCATTGCAGCCAAGGGTGTTGTAGCGTTCGGTTATTTTAAAAAAAAAAATTGTGGAAGAGGAAGGAGACCATTGAACCCTCACCGGCAGCCGGTGCCACCTTCTCCGGTTGCCGGGGACCTTCCTCCCCCTTCCCCTGGTTGCCAAAGGGCCCAGGGAAGGCTGCTCTGCCGCCGCTGCAAGGAATGCAGGCAACAAAAGAGGACTAAGGGCCTCGGACCCTCACCAACGGCCTGCACCGCCTTCCCTGGCCGCTGGGGACCTTCCCCTCCTTCCTCGGGTCGCCGGAGGATCGAAGGATTGCTGTCCACCACCGTCGCATGGGCGGCGGAAGGGAGAAAGAAGGTTGTCAAATTTACGAATGGCACTCTCTCTAAATTCAACAAACTTTAGACCCTTTTTTGTATTTAAATTATATTTTATAAAATAATAAAAAAGGGGGAGCTGTGATGCTGATGTGGCAGTTACGTTAACTAAGTGATGATGTGACTCCCACATATGCACTGATTGAGTTGAAGGGTCCTGCTTACATGGCCGCTTTCATGGTAGCCCATGCGGCAAATGATATGACATGCTAACGTGGCATATCATATAGAATTTTAATTTCTTTTCTAGTTTTCTGGTTTCTAAAATTATTAGAAAATTTAAAAAAATCAAAAATCAAAAAAATTATAAAAAAATCAAAAAAATTATAAAAAAATTACAAAAAAAATCAAAAAAATTCATAGAAAATTATAAAAAAATTATCAGAAGTTTTCTAAATATGACATATTGATTTATGCTTTGTGCATGAATAGTACTGATGCCACATTATGTGCATTTGCTATGAATATTTTTTCTAATTGCATAATTATTTATACTTAGTGTATAAATATGTTTATAAATATTTCTTCATGTTGTTTCTACTAATATAATTATTTATGCTTAATGCATGAGGAGTATTTATGTAATTTACTGTATTTTTTCTGTGAGCATGTTTATTTATATTTTGTGCATAGATAATATGAATGTTGTATTTTATGTCTTTTGTTGATATAGAGCATATGCTTGGTGTAGCATATAGATATGTACCAACTAGTGTTGGATTTGTGGACAAGAGAGATGAGTCTTTGGAAAAGATTTGGATTCTATGTTCTATCTTATAAAATGAGTGATGATTATGAGCTCAGCAAAATTTTTAATCTTATTTATGAGTGAGAGCATAAGTAATCCAATTCTCTTTCCCTAATTTTGACATACACTATTTATGTGTCTGATGTCCATAACTTGCTTGACTAAATGCAGTGATGGCCTCCATATTTGTGATAGCTTATCTCAATAGAGGTCAGAAGTTAAATGGACAGAACTATGATTTATGGCATACGAAAATTTACTATCTGCTGAATGATTTGGAAGTCTTGGAGACCCTGACATTGAGCATGACACCATCAGAGCCTAGCATTACTGCTCAGCACCGCCTTGATCAAGAAGTCTATGATAACTGGGTGAAGAAAGATTATTGTGCATGCTTCACTATGTTGACCAACATGCACAATGATGTGATCAACGATTTTAAGAGTTGCCTGACTGCCCAGGCTATGTGGAACCAGCTTAAGATAAGGTATGGACAGACCTCAGCGATGAGGCTATGTGCCTTGAACCTAAGGTTTATGTAGTACACTAAGGATCCTAACCATTCAATGTCCGACCACCTTCGTGTGATGAGGAATATGATTAGGGATCTGAAGACTGCTAGCATCGACCTTACAGACGAGCAACAAGTCCTTGTAATGATTCATTCACTACCTAATCCTCAGTGGAGTCAAATGAAGCTCTTGATGACTCATAATGAGAACATCAAGACTTTTAAGGATATGTCTCGTCACCTTGAGCTGGAGGTAGAGCGCATCGAGACTTCCCACTCCTTGGCCTGTATGGCCCATGCTGGGTCTTCGAGGCCTAGGAGTAAAAAGAGGGGTAAGGCAGGTAACAAGAGCGCACAGGGATCCAAGGAAAAGAAAATAACCAAACCAAGGAGAGGCCAACAAGGGAGCAAGAAAAATGTAGTAAAGGTTAAGTGCTACAACTGTTGAGCAAAAGGTTACTTTGCTTGTGATTGCACTGAGCCAAAGAAGTTATGCTCCATAATTAGCTCTCTCAATGTTTGTTCATATGCATTGGTTGCTAACACACTCCCTAATTGGATTATAGATATGGGAACGAACAAACATATAGTGCAAGATCGAGCTGGTGTTGCAGTAGGAGCAGATCGCATTAGGTTGCGTGGTGGACATGTGTTGCTCCTACATGATGTTTTATATGTTCTAACTATCTGGTGTAATCTTTGTTTTGTTCTTGCTTTATTGGCACCTGGTTATACTTTTTATTTTTCTAGGGATCGGATGTCTATATATATCGATGGTATTTTATCCTTTTGTGGATATTTATCACAAGAGTTTTTTAGACTTAATGTTAATTTGAATTATCACTATTCCTCGTTTACTTGTGCTTCTTTTCCTGCATGTGATAATTGTTTGATATGACATGCTAGACTCGGTCATGTGGGCGAAGATTGGATAGCACAAATGGCTAGAGAAGGACTATTGGACCCTCTCAGCAAGATAAGTCTCCCTGTGTATGAGTCTTGTCTAGCAGGGGAAGCCTTTTGATAAGGCTTCTAGGACCTTTCAGCCATTAGAACTAGTAAACTCAGACATTTGTAAACCTATGAGTGTTAGGGCATGCTATGGCGCCTCTTATTTCGCCACATTTATAGATAATTATTCACGATTTGGGTATGTGTACCTGATCTTCCATCGCTATGAAGTGCTAGATTGTTTTAGATGCTTTTTAGTTAAGGTGGAGAATCAGAAGGAGAGGACTTTGAAGACTCTCCGAATTGATAGAAGACGCAAGTATCCATCTGAGCAATTTCAGAGGCTCTATAAGGAAAAGGGGATACACAAGCAGCTTACCATTCTTGGTATGCCACAATAAAATAGGGTTGCAGAGCATCAAAATAGGACTTTATTAGATATGGTTAGGTCAATGATGGCCCAAGCAAATCTTTTAATTAGTTTCTGGGGAGATGCGCTGCTGACTGCTACCTACATCTTTAACCGTATACCCAGTAAAACGATGCCCTCTACTCCATCTGAGCTATGGTGTGGCATGAGACCTTCTGTGGATATTTGTGCCCATGTGGCTCAGTAGGATAGGTTTACAACACCTCTCATAGGTTGAAAAAGTTGGGTCCTAAGGCCAGCAAAAAGGTGTTCATCAGGTACCCTAAGAGTTTGAAGGGTTACGTGATGTACGATGAACATCTTGATGGAGGATTGACTAAAGTAGGGTTTAGAGATATGGAGTTCATAGAGAATGAATTCCCGAGCATTGGTGAAACTATAAAGGACTTGACTCTGTATGAGTTATAAGAGGACTCCTACTATCTCTAACGATGGAAGGAAATTGCGACATGTCCTAAGGATCGTCACAGATAGTGGCAGTGCTAGGCCCAGTAGGAGTGGTGCACCAGAGAGTGAGAGCGCACAAATTAAACCTAGTGGGAGCTCGCCCATAAGGGTTGATGCACCACTGGAGAGCAGTCCTCAGAGTCCAGATCTATAGTTACGGAGAAGCAAACGTGAAATTGTTCCATGTCGACATTTTGAGGTCGAAGAGAATGTGTTTCTTTGCACTCCATTAGATTCAGATGAGCCAGCTTCTATTAAGGAGGCGCTCATTTCACCTTCTCATAGTGAGTACTATGAAGGATGAGATGGAGTCGATGGCCAAGAATCATTATAGGACTTGGTGGACCTTTTGCTTGGGGGCAAATATATAGGAAATAAGTAGGTCCTAAAAATAAAGCGCAAGGCAGATGGGTCAATTGACAAGTACAACGCCTAACTTGGGGCAAAAGGCTATACCTAGTTAGAGGGTGTAGATTATGAGGAGACATTTTTTCCTGTGGTGAGATTTGCCTCCATTTGCCTGATCCTACCTATTGTAGCCTATTTAGATTTGAAGCTACATCAGATGGATGTCAGATAGTATTTCTTAATGGAAGCCTAGATAAAGAGGATAAGTGAAGCTCCAACAAAAATAGCACCCTTCATACAATGTTTCTATCTATAAAAAAAATAAATTTTAGTTATAAATAAAAGCCAAATTAATAAATAAAAACATCATCTAAAGATCTATGCAAATTACTAATTATATTCTTTTGAGATTTAATTACAATATGTTTAATTACCAGCAATCCCTATTGATGCTTACCATCAATCTTAACTTCAGCATACTGACCTAAGCAATCTTAGTTCAACATTTCACACTACAACTAGGGAAAAAGTGGATGAGATCTTAGTAAACATGGAAAAGTTAATTGACTTGTTAGGCAACTATGAAATTTCCTAAACTAAATCAATCATAGCAATGTTCTCATATACACAGACCCATGGGTTACACAATCTTAATATGAAAAGAAAAACCATATGAGTAAAAAACTTAAGAGAACTCATACTTATTTGCTAATTTCAAATTGGTCATGGCAGAGGATTTAATAAACTATCTTAAGATATGCAAAATTACACTCTCATATGACTTGTGCCATTACCATCCCAAATTCTTTTTTTATTGGTCAGATTTAGACTAGCCAAGATTTTTTTTTATAAAAAAAGTGATTTTCTTCTAATTTGAGACTTTTTCACATCTGAAAAAGTCAGGGAACAATAAAATGGAAAATCACCTATATTTCTTTAAGGCTTTTTTTATATCTTATTTATCTTAATGAATCAAGTGGTTCCCCCTCCCTTTTTCTGGAAGAAACTTTTGTTATAGCTCAACCCAAAGCCTGCATGGTTCTGTTTCTATTTATTCTCATGCAGGAATGGTTCTCAATTCTAGTTGAGATAAAACCAGAATGGTTATGATTTTAGACCACCTCCTGCAGCAGGTTCCATCAAGTATTGTCAACACATGGATTGGAGATGTTCAATTGATTCTTATAGACCCTTCAATTATTTCTTCAGGGCCTTTTTTGTCAATGATATAAATAATAGTGCCTCATCAAAACAAATATAAAATAAAGATATAAATAATGGTGACAGAAAGAAACCACATCAAGGAGAAAAGCTTATCTCTATCAAAAATTATGCAAGTACATGATTAAGCTCAATTAGCTTTCTTGGTCACCTAATTTTTCTTTGTTCTTTTCCTTTTAGCTTCTGTATGAGATGGATTTTAGCAACTCAATATCTTTGGAAGCATTTTACATAATAGACAAAGACTAGCATATCCAACTTTAGCAATGACAACCACAATAGTATGAGTTTGTACAACTTCACGTGCAACTTCCTTCCTACAACTGTATGAGTTTGTACATTATAGATAAGGACACGAAATAATCCCACCATTTGATGCATTATTATAAGCAAAATTTACAGACTCAATGACTCCTTTATAGTATTCCTTTTATAACCTCTTCTTTTTTATCCAACTTCTATCCATTCTCACAAGTATTAAAACACTGAAATATAATAAAACTTATAAGGTAATATACAGTATAGCTATTATAAAGAAATTCCATAACAAGGATCAAATATATAGAATAAATAAAACAAGCACAAATATGAGAAAATAATTGATTATAAGCAGCACAAAGATGAAAAATAATTAAATATAAGCAACATAAAAACCTAAAAAATCAATCACTTGGCTAATAGCTTGGTCTAGTGGAGTGGTTATAGATATCAAGTTTTGTAAACTATTTTGCAGTGGATTTCTCTTCGTCAACAATGTTTGTTACAGTTTTAACAAAGATTGCTGGGACTGACAGTAAATCAGCCAGATAAGCCACTGTTGCTTCCAAAGAAAACTTATATAGCACAGTTACCATGTTGCTGAATTAAAGATACAAAGTAAGCTTCATGCAATGAAGGAATAAAACAAAAGAAAACAGATTATCTTTTAATGTGCTTACAAGATCTCTATATGCTCTGCCCATGCTAGCATATTGCTTTCCAATACGCTAAAGCATCAATTATTCTTGAGTGGGAATAGAAAGCTCTTACAATGATTTCTAACTACTTGAACTTAATTTATGATCCTTTACAAGTTTCCTACATTCCCAAAATAGCTTAAGATGATGCTAAGTGATGAGCGTGTAAATCAAACATGATAATAACACATTGACCATGGATACTATAAATAAAAGACATCAATATCGATCAGAATAAGCTGCAAAAGTGTTAAAGTCCCAAATACAAAATTTTATTAAAAAAATCTGATGCAAGAATCTAATGCCTTTGACTCTATTCTTGGTGCAACAGATGTGTGGTTAGACTTCCATTTGGATCATCAATACCATAGAATAAATCTGAGTAAAACCCACTTTTCTAGCATTATTCCACCAAATAATGTTTTTAGCAAAGTCTCAGCTAATTCAACTATGGTACCGCAAAATTTATATAAATGAAGCTTCAGGTGCCCATATATAAACACAAGCAAATCAATGAATTTTTACAACAGACACAACAATTCTTTTTTTTAAAAAAAATATGCAGTTTTCTTAAGGTTTCAGCATGAATCATAGCACTAGAAAAAGATGGTGAAAAGCATTTGTACACTTATAACAACTCCCATCAGGCCATTGAGTTGCGTGAATTGAATTAACAACACAATATAACAACCTTACACACCTATTTATCTTCATTTACCTAGATTAAAATGTAGCAGTCATACTAAGAACCACGATGAGAAGAATGGAGGCAGCAAAGAGTTGCACGTTGCACTGAAATAGGTTGTTGTTTCATCTGTTCCAAAGAAATGAAATGACATAATAAAGGCTGATACATTCAAAAAATGGAAGACATTTTACGAATGAGGCAATGCATTGAGAAATAACATGATAAATAGATGTAGAGGGAAAGGGCAAAAAAAAAAAAAAAAAAAAAGGGAAAAAGCTAAATCATGAATATCAAATGTGATATCCGGTTATTAAAAAAAAAAAAAAATCTCTCGAATCGTCAAGAAACTTCTCTCCCTCTTTCCAGAACTTTCCAGGATTTTTTTTTTTCTTTTCTTTCCACCAACCTTCTCCTTTTCCCCTTCTTCCCCGAGCTTCAGCATCGACCCCGTCACCTTTCTCCATCGCCGACCACCTTCATTTTTCATCGTCGTTGGCTTTAGCTCTTCATCGGCACCGCATTGCCATCGACCACTTCTTCCCTCTTCGCCGACGACCATGCCACCACCCCTACTCTTTCTCTCCTTCTCTACCTTCTCTCCACATCCAACCATCCACCATAGCTTCATCTTCTCCCATCGCCATCATCGTTGACCCCAGCCTCTTTCTCCTCCCTCCCTCGCCATTTCTTCCTTTTAGCCAGCTTGAACGACGCTTCCCTCTTGTTTGAAACTGCTGCAGTCGTCGACCTCCACCTCTCCTCCCTCTTTTCTCTGTTTCTTCTCCACCAATCTGCCAGATCTCTTCTTCACAGTCCCTCCTTTCCCCATTTCTTCACCCACGACCCAAGAGGGTCTTCTTAGGAGGAAGAAAGGTGAAAGAAGTGGAACATCCGAATTCTCATTTTTCATTTTAAAATCGGACTTATCTATCCAACAATACGTTACCCACACACAACTAACCACATTTGATTTTTAACTCAACAAACTATCAGACTTATTAATAAAATACTTATCATATAATAACGATAACAATAAGGAATTAAATTTTAACACTCCCCCTTAATTCCTTATTGTGACATTCAATAATTCTCTAAAGTACTGGAACTTGTCTCTTGAAAGTGCTTTAGTAAAAATGTATGCAACTTGATCATTGGAGCTGTAATATTTGATTTGAATCTTTTTCTTCTTCTTCTCCACTGCATCTCTAATAAAGTGATGCTTGATGGCAATGTGTCTTGTATGGCTATGGTAGACTAGATTCTTAGTCATAGCAATTGCTGATTTGTTGTTACACAAGATTTGAGTAGCTTCTTCTTGCTTCTTACCAATATCCTTCAAAATACACCTTAACCATATTACTTATGAAGCTGCCAATGATGCTGAAACATATTCAGCCTCGGCTGATGATTGTGCCACTGTTTGTTGTTTCTTAGAAGCCCAAGCAATTGCTCCCGAACTAAAAGAAAAAACATATCCTGAAGTGCATCTCATATCATCAATACATCCAGCCCAATCACTATCATAAAATCCCAATAACTTTGCATCAACATTCTTCTCATACCAAACACCAAAATCAATAGTACCTTGAACGTATCTCAATACTCTCTTAGTAGCTCCAAAATGAATTTGAGTAGGTTTGTGCATAAATCTGAACAACAAGCTTGCTGCATACATAATATCTGGTCTAGTAGCTGTCAAATATAATAAACTTCCAATCAAGCTTCTATAGAGTGATGCATTCACTTCTTTGCTTCCATATTCTTTGCTTAGCTTTTCATTCACAACCAATGGAGTACAAATTGATTTACAATTCACCATTCAAAATTTTTTAAGAAGAGTTTTTGCATACTTCTTTTGGCAAATAAACACTCCTTCTTCTTTATAAATTTCAATGCCCAAGAATTGATGTAATAAACCCAAGTCACTCATTTCATATTTTTGCTTCATCTTCATTTTAAAGTTAGCAATCATTCTTTCATCATTACCAGTAATCACCATATCATCAACATAGAAAGAAATAATAAGAATGTCAGATATACCTTACTTCTTAATATATAATGTCGGCTCATTCTTGCTTCTTTGAAAACCTTTGTTGTTGAAGTAGGCATCAATCTCACTATACCAAGTTCGGGGTGCTTGTTTAAGGCCATACAAAGCCTTTTTAGCTTGTAGACTTTTTCTTCTTTTCCATTTGCCACAAAGCCTTGAGGTTGCTCTATATAAACCTCCTCTTTCATAGTACCATTCAAAAACACTGATTTTACATCAAGTTGATGCAATAACCAGCCATTTTTAGCTGCCAAGGTAATAAGAACTCTAATTGTATCATGCCGAGCCACTAGAGCAAATGTCTCTTCCAAGTCAATTCCAGATTGTTGAGAATACCCTTTAGCTATAAGCCTTGCTTTGTTCTTTTGGATAGTACCATCCAAATTGAATTTTATTTGTAGATCAACTTCACACCAATCACTTCTTTGTCTTTTGGTCTTTCAACTAACTCGTAAGTTTTGTTCTTCTTAATCACATTAATTTCTTCATCCATAGCTTTCTTCCAAGTCTCTTCTTTAATTGCTTTTTCAAAACTTTTTGGCTCAACAACACAAAAATTGAGAGTGCTCAGAAATCATTGACAATTTCATCTAACTAGATATCAATTGTAAAATACTAGATTTATAGCAGTGGTAGGTTTTGAAGACATTTAGTTTGGTTCATTAATTAAGGACATGTTATGAATTAAGGATCAGATGATTGGATATATATATATATATATATATAGGATGTAAAAGTGAAAAAGGATGAATGTAAATGATAGACTTTTGACGTTGCATGCTTCACCTTCTGCCACATATTCAAGGTGTTTAGTGGCCACCTGTTCATGACATGCTAATATAGTCATCAATCATAATAGATCAATTGATCACCGTCCAAAACATTCTTATATAGTGATCCATTATAGAAGAAGCAAGAGAACGATGCAGTGAGTTTAATAACCACTTTCAGCTTTTATAAGCACCAAATTATATATTCTAAAACTCTGGTGCTATGGTACAAAGAGAAATCCATATAGTGATCCATTGTAGAAGAAGCAAGAGAACGACGCAGTGAGTTTAATAACCACTTTTAGCTCTTATATAGCACCAAATTATATATCTTAAAACTCTGGTGCTATATGTTTAAGAGAAATCCATATAGTGATCCATTATAGAAAAAGCAAGCAGAACGACACTGTGAGTTTAATAACCACTTTCAGCTTTTTGCAAGCACCAAATTATATATTCTAAAGCTCTGTTGCTATATGTTTAAGAGAAATCTACAGATTTGACAACCACTTCTAGCTTCCCTGGCAAGAGACTGAAGACATCAATGTTAGGAACTCAAGAATAGTATAAAGGATGATATTAAACAAAAGATCTAGAGGTTCACATCAATGTGTTTCGGTTAAGTGGACCATTTTTAGGGGGAGGTGATCGTAACGTCCATTTCCTAGGGGACGAGATGCTGCGATTCATTGTCGGAAAGCTGGCCACTGAAAGTGATGGACCTTTGTTTTCTTTTGAAAAAGCGTAAATAGTGGCCTTATATACAAATGATCATGAGTACGTTCACAATTAGACCCAGACATTTTGCACCAAGAAGGCGTGCAGAAATGCCAAGAGGAAAGGGAAAATGAGTTTGGAGGGCCTGAAATTGATTTGTGAGCACTAAATGGATCTTTAGGCCATAGAATTGGATGCACCAGACATCATGGACAGAGGTAAACCAACCATAAGCACTAGTCTGGTTGTTTAGATTCTGATAGGTTACTCCTTACTCCATTAATCGAGCCTCTGAGTAGATCTGGGTTTAGTGTTTTACTTCTCACTTTGTATTCGTTATCATTTTGCAGTATCCAAGAAAATCTTTTCTGATATCGTTCCAATTTTGTTGGATGCCTTCAAGGTGACTGATGTGATGTGAGGCTTTAAAAACACTTTAAACATGAAGATCTCACGGCACAAAAGTAATGGGGAAGAAAGTAATAGATTCTTTTTGGATGGTTGTGGCGTTTATTATTAAGAAAGGCAGCTTGGTCGCTCATGTGACATCCCATTCAAACGTGTGAAGCAAACAAGGATTCAGTGACGCAAGCCTGTGTAGGGTTGGCCTACATTCTGGTGTGTGGTGCTAAGTAAAGGCAACACTAGTTGCCATTAGTATCACATAGCACATGCACCACGCCTGGTTTAATCTAAATTCTAGATTTTTATTTGGAACAAGTTCACGCTAGAGCTAGGTGGATGTACTTCCTCTGTCATGCTAAAGGTCAGCACTTTTAAAATTCATACTAGTTCACCATGTGGTCGACATTTTTAATGGTAAAGCAGTCGAAATAATAATGGAGCCTTTCTTGTTCTGAGGTCGTTGCTTATGACACTCGTGAGTGAGATCGGTGCTGTGGAAAAGGGAAAAGTTCAATGTTCACCATTCATTATTAAAAACCATAGATTAGGTAATGACTAATTCAATAGCTCTCTGTGTCTGTTTACAATCGGTGGTGTGGAAAAGGGAAAAGTTCAATGTTCACCATTCATTATTAAAAACCATAGATTAGGTGAGACTAATTCAGCGCCTTCTGTGTCTGTTTACAATGTATAGGAATGATGTGTTCCCATTGACCAAAAAAATATCAGAGACTCAGAGGTTGTTAATAATTGTGCTCATCACTGTTGTGATTCCTGTTTAAGCTCTTGGGGTCTATTTGGATGGATGTTAATATGGGGAAAGGAAGGGGAAAGAAGAGAACAGTCCTAAAGATCTTTGTTTGAGAGGAAGAGAAAAAGAAAAAGGAGAAGAGAAATGGAGGTTACTCATTCCTCCTCAAAAGGTTGAATCTTTTTTAGTCTCCAAATTGATGATAAAGAGGTGGAGAAGAATAAGTTTGTAATTTTTACTCCATCTTTCTAACTCTATCCTTATAAATTAATTTAAATTTCTCTCATAGTAAATTATCCTTTTTTCTCTCTTCCTCTTCAAATAAAAACAAGATAACAATCCATCCCTTTCCATCCTCTCCCTTTTTTTCCTCCCCATGTTTCATGTTCCCCTTTCCTTTCTTCCAAAGATCCAGACCCCTAAAGGGCCAAGGGTGGGAAATTGATTGGTGCAGTGGTGACCACTAAACAAAGCTCCAACTATGGAAGCCAATTTGACTTGGCTCTAGCACCAGAGTCCATGGATGACCTTATTCCTTTAAGCCAATGGACTAGGCAAAACAAAACCAGGTGGTTAATTTAGCAATACAATGCGTTGCAGAGCCAAATTGAATGATCCATTCAAAATCCTGAGAATCTCCATATGTTTTGCTTTACCCTTTTTTTTCCCTCATTAAACCTGTCAAACATTTCATGATTCAACTTAATTGGAATTTTTTTTTTTTTTTTTTTTTTTTTTTTTGAGGAAAATCATGGTTCGGTAGTCACAGTGCACAACAGATTCCATAGCAATGCATGTGTATCGATACTAGAGACTAACAATGATTTGAATTCTCGTGAAGGGTTTAGCTGCAAAGGAGAACATGTAGAGGAAAT
This sequence comes from Metroxylon sagu, assembly GCA_017589505.3. NCBI lineage: Eukaryota > Viridiplantae > Streptophyta > Magnoliopsida > Arecales > Arecaceae > Metroxylon > Metroxylon sagu. Next base: position 23,379 of record JACVBY030000372.1, on the reverse strand, counting down.
TTCTTTTTGCAACTTAGGCTATTCTTCCATCAGTTAGAGAGAGAGAGATAGAGAGAGAGAGAGAGCCTACAAGATTGAGGGAAAAGAAGTGGAGCATGAATGAATTGCAAAGACAATAAGCCATCTTTTTCCCATCTTTACATTTCTTCAATCAGAATATGATCTAATATGGCATGAAGACCAAGGACCATGTCAGAAAATCCTTGCATCACCTCAGCATATGATAGAGAAAATAAAAATATTTATTTCTGAATAATAATTACGTGCATATCAATGAACAAAATAGGAGAGGGCTGTGAGAATGATTTCCTGCCCATTCCATGTACCCCCCCCTCCAACCATAATTACATGGACAAACCAAGCAGAGCAGGGTTGGGAGGATGAGTCCACTCCCATGCACTTGCCATCTTCTCATCTGAGAATAACAGCATGGAAGAATTGAGCATTAAGCACCACTGATGTCTCGATCGCAAGCTTCCCCGTGTATCGGACATCCTCTGAATTTTCAGCCTCCTCCCACAGCTCAGGCAGGGCTTCCCTGATGTTGTGGATGCTCTCCAGTGCATGGTCCATGCCTTTGACTCTATGTAGGGTTTGCTCACCTGGATCAAACAGATTAAGGAAGCAAAATCATTGATCAGATAACCATACACTTCAACTTCAAATTTTAACTGTAAGCTAGAGCTCAAACACTTGCATCTGCCAAACATGGTACAAATGGGCTTTACCAGCACTGTGTGGAGACCAATGCGTTTGCCTGACTGGATATTGCGAACACTGTCATCAAAGAAAATCTGGAAAACAATTTGTACCAATACACTCTAAGTACAACTCACCAAGAGTATTTGTATAAATGCCTATAAGCTTCAGGTTAATCTTTTTTACAATGATTCTTCATCATGCTAAGGACTGAAAAAAAGCATCTCACCGTTCTCTGAGGGTTAATGCTGGTAATTTTGAGAGCATGCTCCATTGCATCAATGGATGGTTTGCATTGAATTGGAGTCTTTGGTAGTTCAGTACCAGCATCGGCCTGAGAGAAGTGCTCGAGGATGTTGAAGATGCTGTATACATAGCTGTTGGGTCACTGGGTGAAGATGAATCAGTTGGTGGATTCAGAGTCTCAAAGCATATAATTCCTTCAAAACAGTTCTCCAACCCCAGCTTCTTAAGCACTTTGACTGCATGGATCTTATCAGCATTTGTAAAAATCTGTTTTATGAAAACAAAGACATGCATCAGATTACAATAAAGCTTAGTAAAAAACATTTACCACTTCCTATGAAACTGTGTTTGAGAATCTTACCACTTTGCTAATTGGCAGGCTTAGTAGAAGATCTCTAAGAACAGGATCTCGCTTCAGATTGTCATAAGGTAATCTCCCATGAACAAAACTGTTGAATAACAAAACAGATGGTTGATAAAACTTAGACTATGACAAAATTGTTGGCATCTCAAACATAGTGACTGACAAGAAGGGAAAAAATGTGGAATTACCTGTGGTAATCATCATAATCAAAATCATAGCCAATGGCCTGGAAATCATATAGCAGAAGAGAGTATAAGAAAACAAGCACAATAATAATTTCTCAGTACTGCGAACAGAGAAAATGTTACTTAGTGTGTTCCTTAGACCCTGGACATGGTTGTCCCATAGTACTTGTACAGTAAATTACACATGTCTGGCATCTTGCTCTTTCTCAATCCCAAGCTTCTCCACCATATAATCTGTACATGACACCCAATACTTATGGGTTCAGATGTCCACTGTGAACATGAATAAAGATCAGAGAAGTGAATGCATACCTCCAATGTTATTGCGATATTCTGCTGCTATGCCAGAGCTATAAGGGTACAGAGTATCGTCGAGATCTATATGTTGTTAGGAAACCAAGAACTAATTAACACTTGCGTTGCTCAGCTATTATGTCTCAGAACAAAGCTTCAAAGCAGAGTACATACCAAAGAGGAGGCAGTCGTATTTAGGCCTCTGAGCCTGGCAGTATCGGTCCTCGAATTTCCATCTGGACCAGTTTGGACTTCAAAAACAAGAACAAAAGAGTGTTAGTAATCCTGAGGATAGAATCAGCAAAATGGAGATGGGAACGATGCTTATTTCCTCTAAAATATAACATCTCAGTCCTCGAAGAAGATGGACCATAGTGGTTTTCTTTCCAAAATTTATGAACAACAAATAGCTGCATTAAAACCTCTCGCTTTTCGGTAAGAGCGAAAAAAAACATCAGGCTATTAAACTCCATGACAAAGAGGAAACCGACAAACTAATTTCGAAAGGCGCTTTTTTTTTTTTTTTTTTCTTTGAGGAATTCGAGAAGTTGCCATCTCTGCCAAAAAGATCAAATCTTTTCCGAAAAAAAAAAAAAAAAACGATCTTTTAACTCTCCACCATCAGCGACCTGTGAGATGGTACCTTGACACAGAATACATTTGATTAACCAGCGAAATAAAGCGAAATATCAACAAAAGTTAGAAACTTCTCCACGAAAACTAGTCTCCGTCCAGATTTTTCAGAGAAAAAAAGCAAGATCGAATCCGAGGTCAGGGATGGGAAACAAACCAGATTGAAACCAGCCAAAATATCCGAGACGCACGCAATGCGAAAGAGCTCAATGGAGGATCGAAGGAGGGGGCAAGAGCTTCTTTTTCTCCGAAGAGGAATGGGGAAATCGAACGCAGAGGGGAGGGGGGGAGAAAAAATGGTCGGGGTCCCTGGTTTTAAATAGGCGAATTGTTGCCCCCCTTCAATCGAGATTAGTCCTTAAAAAAGATCCCAAATTAGATTTATATCTTATATTAATGTTACTTTTTAAAAACTAATTACAAGGAAACGGTGGAGAGAGTGACCAAATCTAACAGGTAGAACGAACGGTGCTTCAGGGATCGAATCGCCTTCGACTTCGAAAATATTTACTTGGACAAGGACCATCCAAGTGTATCTTCATCAAGTGGTTGTCAGAATCAAAGGTCTCTTCTTCCTCCTTCTTATTCTTCTTCTTCTCTCTCTCTCTCTCTCTCTCTCTCGCACGGGACTAAAACAATTTATTTCATCATTCGTGGGCCGGTGGGGAGCGAGCTTCAATGGCCGAGGGGTTTCAGTCATGATTGCGTGCAAAAAAGCATCATCTCCACCGTCCAAGCGAGATGAACTCTTTTCTTTCTTAGGCTTCGAAGAACGCATATGGCGTAAAATAAGTTGGAATATTTGCACCTCATTGCCGCCGTCAAAGCCGTTGTGAGATATTATAAGGTGGTGCAAACTGAGTTGGTACGTCACTTCGCTTATAATTAAAACGACGCTTGCTTTCTCTAATTGATCTCTCCTCAAATCTTTATGGCACCAAGGTGGGAAGAGAGTATGAGAGAAAATATACGCAAGAGTTAGAGGACAGAAAAAGTTATTAAAATTCTTGAAAAGAGAATATGCGTGGATAATTGTTTATTCCGCAAGAATATTAGTGGCATCAATTCCTACACGCTAAATTTTTTGGACAGAAAGCGGTTGGAGGGGATAGTGATAATAGAAAGAATTAGAACTTATCCAGGATTGAGAAAAATCCAAAGCCACGTACCCTCACGTGGAGTAGGGACCCTGGAAGCTGCGGTGGATGCCCATCCACGCGGCGACGCCATGGCTTTCCGCTTTGGGAAAGTCGGAGCCGAATTGCCGGCATAGACACGTGTGTGGTCCGGTGAATACCACGTGTCTTCCTCTCCGCTTTGAGAAGGCCTGGAGGGACAATGGAGTCATTTTGAGAGGCAATTATTGGAGCGCGCAGGGGACTTGGGAGTTTGACGTTTAATTATTGGATCCACGCGGCGGTTGGCTTATTTACCATCAGAAGTTAAAAGGTTGGCAAGGGAGAAACGTAGCAGAAATCCCCCACCCCCCAATAATTTGTTGACAATCCTAGCTTTCTATCCACAGCACTATATTTTGGTGTCCTAATTCATCTTCCCTCTTAATTAATTAATTAATTAATTAATTTTTAATTGGCCTCTATGTCCTTCAGTGGCGTGAGAAACGATTGAATAAAACGATTGCATGAGAACTCTCCTTAGACCCTTCAATTTAGGAATTTACTATTATTCTGTAATAATTATATAAGCATATGTGGTCTTGCTCGTGACGTTTTATTATCTTTTAAATATGATAGTTACATGCCATTTTTAGATAGAACTGATTTAATAGTGTGCGATGCTTTATTGTTCATTTTGAGCGGTGTTTTTTCATGAGTCATTTTTCAATAGATCTTATGTAGCCAATCAATAAGCATATTTTGCAGTCCTTTGTGTGCCTATTGTTTTTGAAGCTCCCGTGAATATGTACTCATTGATTCATATGTTGGATCAGATCCACGTAAAAATGACTCAAAAGTTAAACGGTCATGAAGAGTGCAATTCTTCGATGCTCGAAACCAAAGGATCAAACTTATGTCCACCTAGGAATATGCAATACCTGATGCTATATGTGTTATTCTATACACACATACACACACAAATATGATGTACTCCATCAATCATTCTTGGGATTTTGATGACAAAGACTGTTATCTTTTTTCAAGAAAGGTTGTTTGATGGTTATGCATGGTGACTTCTAATCTCAAGCTTGAAGTTTACAATCATGGTTGTCTACAGTTTGTACATGATGCGGTGGAGCTCCTGCACAACAAGGAACATGTCGTTCCATACACCCATAGATTCTAAAGGCTTCTTCACTCTTTCATGGCCATGGAAAATTGTGGTTTTAAATTACTCTTGAACTAGAGAGGATCTCGAACACGCTCAAGGTAGCAGTCGTAATAAACAAATTTTACCATCCATTTTTCTTCGTTTTAGCTTTTCTAAATAAAGAGCAATCTCTCTGCAGATTTCACGCATGGAATTTCATTCGGAAACAGGGAGACCCAAGCAGTGTTGGCCATAGAATTTTGTGATGGAGATGGGTAGTCAAGCATGCAGGAGAGGTCCAACAGGGGATTACAGATAAAAAAAAAAAAAGAAAGCCAGACATGAAAGCTATGAGACCAAGTTGCTCTATTTTTTTTTTTTTTTTGTTCTTTAAAGCATCAATTATTCAAGTATTCCAATGCACGAAAAGTGATAAGATCCAATTTCAGCTTAAAAGTATTAACATCTTGGTTTTTCTTGATTTTATATGACTTACAACCCTCCATAGATGATAAAGACTGCTCAACAACCCTCCCTACATTGTAGCAACTTTCAACTTCCCTGCAATTATTGGAAAACAATATGAAAGAGCAGTATATAAATATGTTTATATAGTTTTCTGTTGGGTTATAATTGATTAATATGACTCTTCTTTGTTGAACAAAATCATTAACAATTGGGAATTATTTCATTTTTTTATGAACAATGTAGCTTCTATTCAGTCTTAAATAATGGATGAGGAGGCTATGATCTTTGATCTAACTTAGTTCTACTTCAAAATATGATCTCATGTGAAACGAAGATTCAGTCAAAAGAAGTAATCTTTTTTTTAAAAAAAAAAAAAAAAACCAGATGGAATATGTATTCTTTTTATGTTTGCCTTTATATTTTAGCATTGATTCTTTTCTTGACAAAATTAATATTGAGTTGGAATGGGAAATAAACATGAAAGGGAGAAATTGTTTGCTTAACTTGGGCTTTTCAGCAGTTTGCTTGAACATTTGCTACCATGGTTCATAGGTTACCAAGGTTACCAAGTGGAGCAGGTATCCTTTAGCATCTTCTGCAGTCATGGACTTGGAATCTTGTGTTTTTGCTAGAACTTAAAGAAATCCCACTATGGAAGTAAGTTCAAAATACTAACCCGTACTTATCTTAGAGGTTTCCTATAAAATAAAATTTAAGTAGTGTCTTTCAAATAAAATAAAAATAAAAATAAAAAATAAAAAAGACAGGACAGAAGCATCATTTTTAACTAGGTGATCAAGCCGAGCCGCAGCCATTTTAAATGTCGGGTTATATAATGCACTTATACTTGCATATTATAAATTCAATAGCTTGGCTCTACTCAATAATTCGAAAGTGACCGACCTGACGCCGCCCAGGACAAACGACACGGCTCTTATGCTCTCCTTTGATTGTTTCCTAATAAGGCTTGGGAGCATACACCAATCAGTCATCTGGAGTCGCGTAGCGTCAAGGAACATAGAAGAAAACAATGCAACGTTCCAGTGGAGCAGGTAAAATATAATAGCATGGAAGCAACCAGAGAAGGACCGTGGAAGACGACGCCTCTTTTTGTTATCTTCTTTCTCGTTCAGAGGAACGTACAATTATCGAGCAATTGAAAGCACCCCCATAACTCATTCAACACCTAAATTTTAATGGCATTGAGAGTGGAGTCGTTTCGCCCTCCTTATGGAATCTAAGACGCTGCCACGGGCTCCACAGATTCCGAACCTAGGACAGATCGATCGATCTCATGGGCAAATCCAGTTTGTCTCAACCCATCAGCCCTGTTCACATTGTTGCTGGGGTTATGTGCCCTCCGAGTAAACAAACATTCGAAGAAGAAAATGAGAATTGCACCGCAATATCATGGGCGAAGTTAAACAACGTAGCTACTCAAAGCATGGCAAATGAACAAAAAAATTCAGCCAAAACAAACATAAAAAAACAGAATTTGAATCAACAACAACACAACCTGAAAGGCCATGACGTTCCTGATAAGGATGAAACCATACCAAGTAAACAGTATCCACAATAATTTTCGCATCTCTCCAATCATTCAGTCCAAAGGTCCCTCTATCAACCCCCAATCATTCTAATCTCCCCCAATCAATCAGTATAAAAGCGAATGAATGGATGGAAGAGACGTCCATTTTACGGGCTTTCTTTTTCCATGTCCCACCCATGCAAACCAGAATGATCGAATGGGGGGGGGGATATTACATCTTGAAGCAAACCACCATACCATCAAACAACACAACGAAAACTCTCATATGCAAACCCTAAACGCAAATACAATATTGTCAAATTCCCAGCTTAATTTTGTCAAAATTTCTGAATATTTAAAGCAACCGAACAGAGAAAAAGAGACTATTACAATATTATACCACCCAAGTGTTCCTCTAATGCAGATGCTCATTTGTACACCCCTAAATACAAGGAAAAACAAAATTGTTAACCAATTATACTATTAAGTATCCATTGCCAAAAACACCCTGGCTATGTGGGTACAACTTCCCCCACTGAGTGATGACGACCCATCATCTTCCTCTGTAACCTTTGAAGGTTCCCCACCTTTAACATCCGCTTCCTCTTGGAACCCTTGCTCAAACCTATCATAATTTGTTGGTTCGCTTGCTTTGAATGGGCGCTCGCCAAGGACCCTGACCAAGTCTTCTTGGTGTAGGACCTCCTTATCCAGTAGCAGCTCAGCTATCTGGATAACGTGCATCCTTGTGTTCCTTTATCAGTTCCGCAGTTCTCTGACAGGCCTTCGTAACCCATTCCCTTCACTTCAGCATCAATAATGGCTCTGGTCTTTGTTGCTGTAAGGCTTGCTCATTTCGAAAGCATCATCTCTCTGAGGAAACAAAAGGAGCCCAACCTTGTCACTGAAACCATACACCTGCAAATTTGAGCATAAGTCATCTTGGTCACCTTTCTCCAAATCATTTTGAGCTCCCAGTAGAAATCTTCCCCAACAAGACCTAGAAATCCATTAGAAAAAAGAGGCAAGTTATTGTCATGGCTAAACCATCCATCCGTCATTGTGCGAAACATTGGCTGTTTTTGAACGAAGGTGATCTAACAATTTTTCACCCTTTTCATATTATTCTTTGTGATTTTCATAAATAGAATTGGCATAGCATTAACCTTTTAACAGGCGTCCAACAGTCCTTGGTTATAATTGGAACTTCAACTCCAAATAACATGTCCTAAAACAATTAGATGTTATGTTAACCAAGACAAAAGTTTATAGGTTACCACATTGTCAAATAACATGGTTTTCAATGTTCTGAAAAACACATGGATCAGCAGAAGCAGATACACCTAGGGCAATCATGCTTTCAAGAAACAGCAGAGTCCAAAACATGAGATCAGAAATATTCAATCTCAAACACTCTTTTACCTTGTAAAGCTGAAGACTCTCTAGATGGAAGGGAAAAAAACAGAAAGACACTCGCAATATAAGTCAAATATCATTTGAGATTACATGCATTCACTTCCCACCTAATATTTGATAAAAAATTTTAACAAAAAATCTAGCCAAATGTTAAAACAATTTGATTAAAGAGCAAAAAATATTGCAAAAAGAAAAAAAATCCCTGCATGGTATGACCATAATATAAGCAAAGCTGCTATCTAACAGAGATGTGTCGGTTAGGCAATATACATGAATTATGAAAGAAAACGATCAAATACAGCTTTTAATTATTATATACTTTGTGGTATCAAGTGCAATGTCATCCTATTAGGGAAAAGAGAGAGAGATGTATCATCCTATTTCAGAAATTTCAGAATAACAAAGCTAAGGCCCCATTTGGCAACCTTTTTTCTGTTTTTCTGTTTTTCTTTGATGTAGGTAGTAACGTTTGTCTACCTAGTTTTTTTTTTTTTTCAGATAAATGCTATATTTCCCGAAAAATGGAAGCGAGAAATTCTCACTTCCATTTTTTATTGACTTTCATGTCCCTGTTTAGCTCCACTCCCACACCTGACTCTCCCATTTACTCCAACCTTTCCCCATCCCTTGTTTGTCACTCAACTGGGCCTCCCGAGCAGTGAAAATCTGGCACATCGCCCCTTCGAGATCCGGCACACTGGCAAGATTGGTGTTTTTTTTTTTTTTCTCCCTTCACATGACAAACATGTTTCCTTTCTCTTCCCTCTCTAGATCTCTGCCTTGATCCTCTTCTCCTCCCCCTCCCCCCAGCCGCAACCCTCCTCTTTACCATCATTGTCTATAGCCACCGTGTCCTTCCAGGCCTTCTCCTTCCTGCTTTCCCTCTTTTGAACCCCAGCAGCGGCTGCTGCTCCATGGGGATGTGGAATTTGTCAGACGGACTTAAGTGGAATCAGAGGTGGAGGGGATTATAGAGCAGGGAGGAGGATTAAGAGGGTTGACTACCAAACATGTTTCTGCTGTCAGAAATCGGAAAAAAATGAAAATAAAATTCTTCCTTCTTTCTTTTGCACCCAAAAAAAAAAAAGAGCTAAACACAATCAAAGTTCCTTTTTCTTTCCCCTTTTTTTGTGTAGCTTCTCATGTGAAAAGTAATTATATAATAGATGAAACCGAAGGGAGGCAGTTTTTACCTCTTCAGAAGCACGCCCACCTAGTGTCATGCATGTCATGTCAAAAAGCTGTTCCTTGGTCAGCAGGAGATTTTCATTTGGAACATACTGAGCAAAGCCCAATGCTGCAGTTCCACGTGGAACTATGGTAACTTTAAGTAAAGGCTCTGCATGCTCCAAAAACCATCCAGCAAACAGCATGACCTGACTCATGGGCGGTATGCAACAGTTCGACGTTCCAGCTTGCTGATCACCTAACAAAAAGATAACAACATCAGCTAGCCCAGTTACAATGACAGAGCCAGGATAACAATCTCTATAGTGTTACCATAGCAAGGTTCCAACTTCACTCCATAATTTTGGTAACAAAACTGTTGATATTTATAGCTCAAAAGAGTCACCTATCAGTGGTAACAGCAAATTATACTTTTCCTGACATTTGTACTGCAAAATTTTTAGGAAATCTACTAAATGCTTTTGAGTCAGTTATATATATGTCATATGCCTTGCAGAGTGCCAGACATTCTTGGTAGCTCTTTCAATTCATAAGGATGTCCAGTGATGGCCAGAGAAGGTTTGGTGCTGTTCAATGCTAAATACTGCATTATTAATGCTGCATGGAACACAAAACCTCAGCAACATTGGACTTTTACTCCAAACTACCTTACATGTTGCAAATAATTTCAAATAGCAGGATTGCCTGATATCTGAATATGTGTCTTTCTGAATTTGGGATCACAGATTGACAAGATACTGAGAACTTGCTTACTTGAAATAGAAGGCGAAAGCAGTTCCCTAAAGCGAAAGCAGTTCCCTAAACATATTGTACATACACCAGTAAGTCCAAGGTTCCCATATGCTTGTCAGCTTAGCTATGCATATCAAAGAGAGCTTGCTAGCTTGTTGGCTCATTTAAACATATGAAAGAAAGGTATACATTCTCTCACTCAATGTCCCACATTCCATGGGGGCCTGAGCCCAACAAATAACACTGAACAGATCTACTTCCACGAGGACTGTGTTTGGTTGTCTGAGTGGCAGTGCACAAAGTGAGGTTCTAGTGAAAGTTGCCAAACCCATGTGTTTGAATCCCAAAAAAAAAATGAAGACCAAACTGTTAATTTTAAGCCATGACTTTCTAGAAAAGTTTTTCTTCATGTGAAAGTGGATGCCCCTCACTGTCAAGGCAGTTACTTCCAAGTGAATACATATGAAAAGGAGCATGAAACTATGGCCTACTTGTCTCAATAAGAATACAAGGTTTTGCCTACAGAGTGCATCGCCTGAATAACATAGAAATCCCTGGACTACCAAAGTAGGAAGGGCTCAGTTTTGTTTTTAAAATTAATTTCCATCAATACTGGCATCTAGAACACCACATGCAGACCATTCCAAGTCTCAACTTGATTTCAATGTTAAAACCAGCAAGTCTATGTGCATCCCAATCAAAACTCCACCAAATTGCCTCCCAAGCTGAACATAGCCTCTTTGTTGGAGAACCTTCACAATTTTCAAAAGATGTCCATCTTATGTGTCTCCATGGCAAGTTTATTGAAGGAGAACTTTTCCTCACAAGAAATCTCCTGTTCCTCACTTTCCAATAATCCACACTGAATTTGCAAATCCAAAAATTCTCAGAAAATTTATTCTTAAATTTTTCATCATCCTACAAAGCATCAACAATATAATTTTGAAGAATGCCTAACAAACATCCAGCAAGACTAGGGAAGTATATGACCACCAATGCGTATATTAAAGGAGGAGATAATTAGTAGAGTATCCATTGTTAAGCAAATAAGACAATAGTCGAGCATCTTGAAGAGCTTAAACTCTATTGGTAGTTTGATAGCTAACTATTAAGAAAGATAAGGATAGAACGGGAGAAGAGGGGGCCAGAAAAGCAAAAAGATCTATAAGGGTGCAAGAGTTCAAGAATATGTAACACACTCTTTTCATCAATTAATTTAAAAATAGTATCTGGGTAAACAGAATGATACAATAGCACTCTATGAAATTACTGACATAGATTACTGAACATGATACAGTTCTTTAGAACAGAAGAGAAAATGTCTATTGCAGAGCACCATGATAGCTTGTTGATAATAGCATTAAAAGATGGTGCTAAAAAAAGGTTCAGGCTGGTGGCAATACATGTTCTATAGGATTGCAGAGAGACAGCACAATAGTGAACAAATAAAAAGAGAGTTGGGGAAAGGCATATGAATAACCGATAACCTAACAACATAAATAGGTAATACTGAAATGAACATTGGCCATGCAGCCTTCTGTCTTTTTTCCAAACCACCACTGCACCATCAATAGCTGACTCACCCAAATGAAATACAACCTTAGACCTCACCCTTGCACCTATTAAAGCACCCTCAGACAAACATTGGCACTGTCCTCATCCACCAAATCCAGGTGTAAGGGCAGCTAGCCTTTGAAAGTAACATGATGGCTCATGTTCACACCATGACCCCTTAAGCCACATCCACTGCATGGTGCCACGTCAGTTCATTACCTGGCTTGTCAATCGTAATTTGACGATCAAACCGACCTGGCCTTGGGTCATGGCCTTATCCAGGATATCAGGCCGATTGGTCCCAGCAAGCACAACAACCCCAGAGGTTGTCCCAAATCCATCCATCTCCACAAGTAACTGATTTAGTGTACTTTCACGCTCATCATTGGAACCCGAGAAGCCTCCACGGCCTCTCGCTCGACCACTTGCATCGATCTCATCAATAAAAATTATGCTAGGTGCACACTGTCGGGCTTCTGCAAACAAGTTCCTCACTCTGGAAGGTCCAACACCAACAAACATTTCCATAAAATCTGAACCAGAAATTGACAAGAAAGGTACACCAGATTCCCCAGCAGTTGCTTTAGCAAGAAGTGTTTTCCCTGTACCAGGAGGGCCTACAAGAAGAGCACCTTTCGGAATTTTCGTTCCCAGTCTCTCATACTTCTTGGGAATTTTAAGAAGTGCACAAACTCCATTATTTCTTGTTTGGCCTCATCACAGCCAGCTACATCTTTAAAGAATACCTGCACCGGGTATACAGCTACAATCATTACCCATTTAACTAAAATCATATAGTCAAAGTCATTCATTCTATAAAAGCATTTAAAATGATAGAACTGATTGGTGATGAATATGTTCTCCAACACAAATTTTGGCAGTAGTATCATAATTCAATGTCGTTATCCATTAATCAAGCCACAATAGTTAAATGATAAACATTATATATGGAATGATAAATGTATAGTGTGTAAGCTTAGATGCTGACCTTATTCTTTGAATTCTTATCCATCCTTGTCACTTGGGCTTTTCCAATGTTATCATCCCACGATTCCCCCTTCCTGCAGCACCACCACCAATGCTGTAACCACCCCGTATTCTTTCGCCTGCCATAAAGTAAATAAGCCCAACAAGAAATGCTGTGGGGGCAAATTTGAGCACTTCAGCACCAAATTTACTTCAGAACATATCTAACAGGGACATAATCATGAGGATCTATCCCCAAGGATTCCTGAGCCGCCTCCAATTTTTCTTCAAATGATTCCACACTTCCAATGTTGAAGTAATACTTATACTGGCTATCAGCTTGCCCGGAAGGAAGATTTGTTGTGGATCCCTGGATCTCATTGTCCCCAGCCTGATGATGGCTTATCTTTGATGTGAATTCTTAACATACACTTTCGCAACTGAATCACTGGCTGGACACAACAATGTGATTCACTAAACCAGGTTTCCAACAGTTTATTCTTGAACTCCTGGAAAACTAATCTGCAACAAATAACATCAAAACCATTAGATATTAGAAAAGACAAAAAAGTAAGAAATTATATTGACATGGCACAGCACATACTATGACCACTGAAAAATCACAAATTCATTTTTCTGAATAGCAGCAGAACATTATTATTTGTCTTCAAGCAACAATATGATGCTGACATGCGATTGAATAAAAATATTAAAAAATCCTATTATTTAGAAGCGAAAACAAACAGATTAAACGTAAATGCAGAAGAATTTTGTTATAATGTGCATGGTTAACCTCTTTTTACTTAAGAAAGCCAAAGGAAAAGGATGAAAGCAATAATCCCATAAACAGTAAAGGAGTAAGGTAACTCTGCAACTGCTTCATAAAAATTCCCTGAAAATTCCCCCTGATCTTCTGTATTTGGAATTCTCTAAAGAAAAGCGCGATAAATAAATAAATAAATTTGCAGCAAAATGGTTTCCACTTGAAACATCAAGCAAAAAAACACTAACACATAAATGCTGAAAAAAGTATGAGATGTCCATGCAAATCTGAACCTCATTCACTATATACGCTGTAACTCAAATTCCTTCACAATATACAAGTATTTTGCAGGCATTTTATTAAGGTGGAGAATTGCCTATGTGAGGCTCTCCACTATGTTGATACTTCTGTCTAATGATCAATGGTGGAATTAATGTAATCACTAGTGGGAAATTTCACTAACCATAATCTCTCTCTCTCTCTCTCTCTCTCTCTCTCTCTCTCTCTCTCTACACACACACACACATGCAGACAAGTTCCACTTTTAGAAGAATTATTAAATGTTTTTTACTTGTAAATAATATAAATCACCTTAAATCAGAGGATTTTTGTAGATGAAGTCTCCATTCCAAATATAAATAATTAGAAACCATATTAGTAGGATACCAGCATGTTGATATAGTAACCAGATTATCACTGCCGTATCTTAAATAGAATATCATATTTGAAGTCAGGTCAAAGAGGATATTATTGTAATCTTGTAAATGTTATCTATTGTCTTCCAACAAAACCCAATTTCACCTTGACTTTGGAATGTAATGAATTGCTTTTCTATTGTGACACTTGGGAAAGACATCAGCTTAATAAAAATTGGAGCTCCATAAGTCTCCTTGTAGTTTGGTTTGAATTTATTCTCATCATATATTTGTTTAAAAATTCTAGGGCACAAAAGATGGGTGATTGTAAGAATGCAGAGTATGTTTGGTTCATGCTTGAGTGGTCAAGAAGGAATCCATGCTCATTTTGCTCAAGTAATTAATAGCTTTTAGCCCAAATCCTTGATCCATAGTGCTGAACTAGTGAATGGACAATGGATCCAGTACTAGTTTCCGGCCAGCACAGGTTTCATTGAATCTGATCCTATCCCAGTTTCCACCAATTTGGACATCCTTTTTCGAACTAGTTGCAGTATGTCTTCCAACCTCTAACTGATTCAGAGTTCCAATATCGATTTTAAATCAAGTCCATCTTGGGCCAGGTACCATTTCAGGTTCAGGCAGATCCTTTCCATTGGTAGCAAATTCATCAACATCTATTTATCCTAAATCCATCTCAACCATAAAACCATGATCTTATTTTTCAGTGCAACGCACAATGGAGAGGACTGTAAGCCACCAAGAACCAATGTTTTAAACCCTTAGTAGGATGGGGCATCCTGGCCATCCTGTCCACTTATTGTGAGAAAATTGGATTGGGATGGAGGTGGGACTTTGAAGCCTATATATCTGAAGGAAGAAGAATAAAGAAGAAAAGTAAGGAAAAAAAGAAGGAAGGAAAGAAGGAAAAAAAGAAAAAAAGAAAGGAAGGAAGAAAAAAAGAAAGGAAAGGAAAGAAAGAAGGAAAGAAAGAAGAAAAAAAGAACAAAATAAAGAAAGGGAGAAAAAAAGAAAAGGAAAGAAAGAAGGAAAAAAAGGGAAGCAAAAAAAAGCGAAAAAGAAGAATGAAAAGAAAGAAGAAAAAGAAAAAAAATAAAGAAAGAGAAAAATAACTGAAAGAAGGGGAGAACAATGGAGGCTACCTACCAGGAAGCTCTGACCAGGAAAGCAAATCGGACAGGATAGCAGGGCATCTCAGCTTCATGAATAAATCAAGACACCCCATCCCACACAATTTGAAACCTCACAAGAACCCATCCTGTGAATGAGTTGATCATTCACAGAGGCACCTTACTTTAACTCAGATTTAATTCAAGGGTCCACTTTGAGCTCAGAGCTGATAACTTTTGGCTGGTTTCCAGTTTGAATTCGCACAGGGCAATCCCTCTAACAACCAAGCCATAAAGTAACATACACTCTCTGAAACCATGATAAAGTAGACTTTTTTCAGGTTTTAAATGCAAATGCTAAGCCTTCTCTAAAATGCAAATAAACTTTAGCAAAATACTAAAATCCTTGGTAGAACATGACTAAAGATATATCCTTATCTTTTCTAACAACAACTACTATAGTAAAATATGGAAAAACGATATGTCGTGATCCAGTTTGCCTTCTGACTATGTCTCCTGCCTTGAGGCCTGTCAGGTTAGGGTTGTTGAAGTTCACCCCTTCATCCCTTCGACATATGACTTCACCATGAGAACTAAATGAGCTAAATTTATTTATTTCATGTTTAACATGAATTTATATCAGTTTATATCTCATTATGTATCTAAATGTTTCCATAGAGTGAATAAGTTTGAGATAGTAAAGATCTTCACATATTGTAAATAACCATGAGATTAAATTTCATATATCGACTAACATTCTAGGGATCAGATAACTGTATACAAGACCTTTCAATATTTGATTCTTCAAACATCACTGGGGATCTCTTCTACCATATCATTACTCACTAGATCATTCATTTGTTAGTTCACTTGATTTGATATCCAGTTTAATTCTCAAAGGACACCTTTCTATTATTAACTTAAACTAGGTGAAACCTCTTTATTAAGCTAGTAAATAATAAGCTTCATTTTATTGCCTGATTCAGATGGAAATGAATAAACCATGAAGAAGAAAACTTAAAGAAGCTGAAATTAATAAACCATTAGTCTAATGTGTAAATCAAATGGACACCATTGTAATCAAAAGATATGCCACTATAATATAATTTGACAAGAGTTTACCTGATGGACCTGAGAAAAGGGGGGAAGACATGGGGAAAAAGAAAGAACCTTGAAATTTTCCAAAGTGAAGCACTTAAGAAATCATCATACAAATATGGTCACCATAACCCACCCAAAAACCCATAAGCTCATATATATGCATATAGACATCTAAGGCCTAAATACAATACAAACAGCATCACAACTTCCCAACGCGCATGAGAAATAAATTTGTAGGTGGAGCAACTAACATTTATTTGATGCTGACAAAACATCTAAAAACAAGCAAGATACTAAAAAAAAACTAGGGATTCAAAAACTTGTGAAGAATACTATCCGCAAACTATCTGCAAATCAACTCATCTGACTCTAATTGATGTAAATACCATTTAAAAACCAACCCATCACTCAGAAGATAATTAATGATTCCACTATTTGCATTGTCAAATATCATATTCCATTTATCGCATTTGGGCGGTTTTGTAAAAGGTCATGGATTAAAACTATTTCTGTTCTCCTTCTAGCAATACCGATACTGCATACCTTTTGAGTTCGATTTGTTGTTCTCATTTCCTTTCGGAATTTCCTTCTTCTCCTTCGGGTAGTAGTTCTCATAATCTAGCAATTAAAGACACACAACATTCAAAGTGAACAAATCTATCCAAGAGGGAAAAAAGGTAAACCACTGGAAAGATTGAAACTGCAAGCCCCTGCTTACTCTTCTTGTTCGGTGATTCACTGGAAAAGAGCCGTCCAAAACTAGGATTTGCAAGCAGGAGTCTCCAATCCCTCTGGTAATTCCTTGGCTCCTCCAATAGCCTTATTCGCTCCAATGGAGGTCAGATAACTCCTCAGAAAGCCCTAAACCTCCATTGTCGCCACGAAAACCCCGGTGATTGCAGAAGGGCTTCTTTCGAACAGCCAGACCTTACACCATAACCACCCAAAAAAACGCTCTAAAGATGGAAAGCGAGACATAAGAACACCGCAAAACAAGAGAAAAGATTGAAGAGAAGTATGAGAGAAAAACTCACGGATTCGAATCGGGAACGCGAGGATCGCGAGAGAGATCGCCCGAGCCTGGAAAAGATCATTCTTTTCCGCAGCGCATGAACCAGGGAGGTAGGTAGAGCCGAGAAGAAGCTCACGAAGAACCCTAGAACGAGGCTTCCGTATCCGATTAACGGGCGGGGAATGAGGGGGAATCGCCTGGTTGGGAATCGAAGGAAGAGGGGGATTTCTAGGGCTTCACGGCCGTCCGTCGACGATAGTCCGGCTTGGCCTCTGCTTGGCCTCTGCTTTTAAAGCAGAGCAGGCGGACCGCCCTCGGACGGCTATAGTTCGCGTGGGAATTCTTTATCTGCAAAGTTACCGACGGTGATCATAACCTGGCCCGGGGCGATGAGCCGGGTTCGCGTCGCCCGGAGGGGAGCTACTTTTGGGCCCCGTTGGTTCGCTGAGATGACCCGGATTCGGAATCACTGTTTCCTATGCCAAACATCTCTTTGGAACGAATTGCAATTCAATTCCGGTCCAACTAAAATTTGAATTCTGTATGAGGGAAGGATTTGGATTCAACATCAGCACAAATCCATTCCAGCAATCCATCCTACAAATATAATATTTTTATTTAATATAATAATATAATATTCTAATATTTTATAAAAATATAATATATAATAAGAGATAAACTTGATTATATTTGAATGTAACCAAGTTTAAGGTCTGATCATCTTTTTCATCTTTTGAATCCACACGAATCCAGAGCCATCCCATCTTTTTTTATTTTTTTAACTTTGAAATTTATAAAGCATGTGAATTTAAGGATGGGAAGGCGATTAGATTTACGAACGGCTACATTCAAGTATAATCAAATTTATATAATAATAATAATAATTAATTATTAATATAATAATATTATTATATGTAGTTAATATATATAATATTATTATTATTATATTATATATTATAATAATAATTAATATTATATAATAATAACTATATATATATATTAATAAACTATAATTTATATATTATAGATGATATTATACTATATATAATATTTTACTATAATATATAACTTTTAATACATATTATTAGTAGGATTCATAAATTGTATTTTAATTTTAATTTTAATTTTTTGTATGAATTAATAAGAAGAAATGAACAATTTTTAAGTTTAATTTTAATAAAATTTGATTCTAATTTTAATGCAGATTATGATATCAAACAGACCCTTTATGTCATGCTTAATGGTCGGAATCTTTCTCGATGTTCAACTTGAAGGACACTTAGGGCCGACCAAAATATCACCATGCTTGCTACATCTCAACACCCAGCACAGGGTATGGTAAGACTAGCCATCTAAAAAGCGTTGCAGGTCGTGCTAGAAGGGCTCAGGTTTAGTCCTCTTAAAGCTTAAGCCAGGGTTTTGCCTAGGAACCAGGATATAATGGGCTTAGCGGGTTTGGTTCAGGTCTAGGTTTTAGAGGGCCCACAAATCACATCCAAGAATGTGACTGGATCTCAGATAAGCTAAGACGATGTTATGCAACTCTTTGGTAATCTCTAACTAGTCAGTTTGTTTGTTAGGTATTTATCATTAGGTTTTCTCTTCATATGATAAGTGGCATTTATGCAATCATCATACTTAATAAGTAGCATGTATTGCCATCAATTCATCAATCCAAGTTTAAGTGTCTCATGAGTTCAAAATATCTGTGTCCACACCAGAGACACCTTAAGAGTGCATCTGGTGACAATTTTATGATCACCCTAGTGATCTTGGATCAATGATGATTCTAAGCCTAAAGTCATCTAATCACTGTATTGATTAAAGATCACCGATGATATAACATCATTATGTTTGATATATACTATGAGAATGCAAGATTACTAACCATAAAATACCAAAATTATCCCTATCATATTTATATTATATTATTACATTATATAATATAGTATAAGAATAATATCATATATTATATCTTATATAGTATATTATAAATAAAAGGTTACTAATACAATATAATTTAATATTGTATTATATCTATTATTATATTAATATTGTATACAAGCATAATATAATACATTATATTTTATTATAGTATAACAATAGAATAATATAACAATATAATAATGTAAAATATCAATTTTATATATCAATTATTGATATTATAATATATTTATTATAAATAAAGGATATTCTAGTATATATATATATATATATATATTAGTTTAAAATTACCGCAAGTGAAGAGTGATCTTAGCTCACCACCCTTGAGGACAGTGATGATCCATGTGGGAATGATCTTGGATCACCACGGCGTAGAATTACCCTAGTACAATCAAATGAGGTGATCCCATCACCATTTCATGTATCATCGGTGATCTGAATGGATCATTCTATGCTAACCGGTCCCCACCAAAAATGAAATTGAATTTCAGATTCAGAAAGAATATTTCAGTATTAGCTCAAACTCGGAAACACTTAGATGATAAATGAAAAACTTCCAAATCTCAGCAATAAATCCATCTCAACCGAACTTGGCAGAGGGATATTTAAGCATCTGGTCACATAATGTTCTAGGTCTGCTCTAGTGATGCTGTAAGACTTGCAGAAAAAATGTCAAAAAAAGGGTGCCACAACATTTTTGGGACAATTGAAACAATCATCAGTCTATTCTGCACAGAATGATCTGGCCACTTTGTCTGAATGTGAGATCGTCCTAGTGACCAAACTACACTATCACGAACTGAAATATACTGCAAAATGATGGATCGCAATTTGAATAAGCGAAACCACTTTGATGTGAGAAAAGTTAATGATTTTTGGAGAAAAATGAATATTTGCAATAGGTATTCTTACTTGTGTTTTCATGGAAGGAAAGACATTCCAAAATCTCAATGTCTCATCTCCTGCTCCAGTCACTATGGTCTGCAAGAAAATTAATTAAAATCTCAGTGTCTCACACTTTATAACACACTTAGACACCGAGTATGAGGCATATTTTCTTGGACATGCACAACATTTATATGATGTTGAGGTTTTCTATCACTTAGCTTGCTATTTTGCATGGAGAAGGGAATAAATGGAGGTGGAAGATACAGAGAGCTATGGAATAATCAGATGCAAATTTGAAGTACAAAGAAATATGTACCTCTCCATCAGGTGAAATGGCAAGGTAAAGTACCCGAAGAGTATGGCCGGTTAAAGTTGCTACCTGTTTAATCATAGATAGTTTCAATGAAAAATTAATAAAGCTAAGTTCAAAATAGTACAACAACAACAAAAGGATCATTTACATAGATTCTTTTTCTCTATTTTACTCGGTTTTGAATCGTATTTCATCCAGCATAAATGCTCCATAAAATTGTTCGATAGACAAAAGCTTCAAGCCTACTCTAGTTTATTTTTCATCAAGGAAAATTCTCAAAGTTTCTGAATATCTATGGAAACACTAAATTTTTTATTCAATAAAAGATGATCATATGATGCCAATATCAATTTCCACCGCAAGCATCATGGCGAAACAGCAAACCTATAATATATACTCAGCCATGCTTATGAATCTCTTTTTCACAACAATTTCCAGTTGAGGGCCAAATCCTCGATGATGGAATTATATTGGTGTGTGTTGCAAAGTACGGATGATTGACACTGAAAATGTTGTGCAAACTTCTCTTGTCAGAGCTTAGATTTTACAGGTCAATGAAAACTGGACTGCTTAGATAATTATGGTGGTGATTTTCTGCATGTTGCAGAGAAACTCCTTCTGCCAAATACAATGGAGAATCAAAAGGCTTGTATTCAAGTTATCTACCTACTTCTACTTCAAAGGTTTCTGATGATCGATGACATCATGTCAATGTGCTTCTAATCGTCATGCTTCTGTCATTAATTGCAATAAAAAGCAAATCCACCCATGCAAGCCTTGCTAACTAACTCCTGTCTATTATCTAAGCAACAACCCTCCATAGATGTGTGCTCTTTTATAATTTGGTTGTGAAAGTCTCAGTTGAGGGCAGCAACCAGTTCATGGACCTTTATGTTCAGAAAATATCAAATGAGAATGAGCTACTATTATGGAGCGGACAAAATAAATTGCTACAACGAAGTGAATCATACCTTCCCCATAGATGGATACTTCCACACCATAATTTGGTTCTGGGAATAACCATGAGTGCTGACAAGTTCATTTACAGTTTTACACCATGCTAGATTGCAGACCTGCAGAAACAACTAGTGAGAGCAGTCATCAGTATAAAATATAAAGTCTGAACAAGAAAACCTACACCTGGATCAGCACCTGACTTCCTGTGTCCACACAGTTGAGCATATTGCCATTTGCAGTGTTCCAAAAGCGGATGCACCGGTCAGCTGTCCCACCTCCTGATGCAAGAAGGCCATGCTGATGGGGTGACCAAGCAATGGCTTTAACAGCAGCTGTATGCTCTGTAAGCTTCAAGACTGGATGCTGGGACCGTTGGTTCCAAACTAAGAGCTGAGTTACATTTTTTCAGAAAACACGGTGCCATTCAGTAAATTCTAGTAAACATGATAAATATAAAAATATTGGTAATGAAACAGAGAAGTATTATTAACTTGCAGCTGACCTGGTTGTCATTTCCACCAGATGCAAGTTCACGGTCGTCATGGGACCATTTTAGGCCACAGACCTGGTACAGCATATTATAGTTTCTTTAAGATTAAAGAAGGGAAAGGAAAATGGCTGAACAATTATGACTAGATAGGCAATTTGAGATGAAAATTTATTTCTTCTCTCTTTTCCATGTGCCCATTTGCAGTTCTGATACAGTGTATAAGCCATATTTTGTCATATTGAGTGACCAATAAAAGACAAGCAAGCGAGATGCCTATATTGTTGCTACATGGATTTGAGCATATGCTACCAACATGTTAAGAATTGTAGCTTAATTCAACAGAAGTATGCATATAGATTATGAGAAAGACGTGAAAGTACTGACTTGCATTTATCCACATTCACATGCCTGTATTATCAAACGTGTCTCAAAAGACTTACCTCAGATCTGTGGCCTATGAGCTTGCTAATGAAATCATTTGAAACACGAAGATCATGTTGAAGAATAACTTTATCTCGACTTCCTGAAGATAAAATGCATGAACTCCAGGCTAAGACTCCAGTTCTAGTCTGATGGCCATCCATGTTCCGGATCCTTTTACACCGCGTGGCATCCCAAATCTGTCACACAAATTTAAACCATGACCCCCCATAATTTTGGTTGAGAATTTACATCCTATTAAGGGTCTGAGTTATATAGTTTGAGAATCGAATGCACCTGTTACTCAAGGCAGTCTACATAATTTCAGATGTCTTTCATTCCAGTACATTATTTGAATCCCTGGCTCAGGAATGCAGTTAAATATATAATGTTGATTTATTTACAAGTAGACGACGATTTCAGGATCGAGTCGGTCACATCAGTAAAAGGGGGGTTATCCTAATACTCATCCATTTGCAGGAATTTCTTTTTGACAGTCATGGAAGTTTGATATTTAAAATTTGCACTTGAAAGCATTAGATTAGGAACAGGTAATGCTAGTTGAATGTGATCTTCCTAAAGGTTTTTATACCTTTTCCTTATAATCTCAATCTTTTTGATAAGAAGATCATCTGCAAAAATTATGGTGGACGCATTTCTTTTTATGGACATGGGTGTTAAATATCAGAAGATTTGTTCAAATGAGATCTAAAATTAATCAATGCTATAATCCAGGGTTTTGTTTGATGCACTTATTCTCATGCTTCTTTCTTTATCCTTCATCAAAGTAGCATCTGCTATAGTCTTCTACCGAACCAATTCAGTAATTTCTGCTAACTGTTCTACGTCCCCCTACTTTCTTCTTGCATTAGGAATGTCGAGCTTGTTATTGAATCTTTTTGTTTCAGTGTTATAATACTAGGATAACCATTAACATACCTGGACATCTCCAAGACTTGTTCCAACTGCAAGGTAGGAACCTTCCCGAGTCCACTGAACCGCACATACGCTGTCCCTAGGACCCAAGTCACACAATTTTGTTACCTATGCCAAACAGACCAAGTCAGATGATTGCAAACCAAAGTAATACTGGCCAGAATGCATCAAATGAGGACAGCTAAAAGTGAGGATAAAAGCATATCTTAAGATATTGAGATTTAAATTTGAATAAAAGAATCTGTTTTC